>OZ020545.1:9393588-9993588 GCA_963971435.1 Lasius platythorax
GGTTGAACGTTCCTTGCTACTAGAGTTTGAAGATATATTCTTGGATAAGACTGTATGATAAAGATATATGCATTGAGCATTAATATTCAGGTCAGACCGAGCGTGAATTCTGTAGCGAATATATACCACGCTATACCTTACTTCCACAAGCGTTTCTCAGGATGTACTCAAGTTATACTAGCTGCTTTGCGGAAGCGCACATTAAACGTCGTTGATGCTTCCTATTTACGATTGTAATCGTGTTGCATTCAAACACCGGTGTTTGTTGTTGAAACTATTATTATGTTCAAATGAATGTTTGTACACCAACATTATCTAATCAACTGATCGAGAAATGGCTTAATTTTTCGTAAAACGATATTTAAAATCAATTTTTACTTTCGTCATTATCATTTAAAGTATCCATCAACGCAGATTTATTGTTTATCTCTCTTCTCGTCTTTATCCTTTTTCCTCTTCCTTCCAGAGAACACACCATCGACTGTACAATTACAACGTTCTATAATCAGTCAGGTTTCTAGCAGCAGTCCGATGTTTGCCAGCCGGAACGCGGTGCATTTAGTTTCTAATGGAGCTTAGCGACTAAGGATAATGACACGTTCGTTCCGCAGCAACGAGCAGCCTTCGTCCGAAACGTCGCAGCACTGCCTCGTGCTAGTCCAAGCAGCAGACAATATTTGTTTTTCACTCCAACAACTACGGCAAACGTAACGCCGCGTTGTTTGCCGGAGTAGAACTTCGAACTAGCTACCGGAAGGATAGAGAACGTCTCGTACGTGCTTACCGAACGGATGTTTATTCGAGAGCGACGTATTATAATCGAATCTTTAAATTATCGCTGTTTGGGAAAGAGAAATGACATTAAATTGTCAAGAAATATTTCGCTTAATCAAGCAATAAACGTAACAAATAAGTACGGCATATGATCGTTATATAAAAGATATTTTCAGCAAGTATAAAAATACGTCTATGTAAAAAAAAATATAAATTGCTTTTAAGATTTATATTTTTCAAGATTCGCTTATAGAAAAAATTTAACACTGTTTTATATTCTTCGCAGAAAATTTCTTATTTCATACATATCTTTCTTTCAGTGTGCTAGCAACTTTCTGAAAGAGTCTGTAGAGTACTGATAATTATCAACTCCGTCGTGTGATTGTATTGCCAAGAAAATAAAAGAGCAAGGAGTACGTTTTATAAGAAGAGAGAAATATGAAGGCTGACAAGTTATCAAGCAATATAGAAAGAAAATAGTTATCTTGCGCTTTTTCTCTTCGCTTTAATTCTAGCAAAATCTGTTGAACAAGATCGCTAATGTAAACGAATATATAAATTGGTATATTTCATTAAACTCGTTTATGCATCGCCAACTTTTTGCAAGTGATTCTGCTCCCATCACACTTCCTTCTCTCTTTTAAGCAAATAAAGTCGTTTGCTTTCGTTTGCGTAAAGATAAGAATAATACGAACCATTTCTTATTCATGGTAGCTTATCGCGCTCCACGTACCTCTTTATTTATGTTTCTAGCGGTATTGGCCGCACGATTGAATAAATACGTCATTGTTGTTCTTTCAGAAGAATATTTAAATAAAATATACATATATTAAATATATAAATATATATATCCTATTACATAATATTATTTTTTAAAGACCAAAATCTTTTCAAAGACTAGAATCAACAATATTTAACGCCATCACAATTCCGCCTCTTATTTAAACTTTAATAAATTCCTTTAATCGCCCTCTCTCTTTGAGAGCAAGACTTTATAAATTTTACAATGTAAATTTCAATTCCGGTAAAAAAAACCTCTGGGACGAAGATATTTCAACACGATTTGCTCGGATCCTTGATCGCAGATCTGTGCTTTTTCCCGCGGCATTGTTCGTCGAGCGCGCATGACAAAGTTGCGGCGTGCGTTCTCTCGATGAGTGGTGCACGCTGAAATCTACAAATGCACGCGTATCTACGGCTCGTATAGCCCCCGCTGAGTCCTCGCGCTCCACTTCCCGTACGTAACGCCCGTTTTCGCGTATCCGTATCCAGGGGAAAAATATAGTTTCAGCGGTGTGCAAGTGCCTGGAGACGCGCCACCAAGATATACGATACCAGCGCGATTTATCATCGTGACAATTTCGAACGGTACGACCGTTTCGCAGCCACCGTTTTCCACCCCGTTTCCACCCTCGATCCCATCCCTCTATCCGCGCGGCAGCTTTCGCCATCGCATCACACCGCCCTTCTGAACTCGTCCCGCCGTCTCGTTCGAGCGAACTGCGGCAAAAGTTGCTTATATGATTAATCGAACCTTTCCTGCCGGCTGCTGTTTGTCTGTATACTACGTGGAAACTCTCGCCGAAGGATTAAACTTCATTTTCTTCGCGCACGCGGCAGATGTGCAAGAGTGATCGCTCGAACGCGGTTTGTGGCATAGACGCGTATCGATAACGACGCAGCTTCGCGAAAATGTGTGATAATGAAGCTTGGTTTAAATCATCCGGTGTAGACAGCCATCGATCAGATAAAGTCTGGAGGATATCTATTGGGACAAGACAGGTGATGTGACAAGATGAGTGATGACTATCGGCTGAGGGGAAACACAACTTATCCTGCAAAATCCTTGCAATTTTATTCTACAAAATTTCAATTTAATAAAAAGAAAATTGTTATAAATGTATAAATTTGGAATAAAATATTTCTTGATTTTATCTTTCGGTATTAAATTACAAATTTAACAGGTAAAGATAATCATTAGTTTTTTGTTGTGTTATATTACGATGATATAAAGCAATGTAATCCAGGTTAAAGCGTAGTGAATACTTCGTGTAACGAAATCTCTTTCGCAAGATAGTTTTGCAATTTATATTGACAGAACGGATAGGATAGGAAAGGGCTGTATGTCAACATACTACAATATGAGAGGAGGATATTCGCTGTTTTTAATAAACGTCGCTTTGTTGCGCACACACCATAGATCGTTTGCATCGCTTGCGGGATTGGTATACGTGAGATCCGTTTTCCTCGCATCGCGAACAATTTTTCAATTTAATTAAAGGCAACCGTACTATAAATATTCGGAATAAGGGGCGGATTTTTATCGTATATGCGCCACAGCATTCACCGCGCTTTATAAAAAAATCTGGCCGTTCGCGAAAATAGGCGTAAATCTCCGGGGCCGCGAATTTCGCGCTCGTTCCTTTTTTTTGCTCGTGGCAGTGCATGAAGCACCTAGCATCAGATCATTACCGCACCTATTGTTCCGACGCGTATATCAAATAAATGGGCAAGGATCGCGCGCGCGAAAGACTGGTGGCACAATGCGCCGGGAATATCCGCTATATTTTAACCACTCCGCGCTATCTGAGTATAACGTAGACAGTATACACAACGATCGCGGAATTCTAGCTGCCGTAAACCTTTTTTATAGCCATCCGTAGCTTTGCACGCGATCTCAGTCGTTGCCCCCCGTACGTTTCGATATTTCAATGAACTAGACCATCCACGGTTTTACTTGGAGAATAACATCGCTACTTGCACGTAATCTGGCATTCGGATTTGCAAACTTCGTGCAGCTTCCTTCTAGGCATAATTTTTTTCGCGAAGTATACGAGACAATTGTCGCGATTTATTACAGTATACTACAAATACAAGGAAGATTTTCGACAATCTTGGAAAAGTTACCGGTGCAACTGGTCTGCGAGCCCCAACGATCGGGAACACGAAATTCACAAATCGCTTTCGATCGTTTTTATATGGCGCGTGTGACGTTACGTATCTCCTGAAATCCAACAGAGTGAAGCTTATAATCCTAACGCGACGTTACGGTAACATAATCGCGTCGTCGACCAAAGTCCCCCGGAATCGAAGTAATCCCGTTTACTCGGGAGCCCGTCTCGGTCGAAGTTTTTTCTAATTGGCACGAGTTAGCCGTCGGCTAAGAACCGTAGGGGTCACGGAACGCTGCGGCAACGGCTTAGGAGAAAGAACGAGGGGGAGGGGGGAGAGGGTGGCTACGGGGTGGAACCAACGTTTCCACGAGTTTCCCCGCGACGCTTTGTCGTTCGGAGAGCTCGTGGAATCTTCCAATTCGACTAAGAAACTCGAACCGCTCTTGCAGCCAGTTTAATCGAATTCCGCTACGGAGCCAAGGACTTCGGTCCTTGCTTCCGATCTATATCCCGCTGACCTATACACGTGCACATTACATGCGTCGGTGTGTACATACGCGCGGTGTGACAACCCGAAAGAGGATCGGATTCTCTTCCATTTGTTATCAGATCGGTAATTTCGCTCGTCGCAGAGAAGGATAAAAATCCCTTTCCGAAATTTCTCCGGGGAATAGCCCTTCGATAAATACTCTGGTGCCGTCTCTCGTTAGTGCAATCGATATGAGCGTAGCGAAGTCGTTTCGCGTTCTAAGTGCCTTAGCCATTAAGGGATTTAAGCTCGAGTGTCATTCTACCATTGTGTGAACTACATGACGAAAGAAACAATTACATAGAAGTTACGAATATTGTTTTTCATTACGAAGTTATAATAAGCAATGCGTGCGCGTATAGGAATGACATTATTAACTAAATTAAGATTTTATTAAAATAATTTCTTTATTTAATATAAAAAATAATTTCTCATAAATAATTATATAAAGGCAAAGAGATAAAAAAAATGTATATTCTTATGTCGATACACTATGCAATAAGCACTTTGAATTCTAAAAAAAAAAAGTGTATATCCCGAGTATGGAATCTATTTCGAAAAAAAATATTAAGTGCAGTCTGATTACAGATCCCTGGTGCAACGACCGTCGTATCGAATATCGATCGGTAGGATAAAACGCAAATATAAGTAGCATAGCGAGTTCGCTAAAGCACATCTATAGTTGTGGAAGATGCAGTTTGGAAGTTGCAGAGATGCGGTAAATGTGTACGCTAACTTTTGTTGATCCTTTGAAAGTAGACGAACGCGCGTTCAGTTATGCGGTTAGAATAAGGAAGCGCTTGGGAAGCCTACTACACTTGGGAAAGATATTCTTTCGCTGAGAACCAACTAAAACAACCATTTTTTGACTCTCTAATTTCCGATGTAACTTGCTCTTGTTTCGATCCCACCATCATGTTTTATAACCGATCCTTAATCATTATCTTTGCGTCAACTGTATCTGTCTTTACGCATTTTTATATAGTTTTATACGCATTTGGGTTTCTTATTCAAGAGATTGAAAAATGAATAATTCTTACTTTTCTCTTCAATCCCGAATTTATCTTTAGAGAACAAAACATACTCGATATACGAAATAAGAAATGAGAAATCTCTCCCGCGGCGAGAGAGATTTATGCTCTTATACACTTTCTTCAAGATTTGAAGACTTGCCAAGACTACATAGCGCGAATGGAATATTCTCTCGATATATTCTAGGTACATGTCATCGTAGAAACTTATCGCGCGATAAAATTAAAAACGCGCCAAAATCTGTGTGTAAAATATACAAGAAATAACATACACTTTAACGCGAAAAATCTCGATTCGCCTCTGCGAATTCGTGCGCCATTTGTTAAAAATCCCATTTCGCGACCTCGTGATTTACAAGCCATTGAAATCGATATATTATCACCTATATTCGATTTAATCGTAAATTATAACTCAACGAGAATTTTTTTATGCTCGACTAATGAGACTTAGTTACAGATGGTGTGTTTTTCTTCGTTAAAGGTATTCGTTAAAAATCGCCTCCTAAAAACTTGCCGCGTTTATTTTTAAGACGTCGCTACTCGTGGTCAATTATAAAGTTTCACGGTCTAGAAGTAATTGTTATAATTCGTACATTTATCTCCGCTATTTGTACTCGTCAAAAGTTCTCGCGTCAGAAACCGGCGCGAGTGCGTAAAGGATACTAATTAGTTATGGAAGACTTGCTCTAACGGGATCGTTAATCATCTTCCACAGCATTTCACGGCGGCAAGTTCCTTTATCTCGTTCTTTTCTTACGTTTACGCCCGCGCCATTTCCCTGTCCTCTCAGTACGTCGGGGTTAATCTACTTTTACGGTATGACAGTAATAAACCGAGCCGCATGCACGTGTTCCTCCTTTCGGCTTTGCCGGTTGACCAGCGCGAATTACGCTAATAGTATTAACCCTCTATTCGGAAATGAACGTTGTTAAGCCGATCGTTTATGTCTAATAACCCTTCTTAACCAATTTCAAAGGAAAGAGATTTCTGTAGATAGTACATGATTTAAAAATTAAATTTAAAGACGCTACATATGTCAAACTCATTGTATTCAAAATGGAATGTAGCATAATTTTTACAGCAACCTCGATCGCAGCCTGCGTGTTTGTTTTACGCGTGTACTATGCAAATGCGGCGTATATTTATGAAAACTTTCACGTTCACGCATCCCGCTTCTAATGAAATTGGCGAGAGGGCCGAGTCAGGATTACGGAAGTTTAGCGTCAATAAAGTTAAGCTAAAAAGCGAAAAAGTTAAGCATCAAGGTATATTCTACCATAAAAGGCTTGGAGGCATTGTAGCTATGAAATATTAATTCGTACACATACATTTCGGCTTCTCCAACTACATTTATTCGGATTACATAGAATTCAGCTAATTGCGATTAAGACGAATTTTTGTAGAAATACATATATGAACCTCCAAAAGCTTTAAAAATAGAACAAAGCAATACTAGTAGAATTGCAAATCCTCTTATTAAAATTTTTATATTACTCCACAGAAATGAGCTCTTTTTGCATCAAGCGGATTTGAAAAAAGCAAAATAAATTCAAGAATCATACGCGTGTGTTAATCTCAAATTAAATTCTCAGAAAATATTTGATGTACGTTCTAATATTCTTCTTTTTTAATTTTATTGTCTAGAAAGTAATCTTTAGCAATTTCAATGTAATTATGCTAAGGATAAAAAAAGATTCTCATACATAAACAGAGAAATTTATACAATCAATTTTCGCACAACTTATCGAATTATTATACTTTCTGCAATGTAATAGTATATCGCTTAAAAACTCACGGGATAACTTGTAACTTTCCGTGTCGCAAACAATGTCAAGAACAAGCGTTTTATGAGAAACAAAAAATCGATATATCGTTCGCGTCTTCAACATCTGGATACACTAATATTCTACCGACCGTTATCTGTTAATTACGGCTGCTTCTTACGCCGATGGAGGACCTTCGTTAAATTTTCACCGCACGTAGAGACAGACATACCGTGAGTATCAAACATGTGTGGGTGAGGCCGAGCTCAGGCACTTCCAACTTGCCGGCTCGCTCGTTCTCCAACTTGTGTAGAACGATCCACGTATGTTAATATCTCTCTAATGTAGTCCAGCATCGCTCACTCACACTTTGCCTTACTATCCCCGCGATTCGCCATGGGATTTCGAGATTCGAGTTTAGTTTCGAGCAGCATTTCTCGCTTACTCGCGAGAGAGCTGAGGCTTAAATTATCCGATGTGCGCGCACCAGGCCGGGGGAAGCAATTAAACAATCTCCGCGAATTTACAGGCGACGACGAACGCCGCGATCTCATCGTTTCTGAACGGATGCACAAACCGGATCGAATAAACCACAATCGACGGACCGGAAAGACGTGTCTTGGTGCTTTGTGTTGTCCGGATATAGAATTACATGCACACGCATAACCACTTCGTAATGGCGAAGGGCTTTCGGCAAAGAGCTTTGGCCGATGCAGCTATTGTGTTTCGCGTAAAAGCTTCCGCTTGCTATTACGAAATTGATTGCGTTTATATATTTCGTGTATGTACATATATATATATATATATATATATATATATATATTGTATATATATATAATATATATATATATAATGTATGTTATGTATAGCGCAGCTGACAAAATAGCTTCTAAGTTATAATTAGTAGTGGAAAAATAAATTTGTTTAATTACAAATTCCCAAATTCTCAAAAAAAATTATCTGTTTATTATTGTCATTTATTTAATATTGCTTTTCAAGATAGATTGGTAATCAACATGTATTTTTAAAGTAAAAAGATATTATATTTTAAAAGTTTAATTAAAACTTAATTAACGAGAAAAAGTTCAATTAAATCACAACTAGATTGCCGCGTTTAAAGACGTATTTTCACGCCTGTTACAATTTCACGATTGGCCATTTAATCACGATCAATATGGACTCTGCGTCGTTCTCGCCTTTATCTTACATTAAGTAACGATATACCAAGATACCAAGGGGATAAGGTGTTGCATCGTGCGCGGCGTTACGTATGTGCCAAGGCTTCCGAAAGCACGCCATTACAGCCAACGCGAACAGCTATTGTTTCCCGATAATACAGTTCGCGGTTCAGTTCTGATAATCGCCACTACCCGAAAACGGAACGACCGCGAGCTTTTACCGCATTTAGGATCAAGTAAAAATATGGACGCGGCGCGCGCCTTTACGAATCATTGGCCTCTTTTTTTTATCGTCACCCGCAGTAGCATTTACTTTGTAACTACTTTTAGTTCATATGATTGTAAGCGATAAAGCGCTTTTGTCACGAAGATACACTTGTTCCGGCTTCGGCGAATTTGCGCGAACACGAAGGCGCATATCGCTTCGCGATTACGGGCCATCGTCAATCTGAATACTAATAAGCACGAATTCTACTCTTGCGGTTACGTTGCGATTAATCTTCACCGTCCGATAAATATTTGTTACAGGCACGATCACGACAAACAACTTCTACATTTATACGTCCCGAGTTTATATTGCGATATTTATGAATTTACAATTTTTATATACACACACATTTGAACACAATTATAAGTCCGTAAATCCACGACGGAAATAGCGGAGAGTTAATGTAACAAACAAAGCGTGAAATTGCAATTGAAATAAATGCAAGCAAGCGGGGAGAACATAAAAAATTCTATTAGCCTCTATTTTGCGGAAAGAGATAGCCGAATCATATCGGTATAAATATCAGGCATTTGTTACGAACAGCTTTTATCGTGAACTCTCCACTTCATTTTGTGACAAACATCGCGAAGCATTAATCCAACTTCTCGTTATTGCGTCTCTCTGCTATACCCGCTCATCATCGTCGTTCTCCGAAACTGCGTCCGGAATACGCGGCGATATTCGCGACGTAATATGTAGCGTCCTATTATAATGCATACGAACGCACAGAATGGATGGGCGGCCAGAGTCTTCGGCAGACGGGAAATTGAGTGGTACCCCGAAGGATCGCAGGAAACACTGGCAGTCAATCCAAACGAAATGACCGAAAGATATGACGTCTGCGGTCTGAGTTACGAGACGAGTTCTCCGATTATCCGGCGCGGAATTACGAACAAACCGCGAAACAAGATTGATATATGGACTCTATTAAAGATATTTTACGTGTATATAATTTTACACAATCATAGGAAAAAAATTATACAGATAGAGATAGAGGATAAAATATTTTGTGAATATAATTAGAGAAATTAGAGATAACTGCAGAAAGATACAAAAAAAATGTACATATTACTTTTCCGAGTTTGATTTCGTATCGATTAAATTACTTGAAATTAAAGTCTTTATTAGAAGGATTACTATAGCAAATACCGTCCTATTCTACTGTCTGCAAATATACGGTTTGTAGTGTTTTCGTGTTATTTTGCATATCATATCAGAGAACTAGCAACCTAGATATATATACTATGTATTTTCGGTGTGTTTTCTATATTTTTCCGTTATATGGTTCCATATGATGGAGTATCTAAATATTTCGTGACATAAAATCTCCGAGGAGATGGGTAACTTTATCCTGTCTTCCCCTCATATAACTCGTATAACCTCGAATATTACGTCTGACAAGTGCAAAATGAAAAAGAAGAATATTTCTTTTGCATCTTATTTTTGTCACATGTCGCTCTTTTCGAACAACCCTTCAATGCTCGCCTTTTGCGTTTCTTCGACTCACTAATACTCGACTCTGGTGTACGCGCATCGTATTTCTTTGTGTATTATTCAAATCCTCCGTGACATGCATAGGAAGCATGGTAAGAATCTCTTTCTTCTTTCGAAATCCGTTCCAGTTCGTTTTTCCGAGATTCAATTTCCTTCTTTTGCGACTATGTGCTGATTTATCGTAACGTCTTTTCTCGCAATTTCATTATTGTCCTTTATAAACGCGTGGCATCGCGATTTCGACTATAAAGAATGTCCAATAAACCTACATATCGAAATATCGTCGAAATAGTATAATATAATATCGAAATATGAATGGGAACCGGATCCGCTTTAGAATTAAATGGAATATATTCTTCTATTTTTCTGTAATATTTTATTCGTATTTCGTGAAAATATTATTCTGTAACGTACAACATTAATTTTTCCTGGGTTTGCAAGAATAATTTTATTATGTGTGTTTGTGACTATAGCTTCGTCTGATGACATAAATATATTTCCACTAAACGATTATGGCCTAGCTTTACTGTAAAAATCTAGACACTCCCTTTTCTTAGGGATCTTCCCCTACGTAAGTTCGCTACATGAATTACCGATATCACTCAATAACTTTCCTTGTCGGACTTTCCAGACGGTTTCCGCTAAAAATAAAGTCGGCAGTCGAGCCCTTAAAACCAGCGAGTCGGCATCTCCCATCGATTTGCGGATGGACGAAACACGAGTAACTCACGGCGGTCTTATTTACCGAATCACAGATTCGCGCGATCGTTCTTCTGACTTGTCAGATGGGTTGAAAGTTTCGAAAGAAATATTTCTTCCCTCTCCCCCACACAAACTCGCGAAGGAATTTACTCGGAAAACATTTCCTTCCACTTGAGGTGCTCCGCGTCGCGCCGCGCCGCGAAAGTCCTACGCCGCGAATAGGAAGTTCCAGCACGTCGAGTAAATTATGGAGTCTGAGTAGCGACACGCGTGATTCCCAGTTCGACCCGAAAGCACGCGCGCGTGCACGAGCACAGGACACGCCGAGGCCGAAGGGAACTGACCTGCGATGATAAATGAGCGGCTGGATCGACTGGTCGTAACTTCTTGCGCCGCGCTTTCCTTCCTACAAAACGTTACACCCTGCATCTACGCTACACCGAATCGAGAAGTGGTTCACGTCACCTGATAATTTATTATTCGCGTGGGCGCAGCGGGTTTTTTAGTTCCTGCCGATATCCTGGCGATCGTTCATGTCGCGCGCGGCTCTTTACATTCGTAAATTTATACACCCCAGTCTTCGTATAAATTCAACAGATACAGGCAGTTTCTCTTTATATGTTAGTAAGATCAATTGTTAATGTTTTAATACGAATTATGTAAATATATGCGTAGATGTATATTACCTAAGATGTATATTACCTAAGATATTATGTACACGCACACATTCATAGTATAGTATTTGTGTCCGTATGATGTATTGAATATTTTTGAATGGTGACAGCATCGCACTGTTGAGAAAACTGAGGTGACGATAA
Source organism: Lasius platythorax (assembly GCA_963971435.1). NCBI lineage: Eukaryota > Metazoa > Arthropoda > Insecta > Hymenoptera > Formicidae > Lasius > Lasius platythorax. The sequence goes on from OZ020545.1 coordinate 9,405,040, forward strand.
TTTTATTTACGTCAAGAAAAAGTGCAAGGATCTTGCTCTGTTATTACATTTCCTTTAAAGGTATCCTACAGAATTAAGAAAGACACAATTACCAGAAACCAAGGAAAAGAAAAATACATTTTATTTGCCGAGGACGTTGTTAAAGGCATTTCCTGATCTGTCAAAAGCTTAAGAAAGTCCTCCGTGCAATTCGATCTCTTTCTCGATTCTATTCCATCACCTCTGTTAGTTCTAACAGCGTTATTTACCACTGTTTTTATATTTTTCTTGCATTCAACAACAAAGCATTCGCAATAAGAATGACTACGGCTATAATGAAAGAATATCTTTCGAGAACCCAAATACAGAAACCGCTGCAATAGAAACGCAATATTTTCCTTTTAAAGAGTGGCTCGTGTCGATTCAACTACGAGAATCTGCCATGCTTCTTCATTCGTCTTTTATGACAGACAACGGTCTTAATATATTCCGCACGAGAGAGGGAGAGAAGAAAATTAAATAAAACATATAACACAGGACCCACGATTATTATGTATAATACGTCCCTCGTATTATGCAAAGAGATTATGTCGAACCGCAGTCCTGCGAATTTATTTTAACGCATACGAATGCTCGAATGATATTTCGAAGCCGAAATTACATCTCCATTTTTTTCGCAAGCAGCGCATTGTGTACTTGAAAATGTATTTTATCGAGCGCACAAAAATCGCACATAGTTATACAAACTATGAAAAGTTTTCATTTATTTGTCCATTCAAACGAGATTTTGCGGTTTTGGAAAATATAGACAACAGGTTTGTCCATTCGAACAATTGTATCTTCTATTATATCTGAAAATCGTTCTCTAATATTCTCTTGCTACATTTGAGCAAAGAAATATTTTTTATTCGAGACATTTGCGTGTAAGTACACATACTTTGTAAACAAATAAATATATTTGTAATTGTAATACACGTTGGATAAACTCATATAATTTTAGTATTACTATCATAAAATGTCACGATACGAATACGTGCGATGAAAATTGAAACATAAAAGTAATATTTATATGCTTAATCAAACATGAACAATATATATTAATTTAATTTTTTCGATAAAAAATCAAGTTTTATAAAAAATATATAAAAAATCAAGTTTCATATAAAATAGCATAAAATTGATTCAATTATTTCAATAAATATGTTCGTTTCATCCATAAAAATTTTATCGCCTAATATTCTCTTTTTTGTTTGAATACAATCTGTATCATAGATGAGTATTTATAAATCCCCGTTAAATTTAATTAACGCAAAATCGCTTATGGCATTTTATTTTATTCCACGTTATTTGATATGCGCACGAATAACGAATTAATCAACTGCAGTTGCAGTTTTATAGTTGTTATTCAAAGAGCGCCGATGTGGCGAAATTATTTTCATTGATTTACAGCAGAAATTGCCCGAGATTTGGAGATGCAATTTGGACGATACCAGCCGTTTCGGATAACCAATCATGGAACGAGCAATGTAATTTTCAAAGTTTGATTCGGACAGTGAAGGAGCATCCGATGGGCAATCGTTCCTGTATCGCTATTACAACATCGTATGTACGGCAAACGCGATGTCAATAATCGATTGTCAGACTTGTTATATTATCGTTGATAAACACAGTAATCTATAGCGCGGACAAGTTATAAAATTAACGGTTACGACATCGTCAGTATCGGATTTAATACCGGTAATGAATCGCCAAGAGCGTCATTTACGCAAATTAAAAAAAAAAATAATAATTTCCAACATTTTCCAGTTAGTTTACCATCAAGTTTATGCATTTTAAAAAACTGCAAAAGAACTTCGCTCAAGGATCTAGAACTATCCTCTCTAGTCATTAAAACAATTCTTTCAAGAATACGATTCTCGTGCCTATAATATTGGAAAAAAATTATATTTAAAAAAATCGCACTAAGAAATGTAAATTGTTGTCAATTTAATTAACAGTTTACGAATAAACTGTTCATATCTTTTTTTTAAACTTTTGCCTATTTATTTCAAAATTATTCCGAAGTATTTCGAAATGCGTTTGAATAAATTTGTATTTTAGTTATCATTTTTATCAAATACAGAATATCTCATTGGTTAGCAATTAATTATCCAGATTACACAACAGTCTCGAGAGCCTCACGAAAATCGGGTCGCTTAGGTACGTGAAGATCGAGTTTATATCGACCGTGTTTCTATTGGGTGATAAATAAACGCGTATCTCGCATGTGCGTGTATGTATGTGTGTATATATGTATATACATATATATGTATATATATACATATATGTACATATATATACATACGTACACATATAAGGCGCGAGCGTGCACACCGGTGATTATTCTTGCAGCACGTTCGTGGTAGCGGATTGTACATAAATATTCTCATGAGTGCAATAGAATCAACCCCGATCTATGGGAGTACATACGATCGTACGTGCTGTCGCGTTCAATTGCGACGAGCATTTAGCGAATGATACTAGCACGGCGCGCGAGAGGGGTTAATTTTAATTTCGATCTATATCAGTCGTGTGTGTGTGTGTATGTTGCATATCTCTCGTGCTATAAACGAGGTCACGCAGCTTATCCGGACGCAATTTAATCGCGATGCTTGCATCACGATCTTCCGCTTCTATATAGATTTTGATCCCTGTGTAATTTTTATTATTTTTGCAATGAGATATATTCCGCTCGTGTATTTCACAAACACACATACACGCACGCACATGCGCGCGTTTGTGTATATAACATACATACTTAAATATTTATACGCTTGAAATTAAATCAAGAATGAGATTTCATTCTTGTTTGCGCTATTGAATCTCTTCATTTATATGGAGAACTCTTCATTTATTGCATAAAATATCGTTTACACGTCACATTACACGCGCATCGAGAAATCACATCGGCGACGAATATTTGCTATTGAGCAGGATTAATGGCACTTGCGATAGAAAGAAGAGAATCACACGATCTCTTTATGACCGATGACAATTTACAGGATATATATGTATAGAACTGTGATTGTCAACCGCGATTCAAATCCCATCAATTCCACCGCGCACTTAACGGTTTTCCTATCGGTAAACGAGTGTGAAAAGTATCGCGCGTCGACGATAAACAAATTTGATTGCAGATAAAACGTCGCGACGGTGAACTATAAACTTCCGTTGTCTCTTCCGCGAATAATACCATTGGCGAGCACGACCGGTTTTGCTTATCGATCGATTGTGCTCGCCCGCGATACCTGTGCACCGCCGACCACGCGGGCGTTAAAATTAAATTACGCTCGCTCCGGGAGACACCGTCAAGAAGTATGGGCTAGCTTTTTTAAATGGCGCAGAAAATCAATGCCGAGTTTCCTCTCTCTCTCTCTCTCTCTCTTTCTCTCCGGTCACGGAGCTACTGTTCGCCTGGCAATCGATGCAAATCGAATCTTTGGACGTTATCGAGCAACCCAGTCAGCGATTCCGCGCGGTCATTAATTCTTCCAAGGACAGGATTTTTCGGCGGATCTAGATGAAAGCCACTGAGAGAACTAACGCGATGAAGGATCTATCGCGATTTATCTACAGGTTTTCCACGTAAGCGTGATAAAAAAAAATGTATGCATAGATCGCAGAGCATTTTTTTACTTTTTCAGTGGTTTAGAATTTTTATTTATCGACAAATATCACCTGTGCATCTCGCGTAACTTGTTTCTACATAATCATAGACAGTATAGACCGTATCACACAGTTTGAAGAGGAATTCGATATACCTAAAATGACCGACCGCGCGCGCGTTTTCTCGTCCCGACTACCGGATAGTAAATAATAAAAATAATTTCGCACACAAATGCACAATTCATCTCCGACGATTAAACGAATTCCGATGTCGTGATTCGCCGCGCTGTACATGTTTCGCGGGGAATTTACGGGCCGAGCATAAAACACTCCTTGTAAACGGGCACTGCAATAATTATTACGGACGACGACGGGCGCCGTTTTGCGGTAAGCGGGCTTTGCGACTGACATACCCGGTACAACGCCGTATATTTGTGGCCCGCGGGGGGTCGCGGTATCGTAGATCATTATTTAGCATAGCTTTCTCGACGGTCACAAGGCGGAAAATGGAGTCGGCGAAATATCGGCCCTGTTGGCGCGACGCGGTTGATTCCGATGGAAAAGCGCGATGCACAGAAATGGCGAAACCAAGCGAAATCGGAAGTTACGTGCCGACGTCATCGCCGCGTGCGATGACGGTTTCGTCTCTCCGGCTTGACCGAGACACAAGCTTCTCTGCCTCGACAAGGATTTATTATCATCAACGACGCAAAACATGATGAATCGTATTCGCTTGCGCGTCACATTCCCCGCTCTCTCTTTCCGTGAGACAGCTTTCTAATACGTTTTAATTAATTGCCGCTTGATTAATTTATCATTATGCCGCGTGTTATATGACAAACGAAGTTTAATGCCGGCTTTAATAGCTTTATTATTTTTAGAAGACGGAAGAGAGGAAAATCAGATAGAGAGAAGCTGCAATCATATATTTAAGACGTTATATGAGAGTATACGATAGAATTTCCTACGCAAACATTTACTTTGACGCTTAATTATGGGGCTATCTGAGATTGAGGCTATATTGAAACTGCGCACACATGAAGACATGTGATGAGTAGATTATGGTCGGTTAATAGCAGGACTCTATTTCATTTCGAGGAAGATTTACTCGGATTTAAAACTTTTCAAGATATATCAAGAACGGAGGGAAACAATAAAGAACAGATTTACGGTATACAAAGTTACAGTATACAAAGGATATTCAAAGTTTTATTATACATTCTCTCTCTCTCTCTTCTTGTGCATATAATAAGATATAAATCTATAATTCAGTAACGAACTTGGTAAAATGTTTAGCAATTGGGTTGAGAAATTGAATTACATTCTCGTGACTCACCCACTATGAGTAAGTAATCCGCGATTACGTGTTCGACTATTGTTCCAGGTAACGATCGCGTGTATTTGATATAAAGTAGCAAATACCTGATAAACGTTCATAAATCGACTGAATTAAACAGCCGAATGAGATTCTTAATAAGAGAAATTAAGATCAATTCGCAGCAGTGTGCATTAATATAATATTATACAATATTTTTAAAATGTCATAGTGTTGAGAAATATACATATATGAACGCATATATGTCGTCTCTCGGTCAATAATAGGCTTCAAAATATGTTTATTAAATAATTATCTTGCTTTAATTAAAAGGTAACAATATACCATATAGTTAAAATTATGATATGCGGTTAAAATTATATATGTTCTTGTAATGCTTCAAGAAACCCTATCTTATAGAGTTTAATTACTTACCTTGGAGAAGTGTAATATATTTATAATATACTATATATTATATCTCCTCATTGTCCGCGAATTAGGTAATATTATAATAAAAATAATATCTGCAACGCGCGGAGATTAAAAGGAGTATATTTTATTATGTGTGCACGTGATCTAAAAGCTATATTAGGATCATATAAGCGCATCAAAATACATACTTGGATATTGCGTGGATAATGTGCGAACGACAAACCTCGACGTCCCGCGTTTATTAATATTCATCCACGTGTCATGCAGATCGCCAGGTCGGTGTGGCATCCGGGCGCGCTCTTATTAAATATTTAATACTTTAATCGCGTGCGGTAACGTTGCGGCGTGGGTGTAGTCGAGAAAAGGATTTTGCGGGTGCGAAAACGGTAAACCTCTGTATGTGTGTGTGTGTGTGTGTGTGTGTGTGTGTGTTCGTGTGTGTGTGTGCGTGTGCGTGCGCGCGCGGTTTAAGCGGATCGAAATGCTGTGCCGGTGAGAAAAAAAAATTTAATCAAACGTCCCTGTTGTGTGCGGCCGCGCTTCGGTGACTAATTAATGAGAATTTCAACCCCTGCCGGTCCCCCGACTCGCTCGCGCAACGTTGGTAACGAATTAAAGAGTTTAGTATCGTAGGCAACCAATAACGCGATATGATTAATTAACTCACAGTACACGCGAACGCGAATGCGCATTTCAGAATCTTCCTTTGTGTTTTATGTTACCAGTGTTCTCTCCCCCTCTCTGTCTCTCTTTTTTTGATTAATCAGGTATAACGCAGCGCTTTCTACGATCACAATCTCCAACGTGATTGCAGCATTAAAAAATCAGGCATAAACATCGGCTTGTCGGCGCCTATTATCGTTCGCGGACAAGAAGAATTAAGTAACCCGATATCGTACGCAGTTACGGCAGTTAAGATTTATAGCCACGGAGAATAGTTGTGATACTTGTACCAAAAGCACTATTAAACAGTGATTAATTGCGCGCGAATACTGTTCTCTTACCATTATTCTTTGAAAAATACGCGTGAAAATAGAAATCTAGTACCCCGAAAAAGAATTTCAGTTATATATCTTCATCGGAAAAGAGAGATATAAAGTCACCGTGTACACCATACGCCAGGAAATTTTTCATTGTCCAAAAGCGACATCGTGGTCGCATAACCGGATTTTATCAGCGTTTCCGAAGTAAATGTAAAAAATGTCGAAGCCTCGACGATATATGATTACTCAGTTTTGCGGCGCGGCGGCGTCTGTGGAAATATGAGAGCACCAGCGTGCGTAGTAATAATTCATACCCGTCATTTTTGCTTTTGCCTCCTCCTCCTCCCTCTCCTTCAGCTCCTTCTCCTGCTTCTTCTTCTGCGTAATATCACGCTACCGCTCGCAGCCAAGATTTTCTATTCTACGTGTTCATCCATCATCGTCTACGCTACCGGGCTGTCTCGATACGGCCTCCGTTGTGGTTGCGACTCACAGCAGTCATACCCGCACGAAGATGTTTGAAATAATCTCTCGGTTGTATAATGACTCCGTCTATAAGCAGTTAAAAGTCGCTTAAAATGATCTACCTATACAAATCTGCCTGGCTGATCAAGAGCTATCGAGAATGCTTTAATCGAGAATAAAAGAGTAAAGAAATGCTATTTTTTTCAACAGATTTTTATGCTGCGTTGGTGAAAAATATATTCTGAAAAATCCAATACTACTACTTGCTTTTGTCCGCTATATTATCAAGACTCAAGACTGACTCAAAATATGAAAAAAAAATTATGTATTTAAAATTGCTCCCAATTCTCTCCGTTCCATTGAGTTAGGTTAAGAGCAATTTTTTGTGGCCGAATAATAAGATAGCGGAAAAAGAGTAGACTTACCGCGATTGTCGACGAAGCGGATAAATCATCTCTATTCGTCTATCGCTGAAGAAGCAGATAATTAATATGACAGAGCGCCGTAGACGTGATGTAAACAATCGTAACGTCACTATCCGATATCGAGCGATCCGCGATATCGCGAGCGCGCGTACGTTACCGTAACGTCACCATCCGACAAATTAACCTTAACTCGATGTGAATTAAATTGACGACGAAAGATTACTACGAGTTTGAAACGCACACGATTTTCACGAAATCCGTTCGGCAAACACTTTCGCGCAGCACTCCCGGTAAGCCGCGAATCACAAAATTCAACAAAACTCGCGAACGCACGAAAAGCGGCGAACGCTATTTCCGCCGACCACATGACGCGACTTCAGTCACGAAACGTGGAATCGAGGCGTGGACCACGTCAAAATAATCGTGATATGACCGGTCACAAAATAGAGTAACCCGCGATGTCGCGAGGACGCGTACCGACAACCTAACCTTAATTTTATTTCGATCAAATCGACCCGAATTGACGACGAAACATTACATGCCCGAAGCGCACTCGATTTCCACGAAATCCGTTCGACGAATACTTTCGCGTAACACTCCCGGCTAGTCGCGTATCACGCAAAATTCAACGAAACTCGCGAACGCGGCGGACGCCGTCCCGGACGACAACATGACGCGACTTCGGTCGATACGCGGACTCGAGGCGCGGATAATCGATAGTAATCGTGACGTCACCGGACGTAATCGAGCGACCCGCGATGCCGACACCCGCGATGTCGCGAGAGCGCGCGTACTGATCGACCCGAATTGACGACGAAACATTCCAAATCCGAAACGCACTCGATTTCCACATAATCTGTTTGACAAATACTTTCGCGTAACACTCCCGGCTAGTCGCGTATCACGCAAAATTCAACGAAACTCGCGAACGCGGCAGACGCCGTCCCGGCCGACAACATGACGCGACTTCAGTCGAAACGCGGACTCGAGGCGCGGATAATCGATAATAATCGTGACGTCACCGGTCGAAATCGAGTGACCCGCGATGCCGCGAGAGCGCGCGTGCTTCACTTAACTTCGATCAAATTGGCCCGAATTAACGACGAAAGATTACGAAACGCGCATTTGATTTCCACGAAATCCATTTGATATATGGAAATACCTTCGTTCAACACTCCCAGGAAGCCGCGAAAAGGGGCAAAATTCGACTTGTGAACGAGCGAAAAACAGCGAACGCCGCTCCCGTCGTGTCGACTACATTACGCGTCTTCGTTAGGAACGTGAAATTGGCGCGCGAATCGCGGATTGCGAACCACTGCGTTTCAGTTACGCTGCAAATTCAAAGCGGAGCAAATTCAAGCTGAAGCGGATGAACGCAGCGCGTCGATAACAAAATACGAGATGCGCATCGATCTATGATTCTGTCGTTCCGGATCAAAACGAAATCTCTGTTTGCACAAAGCTAAAGTGCAGAAGCCTGGATTCTCGAGACAGGTATTCGCGCAATTTTATTTCCGAGCGGAGAACGCCAACGGCTCGATTCGAAACGGACCTGTTTACAGAGTGCGTAAACGAATTCCAGTAGTTCTTATTTCTCAGTTTCAGTTTTCCTTCTTTATTAAGGATGGACAATCCGATATCTAACAATAAGAGTGCAACAGGAAGAAGAAACGCGTCTTAACAGTCTCCGATGGCGCACTTAACTTAACAAGATGAAATAACCCGAATTCCTTCGGCTCTGAAAGGTATTTACACGGATTTCGATTCCATTTTCTTAGCACAGCACAATCTCTCTCTCTCTCTCTCTCTCTCTCTCTCTCTCTCTCTCTCTCTCTCTCTCTCTCTCTCTCTCTCTCCCCCCCCCTCCCCCCCTCTCTCTTTCTCTCTCTTTAACCTCGAAATAATATAACAATGATATTCTTAACTGTACGTCACTTACTGTATGATTGTCTTTCTCTGCAGTTAATAGAGCATATACAATATATATATATATATATATATATACATATGTATAATATCTTTTATATATATATAATTTCGGCCTGTTTAATATATATATTAATATATCGTTGTTGTATTGAATTATATATATATATATATATTAATATATCGTTGTTGTATTGAATTAATATATGTCAATTTCGTCGTTTTATTAAATTATTAACTATTATTAATAATTTCTCATATATATATATGAGAAATTTAATATATATAATTTTTTTTAAGATCAGAATATATTTTTGCATACAAAAAGATACGTAAAAGAAATATCGTCTCAAGTAACACGGCAAACGTTTTTATTCCAAACAGTCAATTCTACTTTCGCATCTATGCAACGCGATTTACATGGACCAAAATTTATCGCGACTTGGCAATCGTGCGTATATCGCGCTTAGAAAATACAGCCCGTAATTACAATGGTAGTCGCGATGGCTTCTGCGACTCCACTCGTTATCCCAGTTCACGCAGAAGGGTGCATACGAAATTAATTTCTTGCGCGTGTGTACGCTAACCGGTATCGATCGATAACCTGGAGCCGAGAACAGCGTCAAAGTGCGCTGAAACAACGCGTACGCTTTCGATAAATTATCAAGAACCTGCCACGAAATGAGGCCGAACGATCACCATATTCCGCGGCTGTAATGGATCGCGGAAAATATGACTTTGCTTGTCGGGACAAACACATTTCGCATCAAGGAGATTTTAAACAGGCCGAAATAGCCGACGTCGATGTCGTTTGATAGCGCGGACAAACTAGTGCAAAACAATTTATGACAATTATTTATTTATTTTCTAATATCGGTTAGGAAGAAACGAGGAAACTGAATTAATTTAATTGCGGTTATTGAATTAAAAGAACTAATAAAAAAGGATGATAAACCAGAAAATTTGTCATTATTAAAAAAATTATTGCATCTATTTATGTCCAACAGCCAATTATGTTATGCAACGTAATAAAAAATATGGTCTATAAATAAATGTATTGGAGTTATGTTAGCGTAACTCGAATTGTTCAGAGGATGAATCGCAACTGAGAATAATCGCATTGTTATCGTTTTTTTAGGCAGAACGTGCCTGCGAGGGATAAACGTGAAATTATAGCGTCGCAGCCCTGAAGTGAAAAGAAGTGATTATGAATATTTCAATAAAGCGCCCCTCTCCGAGAAGGATTACGACGCGACATGACAGTTTTACATCATCTATCGTGGATTCCTGATGGTGTGGATCTTAAGCGTGCAGATGAATGGCAGCTTGGAGCAACGGTGAGCTTGAAATAATTCAGCGAATCAGTTTTGACAGGTATGTATTAAGTTCTTTAACCTGCTGCCGTGTCGTGAATTTTTTTCAAATTTTCGGATTGAATAGAACTCGCAAATTATCGTGAAACAAACGTATGTGAGAAGTCATGAGTATTATTGTTTCAATTATTGCGTCAATTTAATTTTGCTGTAAATTTTTGTTATAAACAATATTCTAAAGAGACAAACAATATACAAAATCAAGATCTTGATTGCAGCAATAAGTATGATTGCAAAAATTTTTATTTCACGAAAATATGTAGCTTCGAATATGCTTTTATATGCTTATTATATAGAAAATGGAGCTTGTGTGATTTCACCTGTGCGCGCGAAAAAAAGTGTGCCCTCCATAATTCGCATAGTTAAATCGACTCTATCGGATAACGATAAAATGTTCTATTCAGTCTTTTTTTACATCAATATTTAATTTTTCTATCCGTAAGAGGTAGAAAAATGTAAGCCGCTTTTTGTTTGTGTCGCGCATGATAGAATTTTTATTGCGATTTAACCAACACTGTGCCAATATTACACAGTTTCGCGTTGTTGCCTCAACAATTATAATATATCGAGGAGGGTTTTGAATCAATTGACGTTTTGTTCGTTTAAGATGCTCAGATACAAAACGTTGCATTTTCGCGGAAACAACCGCGCTAAAGTAGAACGCCAAAAGTACTTTACTCGAGGTAACTGAAATCTTGTGCATTACGGAACAGAGTACGAGAAACAGTACATTTTGTAAGTAGTAGAATAATACTATTGTCGACAAGCTGTGAGACTTATTATACGATGGCGTGCTTATTGTTATAATTCTGCGAGATAGGAAAATCTGTCAGAATTTCAAACTGTCTGCTATAATACGCTCCGGAGATTTTAATGTAATGACAAAAGAATCAGAAGAGGAAAGATGAGTGGCATAATTGGAAGAAGAACTTCCAAATTTTACTGACTTATATATTACGAAATATCATATTATTTGAAAGTAGACTGACACTTCGTAATAAGACTAACACTGAGACGTTTCTTTGTAATAACTTAAAATTAGGGAAGACAAGAGAGAAGAATATTATTAATGATTTGAATTTTCTGAGGCTCTACTTTTTAAACTGAAAACCATATATTACAGTTTTATCTTTGGTAGAATTCATTTCGAGCAGCATTCAGCGATTTCCGTTACGCTTCTTTGTCGGTAGAAAACAAAACACAAAAAAATGAAACGCCTCCCGCTCGATGCCCGAATTCGAGTCGATTTAGAACACGAGTAATCCTCGTCGAACAGGTCTTTTTCGCAAATCGTCCGGTTATTTAGAACAGCATCATGCAGGATTGCACGACCAGCATCGCCGTTCGCACCAGTGCAGTGGTGACGAGGGCCGCAAGTTTCGTTACAGAGAACCGAGAATGGCGCGTGATCGTGGCTGAGTTTCCAATTTGCGAAATTGCCCGTGAGGTCGTGCATTTATGAACCGAGATAAACAACCAAGCAAGTATCCGATACGTTGGCACCAACCGGCCATTCTCATCGATTCGGATCGGCACCTTTTTCTTGTGCCTTCTCTCCATCTCATGTCTATAAACCGGCTCTTTTTAAAGCGGTTGCTCGTCGTATCGGAAATAGAAGTTTTTAGTAACGTCACATCCACGTGTCCGTGCGCTAATTCCGCGTTTTACGCTCGTCGCAATCCGTTAAGCATTGTGCGATATACTCGTATATCGAAAGACTCGCCGGACAAATTGCGTCCGAGGGAGTTTCAATGTTCCGCCATGTACTTGAGACAAAACCTGGATCGCCAAAACACGTAAATGCACTTGGCGATTACGGAGAAAAAGCAAAAGGTCGCTAAATCTCGAATGGTCTTCAGAAACGTCATATTCACAGTATTATCGATCGTCTCTCTTGTCTATACGCGGCACATTTACGTACGGGTGTATTATTTCAGCTCTTGGAGAATATCCAGTTTAGTTTGTTGAATTGTTTAAATCATGAAATAATACGCGGACGGTTAGGAAATAAATGGCTCCCGAGGGAGCTAATTGAATTCCAATAAATTAACGATATCCAGGCATCGAGCGAGAAGAACGCTCGGATTTTACAACCAAACCGATATTTCTTTCTGAAAAATTGCGTTATACAAAATCGCGTAAAATAATATCGTAAAAGCTGTTTGACGAGGAAAACAACATCTGTCGACGTGATTGATTTGTCGAGCATTTAAAAAATCGACTAATTGATCAAGCCGAAAATGATACGCTAACGAGACACTCGTAAAAATTTCGTTGTTTCCAAGGGGCGGAATCGTAAAAAATGTACAGTGCGTTAACAGAGACGAAAGCGCCCGATAAACAATTTGGCAAATTGGCTCGCGCCGGATTTATCGAACCGGCACTGACGCTAATAGCGCGACCAGTTTGTAATTTGGTAATGGAACGGTCTGATAACGAGTTCGTGAGCAGATTTTGAAAACTACCAAGTAGAGTTCCTGTATTGTCCGTAAACGTAAAACCGCTGATGAAGCATGCAGTTCCACCAGTGACATATGTATTTTTAATATTGTGAGTTGGAGTAACGTAGCGTACGTTTTATATAACATACATTTCATTAACGCTGCGTATAGAAATAATATAAATTGTGTGAGAACCGTCTATCGCAACCATTTATCGCATCGCATTTATAAAATGTTGCATAAAGTCCGAAATGTATATTATATGTATTTTGCGCTTTTTCGCTTTGATTCTCCATTTTCCCAATGTAAATTCATTTGTTATACATTTTAACGACACGCAGCTTGCCAGCAAGCTAAATAAGATAAATTCGATTTATATATTACGCGAATATATTAACGTATATTCGCGAAACTGAAATCGATCGAGCGCGACTCATAAACATGCGACACCGAGCGCTATCGTCACCTTTGCTTAAACGTCGTTTTCAGCGGTACAAAAGTTCTAATTGAGTCTTCAGCCCGGGCTCTCTAACTTCTATTCTCAAGTTCACGCCCGTGCCTTGAAGGGATCGGGAATTTAATGGGGGTGGGGAAAAACCTGCAGTGTGGCAAGCGCCGACGGCTCTTTGTTGTCTGCATGTCCACTCGAGAGAAGGGACGAAACGAATTTGAACCCCCGAACTTTCTTGGCTTCCATTAGTCACCCCTGTCGGCGTATCCTCGCTTTCCCTTTTATACATTCGCTCCATCAGTTCTTTGCGTCTTGTCACCGGACAAGACTAACGCAGCTGCTAAACTGCGAAAAGTATTTAGCATACGTTTATTGCTCATATAAGATGCTTTTACAGGCGCTTCGTTTCTATCTCAAGTCATTTAACATCAATATAAATGAGTTATTAAAATTGTGTAATCGAATTTTATGTTTTGCATTTTGTATTTTATCACATTCAGATTTGTACTTTATAAAGTAGAGCGAGAAATTGAGTTCGCTGTACAATGTTGTGAATAGAATTAAAAAGAGTGCGTCCGTGATTTCTGAGAAGTATTACAATGAAGAAAAGTTTATCCTCACGTTGAGAAAAGAATTAGAAAAATAGCACCAACTTTTCCTTTATACGACTTGTTGTTTCACTCATCGCGTGACGATAATTAACCCGCCAATTAAAACTTTTCGCCGCTCTGAAAAGTGAGAACAGACTGTATTGACTTTCAGTTTCTATAAAAATATTCCCAATGTGCTTGTGTTTCTTAGAATTCGTGAATATTTCAAAGTTAGCTATTTTAATTTAGTGCAACTTATACATTACACCCACAGTTACCTTTATAGATTAACTATTTTCTCACTACATGTGAATAAATTGCATTTTTTATTATCTTCCATTTACTTTAATATTTCGGCTGTTCGTGTAATATTCTATTAATATAAGATCATTACGTTATTCACACACAATAAATTTCACTTATGCACGTATTTTCTTGACGCACCTATCGTCTATTAATAGTTTTATCATACTATGTATTGCAATTTATTTTAATCGTGTATTAAGCCTACTTTAGATGATCTACTATTTACGATAAAATTTAAGATAAAAAATAATAGATATTATCTATTATAATATTTATAATTTAATATCTATTATAAATATCTATTATAAATATTAATATAAATATATCTATTATAAATATCTATTATAAATATTATAATAGATATTATTATCTATTATAATTATAAATATATTTATAATTTTATGTGTGCCGTAATTTTTAAATATAAGTTTGTACATTAATAAAAAATATTTCGTATTTTTTAAATAATTGTTTAAATGTTTCTTGTATTACATGACATATAAAGTTACAAATAGAATTTTGTTCCTCGTGAATTTTGTCACAAACTGTAGATTATCTAGCAGGCTTCAAAGATAGATGCTCTTACAAAAGACAATATTCACTCTAACTCGATTATTCGACTTATCACTTCGGAAAGCACACGCTCTCGCATAATTTATTTTCATCTCTTTAATGACATGTAAAAGTATTTTTTCACGTCTGACGCCATCCGCAAACGTACGAACGAACCTTTATGGCTTTACACGGACGAACACACTATAAAGCACGGGCATCCATCATTCACGTTGCGAGCCGTAAGAAAGCCTTTTGTATGTACCTGCGAGCCCATTCTCATCATGATCAACGTATCACCCTTCGATCGTCATTAATGTCGGACTTGTCAGGCACGTCAAAGTCTTCCTTTCGTCATTCGTCAGCCGCCGCGTTTTGTGTTTGCCGAACGTATCTATTTTACGTCAGAAAGAATTCAACGAAGCGTCTCTTTTGACGTATCGAATTCATTCTATATTTACGAGCTGTCTATCACGATCGATTAAGAGCAAAATTCAACTTTTATAGTATGTAATAATATGTCGAATTTAATAGCAGCGACAGCTACGGAAAGAGAGCTCAAAATTTACAAAACACATTTCTCGTGTGCGAGACCGGTTAGAAGCGTTAATGTACGCATTTCAACGAACATAAAAATATAATACGTCGAAAAATGAATTAACATGAGTTAAAATGGATATTCCACGAGTGTATTTATTTAACTAATCTTTATATCTCTTTTGTTGTAATTTTAAGATAAAATATTCAAATTGAAAAACATGGGAAATAATATTTCTTGAAAAACATATTGATTAATTTTCTGGCAAATGAATATTATTTGAAATATGAGAATTTATGATATAATCGTAAAACCTTTGTTCCGGTATTGATCGTTGCAGACTCGCGTGCGCGTACATATAAAAATATTAGTAAAAAGTTAATATTAAGACATCGTAAAGTTGCATAATATTAAATGGAAGGGAATTTCTTAATATGCGGCCGTCCTGCTTTGAGTAAAAAAGGTAAAAGTTATAAACGTGCAAAAGAGAAAGATAAACGTTTCCATAATATGCTATTATAAAATATGGCAAAGTATAAAAAATGAGAGTTACATAATACAGTGGCGCGTTATAAAGAAACGCTAATATCGCGAATTATAAACGTTCGCACGTTATCAGCACTATCGATTTCATGCCATGGCTTAATATTTGTAGCACAACTTTTTACTTATATATCAAGATTACATATTTTACGCTGGAAGTATTATATTAGCAGCCGTATTGATTATATTCTAATAATGCTTGCAATATGGTCACTTAATATTTATTTAAACTTTATAGCGGTATATGTGGCAATTAACATTAATAAAAAAAATGGATTGTTATTGTATTTATCAGCAATGAATTACTGAATCAATTCTATATTGATTTAAAGATAAAACTTTTCTAAATTTAATGAAAATACATAGATGGGATGACTTTTGTAAATACATGACCAATTAAAAATGACGATTAACGACTTAATTATTCATGCAATAGGTATCGTTAAAACCAAATACGCATTTATCAAACACTACTCGTTTATTGCGGACTTGACTCGGGTGCAATACGGTAACCGCATCTGCGTCTCAAATTAGGCGCTGCTAAAATTCCGCGGCCTCGCAAATTACCAGACACGGCGTCTCGCAGAAACCCTGGCGGGCTTATTAAATCTAATCAGTCTAATTTTGTACGCGTCTTATCCCCTCGACGAGACCCTAGTCGGCGCGTTCGTTCTGTCTCCACCAATCTCTTGGCTGTAGTAGTGCGTCGCGATTACACTTATGGCGCATTAACGTCAAACTGCCGTGTTGCGAGGAAATCCCTTCGATTTTCCTTCGTCCGAGATTGAGAGCCGCACTTGAATTTTCTCTACTGATTAACGACGGAATTAACGAAGATTGAAGTATTGATCAAACACATCTGGAAAGACGATAGCGTTTGATTAGCAAAATTCAAATACTGAGAGCCGCTTAAAAAATTTGATGTTAGTCGTGGACATTAATTTCGTGATACATTTATTTAGAATTGATTTTTTTGTTTTAATAGAAATATGAAATCAAACACGCGTCTGGAAAGACGATAGCGCGTTTGATTAGCAAAATTCAAATACTGTTTAAGGTCTGCTTAAAATATATGCTGTTAATCGTAGACATTAATTTCATGATACATTTAGAATTAATTTTTTTGTTTTAATAGAAATATGAAAAGAGATGTGGACCATCGAATGGGACACAAGTTATTCTCGAAATTGCTACGAATCCATCTTCGTGAAAACATCTTCGGTCATTGAACGTACGGTCGATTGGTGACCATGGCAATTGAATCGCGACGGGTTCGCGATCATACGAATCAGAGCGGGGTGGGTGATTAAAATCTCACGTAGCGCCGTAAAACATCCGTATCCGCCGATAAAAGTCAGTAGATACAACAGTATTCTCGCGACGGATAGAATGAAGCGATCTGGAAGATTTACAGGCACTAAAAATATCTTGAGCCCTAGAAACCAACGGAAAACTTTCACATTATCTCTCACGGAAAGTTTTACGTACTCTACGAGAATGAATTACAATCCATTAAGGATCGCGTGTTGCACAATATCGGCCCTCTTGAACGAAAAGGAAGGGAAGGGAGGGAAGGAAAAAAGACCGGAAGTGATTGCACGTTGTTTGGAGTATTGTATCCGGATAAAAGGTTCCCTCTCTCGAAACGGATCTTATTCTCGCGCAACAGCAGCCTTGCTCTCGCGAAAACTCAAATCGATCGCTCGTTGAAGCGAATGCTTACGAGCCATGCGATTTGCATCGAGTCGCGCGACCCGCATTATTCCGGCTGTGTAGATGTATGTATGTACGTGCGACATGTTTCATTTACATGATGTGTCACGCCGGCGACACGTCGGCTGGCTGTTGCGGAATTACGCGTGCCCCCGCGTACAACGACCGCGTATCATAAATCTTTTATGACTTCCAAATGCCATTCGCGGAATTCATTACCTGCCGCGCGCATCCCGCGCAACCCCTCGTCTCGATCGCGTCATTTAAGAAAATGCATCGCCAATCAATTCACAATTCATTCCGCGATGCGTATTATTGGTTTCATTCGCCCCGTATTACCGCGACGATCGATCAACCAGAAGTGCGACCGGAAATGCAACGGGTGACAGGTGAAATCCGATGGTCGCGTGTGCTTGTCTTCTCTCTCTCTCTCATTCTCCCTCTCTCTCTCTCTCTCTCTCTCTCTCTCTCTCTCGCGATATTACTTTTACTATTCATCGATAAACGTTCGAATCTAATTTGCGGAAATTCGAAACTTCCAGACATCCGCGTCAGTCACATGAATTATCGAACTTTGAAGAGCGAGCGTCCAATGATTCTTCCTGACACAAGAACCCCCTGATAGATTCTACCTATACGTTTCTTCGACGAAGATCTAAATTTTGCCCAAGCAGACAATGATTTACATCGGACGGGATCGCTTGAACGCATCTCGCAGCGAGTGAAATGGTCGCGCGTCCGTCGAGAACGTATCCGAAACGTAAACGTTTGTATGGAGAGAATCCTCGCGCCGTCGACTGTATATTATGCAGATATCTGGGCAGGAATTATTGCCTGATACCGCACGGGCAAGACTGGCACGTTGTATATTATTCCATGCGTGGTCTGTTTGATGGTAAATGATGGTCCTGCGAGCCGCTGTCGCGCGCTCCCGAGCATTGCACGGTACAGCGCTGTATCGATGCGAGATACGCTGTGCCTTCGCTTATCTAACTGTCACCGATCGATAAATTAAAATTTCGCGAGAGTAAAGTCACAAGATTTGTCGCGCTTTATCTCGCAAGCTGTACATTTAGTTTGAGAAAAAATTATGATTGAGTGACATCGGTTGTTCCAATTTCGACATACCGAACTTATCTCGCAAATTGATTTCCGAAGGCGAGCTTTCCTCGTCGTCGTCGTCGTCGTCGTATGCGTTAGCGGACTTTTCCTACGCATAAATCTTTCATGAGCGCGCGCATTCAGGATCGGGCGTGTCGCGTGTAGAAGAGAATCTTCGAGATACATCTTCGTCGATTTCAGGGGGGAAGTGCGTTTATCCTTCTGGCTTGTACAAAAAACTCACAAATCTCCGTTTAGTACGATATTGATTGGCTTTCGCGGTGAATTTGTACGCTTGCAATATTGCGAGCGCGTCCATTGACTCTTCTTGCGTTTATTAATGAGACTGTCAGCGATAAAATTCCTATGAGTTGAAGTCCAATGGCGTGTACGCATAAAAATTCATAGTTCGCGAAAAGACGGAATCAAGTGATTACGCGTTTAATGAACGGTAAGTCATTGCGCGAAAATGGACGAGATTCGCTCGCCGGGTTAATTAACGCCATCCCGCGTGGAGCGGAAAAAAGTTCGTGCGGATCTTTCTTTTCTCTCTTTTTTTTTTTCTACACCCGAACGCAACGAGAACTCCCTATGTAATCATCATTTATGTCGACAGAAGTAGAAAAAGCTAGACGGGGAGGGAGGCGTGAAATAATTCAGCTGGCGCCGTTCACCCGCCCTCCTCGATTCTCCTCTTGACACGACCAGTTTTCGAGATTCATTGCGCTGCGGAATTACAGTGGCATTGTGCAGCACTTAAGAGACTTGCATATGTGTATACATACATAGTAGACATATAAAAACTTTAATTATAATATCTGTTGAGGCTTATTAATCTTGCTTTTTGCATACATCAGGCATGATTATTACTTATTACTTATGTTTCGAGTCCTTCAGTTATTATTCTATAGCTAAATTTAAATTTAAAGTTATTTTTATAAATAATAATTTATAAAGAGAGAGTAATTGAAAGTCTGATTTTGACTGAGAAAGACAAACTCATCGTGAGTGCGGCTTTAACGATACTTCGCTGTATCATGAATCATAGATATAGTTCGCGCAAATCTCGCGGTGGCTAAATTAGATTAATCCGTTGCAACCAGATTCTCTGTCGAATTGTCCTCTTCGCTTCCCAATTCGTATACCTTCTACGCAAAATCCATATTTTCAGGCAGTCCTCAATTATGTCTTTTTATAACGAATCTACATTTTCGATCTCTACAAGGTTTGTAATAAATTCGAGGTTTGTAATAAATTAGTCAAAAATATAACTATGAAGATATTATAATATTTTCCGATTCATGATTTAAAGAAAAAGAATTGTTAACTTCTCTTGGAATTACTCGTTATCTTTATGAGACATTTATCTTAAGGTTTAATGCTGCCTTTGTTGCATTTTAGAAAATTCAGCTCATTAATATAGAGAAGCCCCTTTCTTTGTTACTAATGCCTTTTAATATCGCGCTGAATAAATTGACGTTATTTCCTCAACTGTGATACCATTAATATTCGCGGAAGCATCATAGATAACAGAAATTTGACTAACTTCAAACTTTCTGCGCTGGGGGTGCTATAACGTACTTCTAATCACAAATCACTAGCAGATATTCGGTGATAGCGTAATTAATCGTACAAACTCCCAAAGTTTATCGAAACATTTAATTGGTCCACACCAAATTACGCAAGCTGTCAGGAAGTATTGCGGATTGAATTTCATACAAAATAAAATCAGTCTAGCCACGTACAAACGCGGAGAACAACTTTTAAACACGTCCATCAGGATGTTGCTATGTTTTAATTAATTCTGGGTACGCGGAAACAGTTTTGCGAGACTAATATGTACATAAAACATTTCGTTACTAAAGCTATATATTAAAATGATATCCAGCCTGCACTTTTCACTAATGTACAACAAAGTACTTGGATTAGTACATGACGTGATAATATAATTCATAATTTCTTTTTACAAGTATAGCCTAAAAAATTTTTGCAATGTTTACTTGCAGTATTCATAAAAACAACGTGCAAGAGTTTTCTCCTTTATTTTGCATTTTCACAAAAGGTTCTGTTTTCCATCGATACGACGTAATGCAGAGACGTTTGACGCTGTTGATTCTGCTATGATTTCTCTCCATTCGACGCGACGTGACATAACGATTGAAATATAGCCGTCGCGGCAAAACCTTATGCGTGTGCTACACATTTCAAACGATATTCTCTGCATTCGCAGAATTTCGCGGAGGTTGTATATTTTTTCAAGCGCCGGAGCTTTTATCCCGACCGCTTTCGGACGTATCGCGCTATCGGCTGCTCGTGCAACGCCGATAAACTTTAATTGACGTGGACGCGCCGAGTATTAAACCGCGTGGATGTCAATCACAAAGGATGCGCTGCCTCGTTGCAACGTCACCGACACGAACTGGCGGGCAATAAGCGGTTATGTAGTTGGCTGTACCATTGCAACAAGAGTGTCACCGTCGTCGTGTCCCTTCGGTCGCATTGGTATTCACAAAGTATTGTACAAGGCCGGTACAAGCCTTAATGCGTTTACGGCGCTCAAGTTTGATGTCTTGCGCCACAGCGCAATAATTCACATTCAAATCTTGAACGTGGCGGTACAATTTCATCCGTGCTAAGTAATTATTACATATGTATATTATTACATATTTATGTCATCAAATATATACCTTTCGATGCCCCTCTTAAATGCCGATCGCGAAATGCAATTTCATAAGTGAAGCCGTTGAATCTCATGAACATTGACTAGAAATAA
Source organism: Lasius platythorax (assembly GCA_963971435.1). NCBI lineage: Eukaryota > Metazoa > Arthropoda > Insecta > Hymenoptera > Formicidae > Lasius > Lasius platythorax. Next base: position 9,426,591 of record OZ020545.1, read on the forward strand.
GTATTGTCGAATCTGGGTCATTCGAGCTGTAACGTGCAAGGTTGTAACTTTATGGCGTAAAGCCAAATAACTTTGTACGAAAACGGTTTATCGCCCGTCAAATTTGATATCACGCGTTTGCTCACGAAATATGACTCATCGTGAGAGATTTTCGCGCGCGCGACATTTATCGAGAGAGATCACTAAGTGGATATCAATTCGATGTCGGTTATCTGTCCACGGATTTTACGCACGATAGTCCATTCGCTATAAACTATCTACGTACGCAGGCTGCTGCCCTTTGATACGTACATCATGGGAGTTTTAACAACGTCGTTGCATGTCAGTAACGACGCAACAGAATAGATTTACAAGCAAATCCCCAAATATATAAACGATATTCAGTGATTTTCTGTGTATTTAATATTTTCTCTGTATATTTTATTGAAATTTGATAATCTATCTTTCTTTTTGCGAACAAACAATGCAACTTTAAGAAATATGATTTAATAATATCTATTTAATGATACTTATATGTAAATCAATAATCGCGTATTTGTTAGATCACGTTTTATCACGGTTATTATCGAAAGATTTAATATCCAATTTTTTGCTGAATCCCAATATTATTTTTCATTTATGTACCTTAAAATTCTTTAGCTCAAATCGTTCAAAAATTTTACGAACAAAGCACATATTCCTCCATTTATATCCGGAACCGATTCATACTCGATTAATATATAGATTAATATATGGTAAAGTTAATGAGACAAATGCTAATGCTAATGCTCCATCATTTATGCCATTATATTAGGTTGCTGCTACATATGTGGCATGCGCAATTGGTTATTTAGCAATATATATACGTATAAACGATATTCGGGAATAGCAGTGGTCGAATCTGTGCCGAGTGATACGATATTCACTGCATTACTTCGTAATGTATCATTCCGTCAATAGGTTTCAGCTATCAGCTTGTTCTTTGCAACTATATATTAAAGCCCTTTAAACGATTTATAATTCGTAACACAGAAGCAGTTTTATTTATAATTTCATGTATCGTAAATACAGAAAATATTTAAAAAATTAAAATACACACATATACAAAATATATATGTATATCAAAGAATATATGTACACATTAGGATATACGGCAGATAAAATTATAAACAGATTTCTGTCTTGAATTTTATCGCGAACTTTAAATTATCCAAAGTGGGCTCAATTCTTAAGTATAGTGGAATAAAATTTAATCTTAACGTGCAAATATACATAAAGTGTTATAAACGATTTGTTTGTTTTTATATTACTTTTAATTTTATTCGTAATTTTGTGTAAGATAATTTTTCTTGCCACTTAGTATTCAAGAAGAATGAGATTGAAGATATATTTTTCAAGTTCAATACAACAAAGTGAATTTATTTCGATAAAATCAATTTCGGTATGTAGCGGTATAATAATTCAAACTTAAACGTGGTCACAGACGATTAAGGATGTCGATTGATTAAAGCGCAGCGGCATATCAATCCTTTCTGCTATTAATCCATAGGGCTTCATTATAGCTTCGCTGACCTAAATTCCTAGACAGCGCGATCGCAATGAAACACATGCACCATCGAGTGATTAACTAACACGTCGGTATCACTATATCGCCAACACAGTCGGCCTGACGATATTTGCTATTTATTTCTGGCCAGACCTTGATGGCGTTTAATTGTGCGATGGATTCGCCGTCTAACCCGCGTCACCCGCGGGATACGCGTCAAGGAATGAGCTATCAAAGTTAGAACTGCAAGGCAGCAAGGCAGACCGGGGGAGAGGCCTTTGACATTCCGGCGCGAAATTGGCTCATTACAATCCCTGTATCGAGGAGCAACGTACCATGTCACAGGTCTCATTACCGGAACAGTTTCGATCACGCAATCGCACTGACATTCGCAAAGCCGTCTCCGCTGATCCATTGACAAGCTTCGCGAGGTCGGCTTTATGACCGATATTGGCAAGAACGCGATCTCGCGTAATTAACGTGAACGCGTGAGAAACATTATTGAGAAATTGTAATTTAGAGTCAAATTATATAACAAGAAATAGCGGACAATTACATCATAAAACAACGTTATACTTGTTATAAAATTTGCACTCTCGCAATTGCAAAATTGCACGATATGATTATATATTCATATAATTTTATAAAAAAGGAATTTGTAGAAATAATTTAGCAAATCATAGTTCTGATTTTTGTAAAATTGAATATTTAGATTGCGGATTTGCTTAGATTCCATGAATCTTTCGTTGTGTTTCGATTCCATGCATCTTGAAGGAATACTCTAATGACTAAGGTAACATTGACTTTGCGCAGTGACGTGCATTAAAAACAAACGTGCGACGAACAAATTACTTTATTATGGTTCATCGATGAATGCCGCGATCTCTCCTCGGATTTCTTCACTGGGAAGTTCGTTAATTGCAAGCTCACGCGAATCGTTCGAGTTTCGGCACTTGACGCTGACGAGTTTGCGTGACGCTTAATATAAATGGAAAACCGGAGAAGTTTGCTCTCTCTTGGTACGCCGTCGCGATGCATAATTCATAATGATGCTGAACGGCCGCTGTCGACATTTCTTCTTGAATAAACTTAATCGGAAGATTTAGTGGAGAATGCAATTTTCCGTAAGTTAATGTTATAGTTTAGATAATATAAAGGACTTAATTCAATATTTGTCATATATCACATATGTCATATTTTTTAATTAAAATCGCATATGTGTTATCATTGTGTTCAACTTGCAAATGTTAATTTTTTTATTAGAATTTCATGTCTCGAATATGCTTTCAAAAAACAATTTGACATTTTCTCGCTCATTCTTTAGAAATTCATTAGAAAAGCATTGTCATTTTGAATGTCATGTGCACGCAAGCATATTTAAACCATTGTTTCGACCGACTATTGATTAGTAATAGTTCCCATGAGGGAGGGAGGCAGTTAACTCGTCTCTAGAGCTCTCATTTGTTCGCACGAAAAACCAATTTTGCGAATTGATTTTACCTTTTGTCCAAACACACAGAATCGTTTATCCAATTGTTTGTGATTGAAACGCAACACTGTATTCGGCTGCTTAATTTTGCAAATAATTTTTTCTTCCCGCGTCTCATGCAGATGTTGTTATGTTCCACTTTAATATAAAGTAAACAAAATATTTTAAATATATATTTAACATAGTATCACATAAAATTATTTGGTACATTTCTCGTGGATAATGCGCCCAATTTATTTTTCATGAAGACAAAAATAATAGAACAAACGATATAGATTCTCTTCTTGTCAGACGCTTCCGCGATTTTATGTTCCTAAAAATTTCGACGATGACGATATCGCTTATTGAGCAGGGCGGAATGGAATGCTGACGCGGTGCTTGCAAGCTGCTTTTTCTGATGCTAGTGCATTTCGCTGTACTTCACTTCGACGCTAACGATTTTCCAACGAAAACAAGATAATACTAGCGTCGCTATAGACAAAACAGTTTTTAATTTTCTTGACTAGGTAAGCTGTTTTCAGCAAGATACATGCCGGCAATGTTTTATGTTTTAGAAAATAAAATCAATTACGTCGTCGGAAGCTTTTTGTGACATGTGAGAGGATAAGACGTTACACATAAAAAATTGATATAAGTCATCAGATTAAGAGTAAAAACAGAAGGAGTGGCATATTGAATTTATCAGCCTGATAGATGGATGTAAATTCTATTTAAGATATAAGTATATAAAAGTATAGAGAAATAGTGTGTAATTGTTATCCGATCTCTTTATGCGTTTCTTTATCCGTAATTACATAACATTTTTTAACTACTTCCAAGCATTATATAAAAACAATAACAGAGGAAGACATTGAATAAAATTAAAAAGTTATATTCTGTAGAAAAAAATATTTAGTATTTAATCCTTATGTTAATATCCAACATTTTTATTGTTCTGTCTTGTATTGTCCTGCAGTCGAAAAATTGTATATTTGAATTTTACTTTAGACACATTAATTAATATAAAATTATTTAAAAAATGAGAAGGCGTTTCTCGCTAAAAACTTTAAAATAATTTAAAATGCCAAATGGGTACCCGGGTATTGACATAAGAATTAATCATGGAAAATATACGCGTATACGTGAAAACGTTATAAAGGCGGCATATTTTCCATCACATATTAGTTGCAGATTAGTTCTCTGATGTGAAAACAAAATGATCATATTTAAATCCGATATAATTCCATAATGAATAATTGGGCTTAACATCGATCAAATTCACACATGAAGTATATAACGAGAAGTTATTAATTTAATCCGATCAATGAGGCAAATTATTAGCAAAATCGAATCAGGATTATTTTTTATGTCGCGCGACATGTATATTATCTTTCAACGAACGAACATAATCAGCTATTTCATCGTGACGAATTAATCGTGCAATATATAATAAATAACAAATCAACGTAAACGATGGCGTTAAAATCAACTACATTAATTCTCAATTATTTGCGGTCTCGCAATGATTATCTCATCATAAATTGTGGGGTGCATAAAACAGAATTGTTTATAGCGCTTACGTTTTCACCTTAGAAGAGGCGACATTCAAATGTGCTGTTTGCAATGTTACACGTAATTTACCATCATTACGGTACCGGTCTAACGACGTAAAATATGAGTGCGAATTACGGCAGGGAATTAAGACGAGAAAGGAAAATTAAGGCAGCGCCCTCGTAACCAACTGCTATTCTCGTTAATTGGTAAATACGTTACCAGGATACAAATCTAAATTAGTTATAATTATTGTATTCAATTTACAAAAAAGCAAATATCTCATAGAGAGAATTAAAGAAACTAGTGTCCGATAAGAAATTAGGCTAGATAAAAGTATTAATAACTTTACGCGAAAAAAGTAAATGTAAGTTTTACTATTTAACATTTAACAAAATATCTTGTTAACTATAGTTACGATATTATATAACATACAAAAATAAAAATACCTTACATATATGTATAGTATGCATGTTACGTGTGTACTCACCGTTAAATTTTGTCCAATCGATGGCGAGAAGCTCTTGTAGATTAATTAATCACGTACTCGTTATATATACGTTTACACTGAATTCCGCTAATATTTTATCAATTAGTATCTGTCCAGCGATCCATTATGCGCTTTTAATGATCCTTTTGCTTCTCTCTGAGTTGTTCACCATGAGCTCGCGTAATATTTTCAATCGCGAATAGCACGTTCTCACTCAGTTTTTCAGTCTTGCATAATTATAACGGAATTAGCCGCATCACGAATCGCATTCGATTTTAAAATACTGATTTTAATCCTCTCATTAGTTCCGGCATTCTTTATTGTTATTTAATATTTATATCTCATTACAATATTTAATTTATAAAATTAATTTACGTTTTGTATGAATATTTTCGATGGAAAATTTTTGTGGCTCATGTATCTCTCTCTTATAAAAATCATTTTAAGATAGGGGTTTTTAAATTAAATTGTATCTTTTTTATAGCCACATATCTTAAAATATATAATTAAATATCGATTTGCGAACACAAATATGTGTTGAACTAAGACGGGACAGATGTATTTAATCATATCTCTTCGTTTGCTCCAATATTACTAAGATTGGTGTGCCAATAAGGGAACACGAACGGGCGACGAACTTTCATCCATGCTAAGTTTCCACGTTTATAATTGCCGCGTAAGAGCTTTGGATCATTATTATTATCCCTATGGAATTGAACTCTAAATGCAATTTGGCCGGTAACTTCCATTGAAACTATAAGGCAGCGGAGTGCGAAGGGAAAACCATTGAAATTCCATTGAGTATCAAAAGAGCAATAGATATATTATTTCACAAATGAAATATTTTATCTCTTAATATGACACATTCATATAATATTATTAACGCGATATAAAGTTTATAATAAAATTTAGATTAGGAATGTCTCTCATTGTGTTTCATTTTCAATTAATTTTCTGAAATTTCCGGCGTGAAATTGTGAGAAATCGCGGGAATGAGAGAGGCGCATTATGAAAAGAATAGTTGGAAAGAGTTGAAAACGCCGCATTGAAAATTTAGTCGATAATTGTTGCCAAAACTTTTCAATCATTATTATCGCACGTCGCAGATCGAGTTTCTAACGCAATTTAAGAGAAAAGTTGCACGAGAGAAGTTGGTGAGCGGAAAACGAAGAAAGTGGAAAGGGGTTTGCGTAGGACTCGCAGGCACGACAGAGAAATGGATAGGACGAAAGAGAAAGAGAGATGCTTCGTATCTTAAAATTTACTTCGAGCACCTCGCCGCTGTTTTCCGATAATGGTAAACGCGCGATCGGACGCCGCTATGTCGACATCTTCGTCGGCGCGAATCGCGATCGCAGGACACCGGGAAATAACGTTTGCATAATTTACAATCTCACAGTAGAGCTCTCGCAACGTATTAATAGACAAGAAATTCGCCGCGTATCGGTGTCTCGCATCGATTCGCACGATCGTCGCGTATAATTAAATAAAATGATATACGATTGCCCCTTTATCGGCTGATAACGAGAGCCGCGAGGATGATCGATGTGACAGAGCTCATTTCCGAGCGTTGCGAAATTAATCCTACCAAATTGTCACTCACGTCTAACACATTTCCGTAACGGAAACTATGACCGATACGCGCGCGACTACTTGCTCGTTATCACGATTGCCTTTGTACGAGATCGGACCGCCCAAAGCTTTCTGTGAATAGGCTTTGATTTCTTTGAAACTTGTCGTGCACAGACAGTTAGCAACCCCCGTCGCTCTCGACGACGACACAACGGGAGGAATCGGCGAGCCCTCGATCCCACCAACCCTTAAGCACGGACCGGGGGAGCGAAGGGCATCGCGTCGCGAATCGCACTGACACTCGCAGATTCTCCGTTTCCCGCAGAAGCTTCCAACCACGATCCCTGTCCCCACCCCGGCGCGAGTTCTCTCTTACCCTCTTCCAACCCCCCGCGGGCCGTGGCTTTTAGCGCAAGCGCTTGTGCTTTTCCGCGAACTGCGTCCTATCCTAATTCACGTCGGCGTAAGTATGGTCCTGTCCCGTTCACGCGGGACGTCGAAAATTTCTCTTTTCTCTGCATCGTCTTGCGGCTCCGCTGAATTATGAGCGGCGCAAATGCTTTATTTTTTTCATGTATAACGGAGTTCTCCCTCCTCAAGCGGTTGTATCGAGATTATTTTTTCATGAACGTTACTTCGTTAAAAAAGAGCTTGCTGCTCGACATCCGACGAATGTAGCATCTTTGAATAACTTATCGAACTAAAACTTTGATTCTCTTTATGGCAGTGTTGACATGTATATTTCGGTTTTTCAGCTGCAATAAAAAATTACTTATATCTAAAATATTTCTATAATAATAATTATTAACTTTTAATTTTTATAAAACGCGCAAAGGAGCTCTAATCTGTTTGCGTTCCTAAATTAATAACAATTTAAACAATTTTAAATATCTTGATAAATGGTAATTTAGTTGTAGAATTAGGCAAAATTTTTTCTTCTCCATCGAGAAAAAAATACAGATGTTTGCTTTATGTTTTATTTAATCAAATGTTTAATATGAGAAAATATAAAACTTCAAAGGTCTTATTCAATATTTGTTGGCTTATGTGCTGAATATGACTGAATTGTGTACATAATGATTGATTAAATCAGAGACATACGTCGATACTGTAATTGATAATATCGCCCAAGTAAATTAACGAACGACTGTGGTCGTTCATTTATGCGACACAATTTTACAGCAATTGAACGAATATTGACCGCTGAAATATTTACAAGAATTTATAACTCGCTAATACGCGATGAAAATAACAGAACAATAGTCCTTTTATGTTTTTTAATTTAGTTTGTTTTTAATTGTTTTCGTCAAGTACCATCGTGAATCAAGCAACATTGCATTTGCTTTGAATAATTTTACTTTTGGGCATAAATATCTAATATGTTACATATCTGCTTTGTTATACGTGTTTTTTTATATTCACTAGAACAACACAAGCGCGCGCTACGCGCGCCTTTATTTACGGAAGTTGTTTAATTTTCAATAAATTATTCCTCTCTAAAAAAGGCATGTTATGTCAATACACGAAAGTCTCAAAATGTATTGTTGCCGCTTTTTCGCGGCTCTGATTGATTTTTATTGTGTCGCATGCTTTGTAGTGTTAAGGGACATAACTATTAACATCACTATTTGACATCGCGAAGATTATTTTGACAGTTTTGAAGTCAACTAGTAGAGGTATTAATAATAGTAGAGATATTAAAGAAGAAGAATCTTTAAAAATCTTTAAGAGCAAACTTCGAAGCATATGGCAAATAATAATATTCTTTTTAAATATAAAAAAATGTATTGCACATTAATATATATACTTGGGGAAATTAAAAAGACCCTTGATATATTTTCCCATACAATAGCTCAGATTAACTACGCATTCAATTAATTACGTGAGTCTCTTCGCTTCTTGTTTCAGGTGGGGACGTTGGGGATGTTTTTTAACGCTATCGATCGATCACGTTTCGCGTCTTAATTAATTCGGGAGTGCCGCGCAAAATGTCGTGCATCCGAGTTCGGGAGTGCCGTGCAAAATATCGCGCGTCCAAGTTTGTTGCATCTTCGCAATGATATCCCGATTTCATAATTGTCGTCGAGAATCGTACTTTTGATGCCGACTGAATGGGACGTCTCATTGAGGCGTTGCGAATGCAACGTTTTCATGCCTCGTGTTTCGCGACACAAGGTGATGCCGGCCGCGCACGTATGGCATGTACATCTACGTACGATGCTCGCGCGGTTTTGAGCTTAGGCTCAAGATCCGGCTGATTGAGGAGCACGCTCTGCTTCGACAAACGGCTCGGCTCGAATCGGATTAGAGTTCGGTCGATTGTTCGGGATCGTCGTTAATGGGTCCCTTCGCTTGTCTCGTCTACCAGTCATATTATGTTGCACCGTTGGTTGGTGGCATTTTATGTATCGCGTTGATGAGTTGATTTAATTACTTAGGCCGGTTTTAGCTCGTTCCGAGAGGTTGAGCTCCCATTTCTTAGATTGTTTAATACATGGTTTACATGATTAGCATCAGAAATGGGTATCTTCTCTCTCGGCGCGTCTACCTGCCCTGTGATATCGCCTGTGATACAGCATCCTGGCGTCTCATCTGAAATCGCGCCTAAGTTAGTTCGAATCACTCTGAGATGCGAATATGCGCACGAGACAAGAGTCGAGCGAATCCCATTCGCGTCCATCCCGTCGATCGAATCCGTCTTCTTCCGCTTCGGGCTTAACCCTTGCTCGAAGTTACCGTTGCAGTCCCGACTTGTCGGCTCAAAGTATGATTCTCGCGCGAAATGGGATATTCGCACGAGATGGTTCGCGATCGCGGAATTCGGGAGTGTCGAGCAAAGTATCGCGCGTTTTAAAGTCTAAAGTATCGCGTGTTAAAGTGCGGGAGTGTCGTTCAAAGTATCGCGCGTGTAAATCAATGGACTTTGGGAACGGACAATCCTGAAACTTGAGGGGAGGAGCAGGCTTAGAAGGCATCGGGCGCTGACGGAGCAACCCTGGAGTAAGTAGTTATTAATTGTATATTAATTATTATAAATCGCGTACGCGCATTAATTCGGTTCGTTTGTTTGATTTAAATAAGAGAGAATTGAAGAGAAAAAGTCTTATATAAATTCTGTAAAAGTTTCTATTAAAAAAAAATTTTTTTTTTCGAATTTATAAAAATTATTCCATTAGATATCTGTTTATTATTGTACGCATTGAATATGAAATTCGGTGCATACAATAATAATTTTTTGAAATATTAATTATTTTGGGGTGCTGCTATAATTTGGATCTTTTATTTATATGTTACAGCTTCAATGCCGTCAACTCCGCTGTTGCGCATCGATTGGTGAGTGACAAACTTTTATTTTATTTGAAAGTAACGGATTTATAGAGATCGTAGATGTAGATTCTAGATAAATCCGTTACCTTAAAATGGATGGGTTAAAACAAATTAGGCTGAACATTTCATCCTGGATATAAATATGATCATTTATCGATTTATCGTGCGTATGAGGATGCACTCACACGCATGCATAGAGTTCACGAAAAAGAGCTCGTTATTTTAATATCGCATGATTTATGCGATTTGGTTCCAGTGTTCTGTCTTATACAGAATACTAGTTACAAAATATACCAATTGCCTGAAAGTTATTAATCAATCTTGTAAAGATTAAAGATGAATAAAAAATGAAATATATTACAGATAGAACAAGCTTGATAAACAATTATAAAACATATATAAGAAATATTGTATTTAAGATAAAGATTTGATAAAGATATTATAATTTCTTACGTTTTCTACTAAGTATTCTATACAAAGAGAGAAACAAAGGCAATTGGTAAGAATATTATGAATATATTACTAATATATTAACAATATTTTTATTTGGACAATATTAGTCAAATATATATTATATCTGATTCAATTTTTTAATTTGTTATTTGAATAAAATAATAAAAAGAAATAAAGAAAAGTATAAAAATGCAAAAAAAATTATAAGAAATTTTATTGACTTTTTTATATATTTAAATCTTTTATTTCAGTTTCATAATGTTTATACCTCATGAACAAAATTAGAAAAAGATATTCTATGCACTTTGAGAAATAAAAATAAATAAATAAAACATATATATTTAAATAAAAAAAGATATATATAACAAGATAAATAAAATAAATAAATAAAATAAATAAAACTAATATCTAATTAATAAGATTGTGTTTTATTCCTTCCTCCTTATATCCGTCCAGGATGAAATATTATATAAATCGGGTGCGAGAGAGCAATATACTTACAGATTTTTCCAATATGTATCACAAGCATAAATTTAATAAAGATAGGAAACGTTACAGTTACATAGCAAATTTTATCTACCAATTAATTTTATAAAAAACGCGCTAATGATTATTAATTGTATATTGTAACTTATTTTTATAATGCACCGATTTTATCCTAATTTTTTATAGCTCATCCATCCATATATTGATTAATAACTTGACTTTACATCAGTTAAAGCAAAGTTATAATAAAATGATGTGAGATCAAAAGATATTTCGCGGATGTTTCATCGCGGTGAAGAATTTTTTATATAGATTGTCTTAAAGCTGATTAGTTTTTTAATTGTATTTACATTAATTGCAAATATTTTATTTTAAAATATATATTATATATAAAATATAATTTTGATACGAACAATGTGCACGAGATGTATATAATGTAATAACAAGATATTAATATCGATATAAAATTTTTTATAAAGACATATACACAATATGAGAACATGAAACATTTATAATTTACAGCATTCTAATATTGATTGTGCAAGAAATTAATTATGTCTTTCGAATCTCACATTATTCATTATGGATGTTTCATTTAATAAACTTTTGAGATGTAACAACAACTACGGGTAACGGGCAAAAATACGGGTTTTGCGCGGATAAATACAAATATAAATACGCATTTTAGATTTGCGCTTGCAAAATTTGTTCATTTTCTAAACGTTTATAATTTCATATTTATATCATACAATTCGATTCCGGACATTCGCGAGGCAAAATCGAAAATTTTTTGATTTAGAGCAATTAATTAACTATATAACATTTATTTTTTATAAATTCCCATGGATAATTTTAAATAAAAAAAATTATAAGAAAGAAAATTTTTAATTAATATTTTAATGAACACTCGTGTATCTTTTGTGACTTGAAGGACGCGCGCGCGTCTAATATGCGATTTAACTTATCATAAATAAACAAAGTAAAATCTTTACATTTATTTGCTGATAATAATAATCAGCCGACAATAGAAAGAATGCCCTGTTTAAAAATCGAACCAGAATAGATATGGCCAGAAGCGACAAAAGGTAAGTCCATACTGGCCAGAAGAATAAACGTAAGCTACGCAAGATTTCTGGCCAGAAGCGGCAAAAGGTAAGTCCATACTAGCCAGAATGTGTAAAAACGTAAATTATGTGAGATATATATTTCCTTGCATTTTTTATTTCACGATAGCACGTAATCATACAATAGAAGCTCTCGTTCGGACAGAAATAATTATTCCGCGTAAATAACACTAGAAACTAGATAATAATAACTAGAAACCAAATAATAGCGATCAAATAAAAACATTATAACAATAACATTAATAAGTATTAAAAAATCTAGATAGATTTTAGAACATGATAAAATATCCAAGAACATCTATTGGACATTCATGGCGTGCGATTTCGTTTGATGTGCGTCGAAAAGAGCGAACGAAATGAAAAAGAAAGACATTAATAATTGGCACGCGAGAGCACCGACATTAGAAATCAAGTTTATTGAAGCTGACAAATTGAGCATGACTGCGGCTGGAAGATTGGCAAACAAGTATTCTAATAAAAGCGCCCCGAGGGGTAATTCGTGCATTGCGGCGTTGAATTTTTCATTCATCGGACGCTGATCAAAACTCCGGGACGTTGCGCGTACACCGTCGCGGCGCAGAAGAGGCAACAGTTTGAGAATTAAGATTACCCTAGAGAGAAAACTGCGGCGCGGGTTCTTCATATTTCGACGAGAGTGGTTTACTCGCTTCGGTGCTCGCGCGCGCGCGGAGGAAGGAAGGGATGGATCTCCGGCGGCTTTTGCTGTATCTCTCATTAGCCTCGCCCCTCTGGCGGCTTTCTTTCTCTTTCCGTGCCGACAGTTAATAAAGCCACTGCGCGAACTGTCCGCTCGCGCGTGGTTGAATTGGCCAAGTTTTAATTTCCTCGGGAACCTACGTGCTCCCGAGCAATCGTCGAACTTATCGCGGATGAACGTGTGTTGCGAGTTTACCCGTCGAAGGACGAATTGCGAGAGAGGCTCCGCTGGTCCGAGCAATAGTCAAAGTGTTTGAAGTGGTGCCGCGGCGCGGCACTGGACATGTAACACGTTAGATTTTCATAAATATGTGTAGCGCGATGCGCAGCAAATTTCCGCTGGGATCTCGCTCAGAATCTCGCGTCCAGCATCCGGCGAGCTTTAATTTCCCGCTTTGTCAACTGTGTATATCGGGATAATCGTGACAAACTTATCGCGAACGCAGGGCCAGTTAGTCAGCAGAAGCGTGAATTCCCTGGCATCCGGGACCGATTGTTGAACCTGTCCCTCGACGATCGCGATGTTTGACTTTTATGGAATAATATAATGCGACACGCACGCGAAAAGCAAACACGCATATCAAACAACGAAATTGGCTTTAGCTATGTCAATAAGTGTGCGTATTACAAAGCACTCATCAAAGCGCTTCGCATTGTGCGTGAAAAGTTGCGGAATGAAGAATGAGAAACGATTCATATTTCAATCTAGCTATATTGAAATAATTGAGATGCTATATTTAAAAAATATCAAATATATTAGATTATTCATTCGTGACATTTGTTTCTTAAGGAACAGCTTGTTATCGTCGTGAATATATAAAGATTCCACTGAAATAGAATTCGCTTACTCGCTTATTTGACTTTATCTCATATCTCAATTCCAGAGTGTATCGTGCATTTCTGGCATACATCTCCTGATACGATGCGAAGTGTTGCACAGTCGGCATTGCTGCCAGATCAACAGAAAGGTCAACGACCAACGTGTCCGTAGTTTCACGAATTCCATCAGCCGCGTGGAGACGCGAATGCCAGCGAGGCAATCACAGCCACGTCACGGGATATTCGCGCCTCTTGCTACGTATTTTCCTCTCGGTGATAACGAGGCAGTATCTCGCGACATGTTCGTCCGCCATAAGTTCGACGATTACGCCGAAATGAGAGAGATCTCGATGGAATTAAATAAACCTGTGAGATACGACCAACATTGGCTTGACACCGGTTTGTCAGATAGATTTTTTTGGGAGGGAAAAAGGACTTCCCCAAGAGAGCTTGGATTAACGAGAGAACCTTAATTGTCGACAGATTTCGTTAATTACGTTCTTTACTCGTGATAAATTGTTTTCTTCGATAATCGATATTTTCGTATAAAGCAATGCTTCTCTGTAATTTAGTATTCTTGTTAGGAAAACAGATTGACATAAAAAATAATAGAACTTTCAAGTCTATTCTCTGCTTTCACAATTAGTTAGCTAATTGTCTTAGAACAGAATGTATCAAAATATTTCAGAATTAAACTTAAAATAAAAAATTATCAAATTAAAATGACATCTTTCTCATCTAGCTACATAGTTGGCGTTATGATTAATTCTTGTGTCAAAAATTATGACCGATTCTTGTTGAAAAAATTATTATATATCTTGATGAAATTAACGAAACTTTATGGCAGAAGTTTCGCCAAAAATATCGGGATACGAATTAAACGTTTTGCATTTAATGGAACTATGTTTATAGTTGTATATTAACGTGTGATATAGATTCTCTTTGAATTGTAAGTGTTTATTAGCGTACGGAATTCTCTGAACCAAGGGTCACCATCATCGAGTGTCCATTCTCGCGATTGTAGACAATCGTTTCCAATTCGAGAATCAAAATGCGTGTAGGAAACGAAGAGAGAAAGATAGGGAAAGCACACGTCAGAAATTACTGTTCGAACAATAAATTCTGAGACGAAGTTTCGCGCAACGTTTACGGCGAATTCGTATCGAAATTTTATTCGGTTGCTTTGCGCTTCTCCTATGCAAGACGCTTTCGGCTTGCGAATTGATCGCGTCACTTCGGTCTTAGGATTAAGTCGCTAAAGTGCAAAGTTGGGAAAGTAGGACAATGACGCGGAACGCGGTTGCATTCAACTGAATAATTCAGGCCACGAAGCAAAGCGTGAATGTGTGACTTACTTACACGACGGTTACTGGAGCCACAATTAATGCGCGGCGTTAGTAAATTGATTAGTTTTCCGTATACTCAGGTTAGCTGAGCGCGCAAAGTGCGACGACATCGCGTAGCTACGAATCTGAAACTGTGCCAGCTGGATAAATTCACAACGAAATGAATTCGTGATCAAGCTTGTCTTACGCGGAATTTCATCGTCGAAGCTGCAAGTTTATCGTGCTGCTTCGTGGATTTGTAGAGGCTGCGTCGAACCAACCAACGTAAATCTTGAGACGAGTATTATACATCGTCGAATCAACATAGATACATTCTTAACATTCTTGTCGATTTAAACTGCAGCCTGCTCAGAAAACTGAGTAGAGTGTCACGAAAAAATGCTTGGGATATTACAACTTTATAAACAATTTCAAAATTTTATCGGATCGGATATAATTATGCGTCTCTTTGCGGTCGACCGTAAGAATTTCATTTCTGTCGATTCAGCTCGACTTGTAGCTCAGCCATTGATTCTCGATGTTCATTTCTTCTATGTTGAAAATAGAGAGTAAAGCTTGTATGGGTCAGCCCTCGTCCAATCTCGCCTTTTGAAGACCATTTGCTCTTTGACCAATGGCTGATAAACTGTTCTCTGTGTAGTTGCTGTTTGCTTTTTTCACTTTTTTTTGTTTGTATTCAACCGGGACTAAATTCTCAATAGATGAATGCGCTTGAACAAAACAAAAATAAAAAATTTTATTTTTAATATCCGGCGACGATTAATCAAATCTCTATTTTTTTTCTTTTTTGATATCAAAACATTAATATCAAAATACCATATAATTTCGTCAAATTATTGCATTAGTTTAATTGGTTTACTGCATATAAAATCATAATAACTGGTTCACCTCTTTTCTCATTGCACAATCAAGCGATATTTGCGCACAAGTTAATGTTTCCACTATTATGATCTACCGACGCAAGTATCATACACAAAAATTGCAAAAGCCAACCGATATTGTAATAATGTAACATCTTATTTTATTCCTGTCTTTAGCCTTATTCTTATCTAATTTTATTTATTATTAATATCATTTATCATAGCAAAGTAATGAAAGAGGCCAATGGAGATGGCGCAAGAAAATTAAACAAATTAATGTGCATATATCATTGATTGTAATTACACCAAACATATACATACAATTTAGCTTTAGATTCTGCATGGCAGATATGACGTTCCTTTAATGACAATCGGTTACTTATTTCTTCTACATCAGAGACTGGACTTGTTTATGTTTTGTAAATGTCAGACTGAGCTTTTGATCTTCTTTCTTTTTTCTTATTTCATTTCTTTCGCTTCGGTAAAATGTGTGCACAAGTACAGTGACTACGAGACGGAGTACAATGTGTACCAAAACGACGTGATGCGGTCTGGTAAAAAGTGTTGGGAACTAGTTAAACTCGTGTCGACGTCATGCAAGTTAATTTATGCCCTCCACGTACCCGATTCATCCCCGAAGTTAGTAGCGCGGCATCGGTTAATTCCGGTGGACAAGAGGCAAGTTTAGGGTAGAACTGCGGGAGAGAATGGTTGTGCGGAAAGGTCTAGGTTGAAAAGAGTATGTATACTATTTATTTGGAAACATTGCCGACGTCTGCGCTCTGACTTCGACAATAAAGAAGATTCGTGACTGGCTAAGACAGTCGCGCAGACTCGTCGGTTGCACGTGCTATCTGGTATCTTAGTCAATTACACCCTCCGTTATTTCGACTAAAAGTTTGTTCGAGAATGAATGCGCCGCACGAGAAGAGAACGGGGCTGACTCTTAAAGATCTTTAGGCAAGACACAGGGACGTAACTTGTGAAGTAAACTAAAATATTGTAAGATGTCATAAGTATCTTACGAAGATAATGAAATTTCGTAGTTTAGCTCTTTTTATTAATACAAAAGATTGCAAAAATTAATGTCAAAATTTACTTAAAGATTTCATTATTTCATTTTACACATTTCCTTAATATTCAATATTTCATTTTTGTTACGATGTAAACGAGCGAATTACTTGAAAAATATATTCTTACGCCCGTGCGACATTACTGAAGTTTCAACATTCGCGGAATTTCTATGGTGCTCGCGGGTGTGAGAAAGAATTCACAATCCGTTCCTGGGGAAACTCTTTAATCAGCTCGGTGCATTTTTCTCCCGGTAAGTGGCGATTCTCTTATCTGAGCTTCGTAGGAAACCCTCCCCCCTCTACTCGCATCCCTAAAGCTTCGTACCGGGTAACTGTAAAAGCAACTCGCCCTGGTTGTCCTGCGAGGATTTAGGCAAGGTAAAAAAAATGTTGGAGACCGGGAAAAAGGATACGAGCGAAGGGAATACGGGTAATGACTTTACTCGTTCGCGAATATAAACTCGTCCCTTCCACGCGAAAAAATGTTACACACACACACACACATACATATATTCAGTGCATAAAAGCGCATCGTTGTGAGCGCGGCGAGAAAACAGGTATCGTCGTTGCGGGCGCGGGAATAAGGCAATTGCAGGAAATTTTGCATTTTAATGAAGGCGCCAGATATATACTCGCCTGATATTAAGTGGCGTTCTTATTCATCACAGAGTAAATCCCCTTCCGAAACACTTAACATTAAAGCTAACGCGGGGCGAAAGATCTCGCTAGCCCTTCTAGCGTTTGTTGGAAACACTTTGTAAATGAAAATTTCATAGTTCTGTACAATTTCAAATAAGTCACTCCGATAATTTGTATATTTGAGGCTATTGAAAGCAATAGATAAATCGGCTATTATAATAAAAATAAAAAATAAAGCGCATTTTTTTCTATTTACCTATATGGTTATTACGTGATACCTTGGAGTATTAATAGCGGGAAGCTGATACTTTGTTCGCGGTCATCGTCGAGAATAGAATGCACTTCCTCCATAAGTGTGAAAAAACTATTTAAAACTTTTTAAAATCCGCCCTCTTCTCACTCTATTTCATTAACCGCGTACAACTTTATACTTAACACTTCACTATTTTTTTATACATTGCATCATAGCTTACGCGCGATCAAATTTTCGTTTTTACGGCGTAAATTATACTTTTGACGTAGGAACACAAATGAGATGACACTCGAAACGATTCTTCAGTGATATAGCGGAGAAAAACTAACGAGGTTCATAACAGATATTCACTCCCGCGAGTATCTGAAATATCTGAAAAACTATTCGCTTCAGGAAAAACGCTGAATTCTCCGAGAGTTTGAAAGATTCTCGGATGGGAATTCTAGCTACGGTGCACTCGATATTGACGTCAAGCGCGCGCGCTGATACAACCCGGAGTAAGACAAGTGGAAACATCGGCGACGAGAGCTTTTCTAAACGATTCTATCTTTATGCTCGGGGCGCGAGCAACGCCGGTTATTGTATCGAAACTTGCGCGGGGTCGCGTAAAGATGATGCAGATAGGCGATACACTAGATTCGCCTGCGAATGATAAAGCTTTCCTCTTCGACGAGGTTCGGAGATTCGCAGATAGCGACAGAGTTTTTTTTACCGAGTTACTGCGCCCCTTTACACCTGTAAAAAAGTTTCGCGATATAGCTGTATCTGCTTTGTCAATTGAATGCGAGTTCGAAAATTTTATCTAGGTCCACTCTGCATACAATGTAACTTTCGCGACTTACTTAGCGACTTGCTCGTCGCAGACGAGAAGAGAAAGTAAACTACGCTCGTGAAGAAAAATTCTCGTAAAAGGGAAATACTTTTAAAGTAAAGAAAAATTCAAGTGGCCACACGCATAGAACACACGGAAAAAAAAAGATTCGATCTAATTAATTTAGAAAAGTTTGTCACTACGAATCCAGTAGATACTACGTGCGCGCGGCACCGTTTTCAGTATATAAACTGATATATAAATTACTACGTATGTAGCGGCGCAATCTTTCTTACGGGCTAGTTAAGAAATCATTCGCGTTCTATAAAGATGGGAGGAGGGGAGAGAAAATGTCGAAGCATTTTTGGAACAGTTTCAGAAACGAGTTTTCACGCTCGCCGCTTGATCATTCCGTGACGTACGTTATCTCGTCTTTCGAAGCATTGCTGAGTTACGAATTGAAAATCGATAGCTGGCTGATCTCGAAACGGTTACACTGTGTATATGTCTTCCTACGTCAGTTGTAGTATCCCAATTTTATCCCCGAGACCTTTTGACCTACATTATGGAATCGAAACCGGTTTCAGATTCGATCTAGTTCGCGAGAATAAATTTGGCATGGATTAATTATCTATGCACATCGTTTTATTCGAGTTGGGGGCACGTGCTCTTATTCAGGTCGAGTAAATGAATTCTTCACACGCCCGAAGACTGATAGTGGCTGCTGCGCGCTCACGGATATTAATACGTTCGTCCAACAGCGATGCAAAATACATGAGAGCAAAGACTATTTGTTTTTCATCTTAAGGTTTGATTAACGTCCGTCTACGGAGATATATCACGTTGGATTTGCGTGTATTTTCACAACCATGAAATCTCATACAGTCGGAATTAATGCCCTAGAAAATACTTCATCTTTTATCAAGTTTATTTAAATATTATGTTCTATATAGAATTGTAAAATGGAGGATTTTATTCTACTCTGCACTACTTCTTATCTTACTCTGCAAACCAATTAACTAATTAAGTAAATAACAATAATTATAGACAAGAAGACCTTATTGAATAATTAAATAAATAGATAATATCTACCATAATTTGATAATAAATAGTGTCAAATATATTCTGATTGTAATGGTAAATTTCCAGCAAGATTATGCCCTTTGTACGCACGCAACTACAGTGCATTGTTTTGCTATAATATTAATATTATTGTATATTTATACCATTGCGTATATGTTTAATTAAGCCACGCTTGGCATCTCCAAACATGCTATGGCAAATATCAACGTCATGAACAAATGTTTACATTTAATGAACAATGGTTATTGTAAACGCTAAAAGTGACCTAGCGAAATGTTTCTGGCATAACGCAAAGATGCGATACATTTTTATCTCGATATTTTTTTAAACTCCGTAAGGCTATGTTGGATGATACGTCATTGGCGCGTGATGGGATATATGATAGGTTATAAGATAGAAAATAGAATAGGCTCCATGTGTAATGTTGCGTGCTCCGACTCCGTGAGCTCAGTTTCGTTCGAATCGACGTTGGAAGATTGGAAAACTTGGTTTTATATATATATATATATATATACATATATATATATATATGTATATATATATAGCAGGCTCGATGTGTTTTACCGTTCTTTTTTTTTCTCGTTTTGTCTTCATGTCTATTTCTCTCGGCATATTTCTGCAAACTCATCACTAGTTGCCATCTGTCAACTTTATTTCTGATTTCGATCGCATATATACGCTTTTCTTGAACGACATTTATTCTCCAAATTGTAAACTGCAAATTTATTAATTTATTCTGTAATGCCAGCAGAGAAACAAAATACCCAAATATTAATTTTTTTTACTTTATGATTGTATTGATGACATAAAATATACAAAATACATAGAATACAATTGTAATAAAATAATTCGAAAATAATCCAGAATTTTTGCGTACAATTTTTGTGAAAGATAAGTTTTCTGTGTTTTGTTTCCTCTGCAAATTATGCATTTTTGGATTTAGGAATTTTCATAATGTAGGGCGACGATGTAATGCCCTACATCCGCTATGCTTGGGCATAGCATGAAGCAAACGCATAAGAAAGTCGTTAGTGTCACGGGCGATTAAAGTTGGGCGAATTAACTATGAAACGCGGTAGACAACTGTACGAACTCGGCTTGACCGCGCAACCAGGATTAAAGTAGGTTTACACATTAATTACGTGAGATAGCTCGCCCTTTATCACACCCTACACGCGCGTACATTACACACGGGGCTACTGTGTTTTACTAAAAGTTCCCACTAAAAATCCCGTGCATCAGGGCGAGACTTTTCGCGACGGACAGAATAAAAAGTAATTTAGCTCACGAACGTTGTTTAGCCCGCAGAAAGTTACGATACGAGAAAATCTAAAAGTTCTAAGGACACGCCACTCTATTCTCTAGCGACTAACAATAAGTAAAAATACAAGTACATGATACTGCGAGGACGACAAGAACAAGCCTGATGTAAATTGAGACAAGGAGCAGGTTCTTTCTTCGATAATTTTGCTACCTCACGTCGATCCATATCACTCTATCCTCTTGGCAGACTTTAACAGGTACTAATATTATTTTTACTACAGAGAAGCGACACATTAGTCGTTTAAATATCATCTAATGAGCTTATATTATATATTATGATGGACCATAAATTATTGACACTTAGCCATCGACGTTGCTATAATAGAGATAATAAATTCTGTTATTGGCATTTAGCCATCGCTACTATTATTTTAGATGTTAAACTGTACATTTTGTTATTAATATTTACACAAGGTAGATTGAAAAACGTAACATAATCAAAAAGGTTATCTTTTTCCCAAAAACAAGTAGAAAATGTAAAATTAATTGTTCGTACTTTGCATTTTTATATCTTTTTCCACCTTGTATTAAACTGCTATGCGCTATAATTATAATTATAAATAAATATCTTTTACAACTTTCGACATTTTCTATAACGTTGAGATTATTAAAAGAGTTATTTTATATCATGTGTAAAATCTCTGTATAAATTCTTGACATGGGAACGCTTCGCGTAGATAAAACTTTACTAGCTCATGTAGCAATTCTGGTTACATTGTATAAAAACAACCCTAATGCAACGAACGAAGGCTATTATCGCGATTCTCCGTGGCAAAGATTTTCTCAATACGAAAGGTTCGAGTCTGAATTCTTAATTGAATTTGGTGCATATTTGATGAGTCATCGACAAAACGCTCGACTTTCGTTACGCCAGTTGCGTTCATAAATGGGATTAATATCGTCAGAAACATAATTCCATTGGTGGAAAACTCGCGAAAATAGTTTTTCGCCGTTTCAAGCGCTCACCTACTCCCAAGTTGTGCGCCGTGAATCATCCGAGAAGGAAATAAGAGTAGATGAAGCCAGTCGTGCCATTCCAGTCTCGTAATTGCATTGCACTCTACCTAGTTCGCTTCAACTTCGCACGAATACGCCTTATTATCTACACGGTTACTTAGGAAAAGAAGCGAGAAGATACTTCCTCAACTCTTGCGCAACAGTATTTGCATAGAAATACATCAACTACGGAAGAAAACGTCTGCATCGCATTGCATGCCCGATATTCTCGTCTATCTTAAGTACAGGAAGCAACGCGATCGAGACGATGCAGAAGTGAATTTTCTAGATGATCACTAGCTATTATACATAATCCTCGTATGCAAATTCCTCGTTATCTATTTCATGTATTATGATATAGTACGCGCAGCATATGTGATGTATAGGTAAACACTTTCGCGATCCTGTATAGCGCACATTTCGGACTTTCTCCGCAATCCTACGTGCCGATCTGACAATTTGTCGACCGTGGAACAACAGCACCGTTTACGAAATGCTATCAACGTGTGGTCTACGCGAGAGAATTTTCTCGACGAAAGAAATCGAGCGAAGTTGCACGCGCGAGAAAAAAAAGGAACATGCAGGAAGAACACTCGCACGATCCAACAACTGAACGTTTGACACCTCACGGATAATCGAAATGAAACGTTGGCACTGAAAACGAAGTGTAATCGTGAAACGGACGGGCGTGATAGGAAGGAGAAAAAGGACGAAACAGAGAGCGAGACCGAGAGTCGAAAATAGAGTCGGAGAGAGAAGAAACTCGGTCGTAATCAGAGGAGCACGTCGATTTCTACCCTCGAACGATTCCCACCGGAAGACCGCGACATTGTTCAAGGAGTGGAATAAATAAATAGCTCCCGAGACAATCTCTCAAGCATCCGGTAACTATCTGGGGACTTAAGAGCTGAACAAATAACCCTCCTTCCGCGTTAATTAACGCAAAATTGTCGCACATTAAACAATTTTCAATTCTATTATATATCCCGTTTAGCTTTCATCACAGTCACGAATAATACGCATAAAACCTAACTCGCGATTATTGTCGCAATGCATTAATGCACGAGAGTTATCAAGGGTATTACGTTTCGAAATAGCAATCTCTGAAAATCCACCGAGAACGCGATACGCTTTTTAAATATAAAATAAAACATTTAAAACGATTTTTCGCAGTTATATAGATAGTAACTTTTTCAGAATCATCGAACGAAAATTTACCGGACTACATCGCGTACGTTGCACATGCGTTTGCACTCGCAGTTCTGATATCACAGAGAAAACCAATATGTTTTCGACTCACGTGCACGTACGCATCATAAGAGAGTTCTTTTCGCGTCCCGGCCACAATGGGGTGTATCGGAGAATCACGATTTTTCTGTTGGACCGTAGCATTCGCTTTTTATTTGCAAAGCGATGCACTTTTGAATTTGCAAAACGCCGCGGTATTACATCATCGATATTCCCTATAAAATCTGTTCAAAAGATTTGCTGTATGCATTAGAAATCATAAATCATACTTACCTGAAAAATTTCTTATTGTATTTTATATTATTGAGAAATATTAAAACGTTCTAAACTCGTTTCTGGGATGAAACACATATCGTTTATAATTTATGTGCGTTATTAAAATGATCAGCTCTCAAATTTCGAGTCGAATTTCAAATTAATTAGCTACTAAATTATAATATGGATTAACACAATTTGCTTCGCAACACCAAATACACTGTGGAAGTGCGCGTATTGGGTGACCGCATTGATTGCTTCATCCCAATAATCCTGCAACATAACATCAAGCCACAGCTGCTTCCACCGACGTCACGTGTCGATCTATCGACACTAAATTTCCTGGACGCTATTAGAGTCCAAAATTAGATGTCTGCGCGCCATGTTGCGGGATCTTCTTAAAAAACGGAAGCGACTTAATTTTATTTGAAGTGGAAAATTCTACAGTAAACAAAACGATCGAATTTCAGCGGTTAGAGCGCTCATCCCAATAAGAGAACGACGGAGGGCCGTAACCTGATTTATACGGGTGTTTTACTCTGTCGAATCTTTCTTTCCTTTCCTCGATCTTCATTCCTCTTCCGTGTTCAGTCGGTATGTTTCAAGTCCCGTTGGTCCCCATAGAATCAGGTAGGAGCAGGTGGTGCGATATTTCGGTACTTCAATGCCCGAAGCAACTCGCTCGTGAACTGTGAATTTAACGTATTCGGAGTGTCTCTCTGTTCTTTCAATTCAATTAATTTATTTATATAATTTATAATTTTACTGGCAACATCAATCTACATGTTGCAAAGTCTGGTATACTCGATAAGTTATACACAAAAAGAAAGTTCTTTCTTTTCTTTCAATTCAATTAATTTACTCATATAATTCGTAATTTTGCTGGCAACATCAGCTTATTATTGTTTTATAATACATATATATATATATATATATATATATATATATATATATATGTGTGTGTGAGTTTTATACATACATCTATATAATATAAAATTATAGTTTACTTTGATCTAAATTTTATATTATAAATAGACATTTTAGCACAAGTTAGCTTGACTGTCGTGTTTGTAATAATATCATGTAAATGAATTGATCTTCGTTATATCCACAAAATGTCTATGACTTTAATAGAATCCAAGTGATTGTGGATTACAATTTAATATTAGCGAAGAACGAACGATTTATCTCGCACAATTATTAAACGCAATTATTTTCTGACCTATCTTCAACAAAGTATTTAAGCCAAATGCTACTTAAAATTAGTAGAACTGTTGTTTAACTGCTTTTATATAACAAATTTTGCTGTAATAATGCTGTTGAGAAACTTTGCGGGAGAAACATACAATACGACGGCTAGAAAACAGGGCACAAAATGTCCCAGTACAGTGCACGAAGGTGCAGTATTCGCGACAATAAGTATCGCGTTCACGCCCCAACTTTGGACATTGAATTCCCTCATATGTTCCCGAAGACTTTCTCAAAACGAGATAAGCAAGTGCTAGAATACCAAACAGACGGAGAGTCTCTCCGATGTTATCCCCTGTTGGTTTAAAAGCGGGAACGTCAGTGAGAGAGAAAAGCGTCCGTGCGGCTGATAACGTTCCTTATCACATAAATGAATAGCTCTTCGAACATCCAAGAACCACTTTAAGAAACTTACTCCGCGAGCGCCATATATAAAACCTCAAGACAGAATTAATAAATGGCGGCGTACTCGGAAAAGAAGCGCTGTTCTTCTTCAAAGCGCCGCACCTCTCCGTTAAAACGACCGAGGGGATAATCCTCTTCGCATCTCGGAAATTTAATTAAAGCTGCACGAAACAGAGTTAGAAATCGTTAGAAAACAGAAGCTTGTTGGAAATCGGTCGTGGCAGGTGGAAGGGGCGATCGTGGACAGACGGCGGAAGCCTTGCCAAATTTTCGATGCAGCAGAAAACCGGCATCAGTTCGTCCGTAGCTCCGCCACGACTATACTTTGGCATAATGCGATGTCCGAAGTTTTCGACGATCCGACCGGGGTGGTGGCGCATCCACCGCCGTTTCATGTATGTATCCGGGGAGGGAACAAGGGAGAGAGAGAAAATAGTGCGCATTTGTTCGCGTATATTTCTTCGATGCCGCGAATTTCGCTTCGATTTTATTTTGCTATTAACAGATGATAAAGACGATCGGACGCGGGAAGAAGAGAGGAGGAGAAGAGTTGCGACGGATTGCACGAGATATCATCCCTCGAGGGTGGAGGCGAGATGCGCTGCGCGCGAGTGGCGGCAGTTTGGAAGAATTGCAGCAGTTTCGCAACTGTTTTCCGTTCTTCTGTTCCCTCAACTGTTTTCCACGCTCCGCTGTGCTTTCCGAAGCGGTAGCCTCCCCCGTCGGATCGTTGCACCCCTCTCTGGACGTCGACACCCCACCGACGACGAGCGCGAGCGAGTGCTCACAGCCTCGACTGTACGGCGAACTTTTCGTTATTATCGCTTTTCCGCCGGCGAACGAAGCGGCCGAGTAGGACAGAAGCCGGAAAAAGCGTTCCTCCTCTCCCTCGGATCTACGCCGAGTAGCTACGTCAGTAGTTACGGTCGAGTAACCGCGCTCGCTGTCCGATTTCGATCGACTTTTTTTCGGATCTTCGACTCCTGTATTATTTATGCCGGCGCCGTTATTACCGCGCCTGATCGTCGACGTTTGCCGAAACGCTCTCGCACGTACCGGCGCGAGACGACGCCGTTCTCGATCGCAGTCTCTCGCACAGCATTTACTTAACTTCGCTGGCTGGTAGAACTTTTTCGTGTAACGTTCAATAGGAAAGAGAGTACAATAGCGGAAGCACTTTGGTCCTATCTGCTTTTTTTTTTCTCTTCCGACAATGCTAAATGTTTATTTTCGTAACTGATGATATTTTCTTCCGCGACAAGATTGCGGAAGAAATTTTAACTAAACTACAGTATCTATCCCAATTTTTATGATAGCATAAGAATAATATACGTGAATTATTTGTATTTTTAGAGTAACAATTTAGCTAACGTAAATATACCGAAATCATATATTTTTCAGAAAAAAATCATATTACTGAAGATTGATTTTCAATAATCTTGATTCAAGATTTTCGTAATGTATGTGCAGTTTTGAAGAGAAAAGTCTTGAAAAATCTTC
The DNA here is from genome assembly GCA_963971435.1 of Lasius platythorax. Taxonomy (NCBI): domain Eukaryota; kingdom Metazoa; phylum Arthropoda; class Insecta; order Hymenoptera; family Formicidae; genus Lasius; species Lasius platythorax. The sequence continues at coordinate 9,453,163 of OZ020545.1, forward strand.
TCTCTTGTGATTTTGTAAAATATCTCTCGTGTTATTTCTTGTCTGACTTTTGTTTCGAAGAAATCGGGCTGATTGAATAGCTCAACAATGAAGAAGTAAAAAAAAAGAAACAGAAAACTAAAGAGTAAATAACGGAAGCGCAAGAGAGAGTCTACAAATAACATCGGCGAGGGTTGAGACGTCGTCTGTGAAATTTGTCGAATCAGATTGTTTATGCGGAATATTCATCGGCGAGGGGGTGCGAGCACTCTCGACGGGGTGTTCACCCTTTCTTGCCACTGATCGATAACGGAGGAACGACGGATGCTCCTCAGACGAGGTCGCGTCTCATCCACCCATACCTCTCCGTTGATCCGCATTTATCCTCCTGAGGAAGCTCTTAATTGCATTGTTCTCTCCTAATGAAGCTGTTTTTGTTGCAGAATAGAGTTAATTGGGAAGACAGGAACGTAAAGCGTTCGATTTCCCGTTTCGAGATTCACCTCGTCTCTCTCGCGATTTGCCTGTATTTTTCGTTTGCTTATCGCTAAATGCTTTGATCGCATTCTCTCGACCCACGCAAGTGATACAGTTATACAGTTAGTAATACAGTTTCAGGTACTCGAAATTTCTATTCATTCAGAACAATGTACATGGACAGAAAGATATATCCGTAATATTAATTCGCATTGCAAATAGTAATCTCTTCATGAGATTAACGAAACATTCGCAAGTTTTTCAATCATCTCAATTCAATGTAATTTTAGAGACTTGATTATGCAAACTACAATTATTTCCTTATAAAGTGTTTTAACAATTATTTTATGAGTTCCATAAAATAAATGTTATTATTCATCAATGATGTAATATATAATTTCAATCATAAATGTGATCACATAATATAAGAAGATAAATATATATGTGTATATGAAAAAAGCTATCTTATTTTAAGATTCCAGTCGCCGTTATTGATCTCATCAATAACGTAATATTTGATTTGAAGTATTGCACTCTGCCCCATTCAGTTTTATCATCTTTTTGGTGCTACGGTCATAAGGCGGCCGTAAGAAAACCAGACGACGATCATAGGACGTCACGATCGTAAAAGATCACGATCACGATCACGATCACGATAGGAGACCATGAGTGATAAACTTCGAAATTCTGATTTCTATGACAAAAATGTCGACGGGACAGAATTCCGTAGGTCGAGCTTGACGAAGAAGTAATATGAAGCGAGCTCTGGAGAAGCAGCAGAAGAGCGACGCAAATAAGAACGCCGGATCTCTTTCCACTCTCCACTCGCATCTTACAACGCAAAAAAAAAAGAAAAAAAAAGAAAGGACTTTTCCTTCTTTCGTTTTTCCTTTTCTTCCGCTATCGGCCCTTAGAGTCTCAATAAACCTTTACGAGCATGGATCAGAAATCCATCGAAATTTCCGTCGTCGAGGTAACCTTTAACCAAGCCGGAGGAATCAATACGCCAGATCAGCGCCATCGCTATCGAAGCTTTCTTCGAGGGAGAAAATTATGTTGTCGTTGTGGCGCCAGACGGAGGAAACGGAATGAAACGCGTGTGGAGAACTTCATAACAAAGCATCGAATAACGCGCGGCGAGAGAAAATTTTCTTGCCCGATTTATTGAAAACTAAATCTAACGATAAATTGATTAAAAGACCGACTGATTGTGAGTCCAATAAATCGTCCGGTTTTATGGATCGTTCCAGTATTAATTCAACAGACCGGATAAAGTTAATGCAGCAGTTCAAGGGAGAACTTTCGGATTCGTAAAGAATACGATGTTAGAAGGGCGACATGTTCGCGAGAGGGGTGCAACGAATGTATCGTGCGCAGAACTCAGACATATCCGCTTTAAAATGTTGCATCGAGGCAGACTGGTCGCGTGATAATTTGGCGCTGGCGGCTATCGAGCCAATTTGCCTGCCACCTCTCAATTACTGTTCCCGGAAAGCAAAAAAAAATGCTGTTTCAAAATTGTCGCAAACTTTTGCGATAACTTTATTCTCGCGCGCACACACACACACATAAGTATAGAGATTCTGCCGATCGATATGTTAATGACTCTGCGAATATATCCCATATATCGTTAACCAATCAGATGTTACATCCAGAATTTAGATGAAACATTCCTCTATTGTGCAACTGAAACACTTCATGTCGACAAATTGTTCACCGAGATAAAGCGTTGGGGAAGAAAAAAGAACGGAATGAGCGATATGATCGGGCAATGGGCCATTCAAGGAGGCCAATAATAATACAATAACCGTCTATGGCAGAATAAAATGGCGGATGGTTGGTCAGGGATGAGGAGTTATCGTTAACGATGTCGTAAGAACGCGGGATGTTCGATAAACATCGGTTAAAACGGAGGATATTATAAGGAACACCTCATCGACGCTAACCTCGAAGAATATGTTAGAATCGATAGGATCGTCTCGATTCGCTTTCATGCAGTTCGTCCATGAATAGTGGTTCAATATGAGAATACATTTTTGGAAATCTTCCTTTACATGTCCTAATGTACATTGTCACGCAATTTGCGATACATCGCATATTTGAATTCTATCCGTCGACTTGTCGATGCAAACTTAAAGCTGACAACTTGAAGTTTTGATACATAGAGCGGCTAAATATCGCTTATACTCGCAATCGCTAGAGTCAGCAAGTCAGCGCTCAAGAGTTTACCGTCCGGATGTGGAGTGACTGCTGTCTGCATCAGATTCTCGACAGAGCTCTGAGAGCGAGAGTCTCTTTCTATTCGATTCGCGAACTACGAGCTGTCGCTCGCGAACGGGGCATTCGTAGGAAATCCCGGAGAAACTTTCCGACAGCTTCAAAGTTCACGTTGCTTCAGCGCCTCGCGCTTTCTCGGCCGGAGACATCAACTGAAACACCAAACAGAAATTACGGCCGTGCGTCAAATGTGAGCGTTCAACGAATTCACTTGTCAGTTGAATTCTTTTCTGACGAGCGGGCTCTTCCTCGAGCTCTTTCACGTGAATTTTCAAAGGCCGCATCTTTTCCGGTTCCGTAAGCAAACGTATCAGCGTACGTAGATAATGCAATTTCATAAGCAACATACTGCAGATGTGTTTTGCTTTTTTTTGCTATATTCGGTATATAGAATGAGATTTAAGCTCGACAAAATATAGCGAGAAAACACAAACAAATTCCAAAGTATATTAATCCATTTCTTCTTCTCCGATAAGTTTTCTCATTCGTAAATTTCTCGCTTGTTATTTTATTTTGCTGCTCCTCCTCCAAATAACAAGAAGGATTGATTGCTGTATCCATTAATGCGATGCGCTTCATAAAAATGTAGATTAAACAGTGTTCGACGGTGCGAGCAATATCCGGAGAAACAATTCTCCGTAAGTGGCGAGAAACTTTGTTACGGAGCAGCCGGCGACTATGGGTGAAACGTGACGTATCAAAAAACGACATCTCGGCGCTCTCGCCATCGAGAAATAACGGATTGTCTCTACGGGATCGAGCCGATCGTCGAGTCCGACCTCGTCCTCGTCGTCGTCGTCGTCGCCGCTGTCGCCATCGTCCTCGTTGCCGGCAACGACGACACTCTTCCAGAGCAATAATTCTAGGTCACACCGATGCACCTCGCGCGCCGGGACGATAAATCCTTCCGCGGCTCCTTTTCGCGTCGCGCGTTTCCTCCGCTTTTCGTGTAGACGGACGTAAAGCGAGTTCGAAGTAGAGGGTCCGTCGCTTCGTCATTACTCGTTTTCCCCCATGGTAGATTTCCTCTCTCTCCGCTCTTACTCCCTTCCTGCCACCCCCGTCCTGCCATCACGTAATTTTAATTGCCTATATCCATATTTCCGGGAGCGAAGATATCCTCGGGGGACGAAAAGTCATTTCTCGCGACCCTCGACCATCTCTTCCGCTGCCGCCGTACTCCTTCATCCTCTCTACTCACACTTCAGAAGTCTCTCTCGTCCGACAATCTTACAACTTCGCGTCTCGCTGAGAGACGTCGGGGAAGCGTAACCGACGGGAAGTAACGTCCGACTATCCGGGAGAGATGCTAAAACGAGCGTCACGGACTAGACGTTTTCAAGAAATTTCACCTTGAATCTCTTTTTCCGTTGGGAAATCTGATGAGCGGGTAACACACTATCTATGACCAACTCTATGATTGTTGGCGAAATAATACGGTTTGACGTCTTTCGAAAGAGCTTTCTAAATAAACTAGGAATAGGGGAGATAATCAAGGAGAAACTCACGATTTTCATGACCACCGTGTAATTCTCGATTACCTTTTAAATATTTAGAAGATCTTTCTTATTAGCGATCTCAAAGTTCTAATTTGAAAAGTTTATTCAAATAAGATGCATAAAATAATAAATTGCCAAATGTGTTATTTGTAATCGTAAGATTTCTGGTAATATGTATGTGCACGGAGAAAATTTTACAGTACAACTTACATGAAAAATACATTCCCTTTTACAACATTTAATATAAAACTGGAATATAACGACATTAAAATATTTATTACTATAAAAACTGTAAATTATGTATATGTTTTATTGTTTGTTAACAATTATGCATTTGTTTATGTATATCAAAATATTAAATAATTACAATACTTCTTTGTAAAATATAATAAATATATAATATAATTAAATAAAAATATTATGATTATATATTAGTATGTTCCACGATTACACAAATTATACTGTAATTTTTACTATAATATTTTCTTCGTATGTATATGTAGATCCAATGAAAAATACGATTTCATGAAAAGCTTCTTCTAAAATTTTAAAATATATACTTAGTAGCATAAATATTTTAGAATGTTATTTATATTGACATTTTGATCATCACAATGCGTAGATTTTAATTCGTTAAACAGCTGCCAAATAGCGTCACAGAGACCAAGTCGCTTTTGTAAACATTTCCGGGGGCGAGCAGGCCTATGTGCATTATTATAATGCATTATAATATTAACATCCTACACTGTTCATAATCACGAGAAGATCGTACCAGTATTACGGGTAATTAACGTGTCACGGGCACAAGGGAGCCTAACGAGAGCCGTTTGACTATGTAACGCTGTAACAGAAATTAGCACTGATGTAAAACGAAATTACGATCTCGTTCATTTTGCCGTGCCTGACCCCTTCGTTAAAACAAAATAATTAATTCGATTTCGCGCGCGAGAAAAATAATCTTATTCTTATTAAATCTTAAACCTTGTTCTCCTATTATATGTGCGAATTAATTTATAAGAAAATTGGAAAAGTAATTAAAAAGGTAATATCTATACTTTAAAAATATTTAAAATATTAAGAATATTTAGAATATTTAAATATCATGTATTAGTAAATGCGTATAAAATTTGTTACTACTTGTTTGAGAATTTGAAAACTTCCCCATTAAATTGGTCTCCTTTCACTTATAAAACGTGCCAGATGCAAATCAACGAATCTTATAAATTATAAGTATTTGTGACTAATTTCATATACCGTCTCGATTTAGATACTCGAAGAGCATTATGCTCGATAAACATTTAATTGCCGTGCAGAAAAACGATATTACGTGTTGCGTACATTATTACGCCATATCGCTTTCAAATCGGCGTGTCTCGCAGGTGCCGATATTTTTAAACGTGTACGGGCATGTGTGTGTATGAGAGCGCAGCGAAATATCCGAAAAGTTGCGATAACTTGCGTCATAAGCCGCACGTGAACGTGACTATTACGATCAATATCGTTTTAAGCCGCGAACCGCGAAAGACGGATCGTGGCGCGAATCATTTTGAGGCTCTTGGGCGTAATTCCTCGGAAATAATTTCCGCGACGTTGACGCTCGCATTATTGGCGTTAATTGACGCCCGGCCGTTTCTTCTATTATCGTCGCATTCGGCGCAAACGTGATTGCCCGTTGCTAGGAGGCACGACAACGAGAACGCCGAACGAGTTTTGGAGTTTGAAATAAAATTGGCGGACGGCGTGATTGCTGCCAATCGAAATTAATTGTCGAAGCGTCGCGCTACGATGTCGATGACACTCGATGTGATGCTGCACTAACTAATACGACGAATGTGTGTATCGAATGAAAGCGATAATATCGTTGTCAATGCGTTATGGTTATTAGTGGATATTTGAATCGCCTTTAATAAATTTTGTTCTGTTAAATTGACACAAAACAGTGTGTGCTGGTAGATAATAATGTGTACAATTTCGATATCAATTCTCTAATTCATAAAACAATATAACAGAACGCATAAAGTGTTTATTCTATACGAGATAAGAAAATTTTAGTTTTAAAAGAATTCTTTTAAGAGAATTTTATTATGTTAAATGCAACACCAATTGAATATATTTTACAGAGATGCAATTAAGAAAATATATATAAATTAATGCTGGCGGCATACGCGCCTTTCTTTATGAGCGCTGACTTTTAATTGGAAGCCCACAAGTAACAGGTGCGCCAAGTCGCGCTGCGAACTGGTTATTATCTCTCTCCCAACTCTTTGCTTCGGATATACTCTACACATTCATTAAAATGCGATAAAATTTTGCATTCTAATTTTCATCTCGTTCTATTTCGTTAAAGCAAAATATGTATCCGGTTTTCAAATGTAATTATCTTTACACGACTGTCCTTTACAGTCATCCATTTTACAAACTCGCTTCGTACAGTTTATTTACACCAATTTAGAAACGAGGATGTATACCGAGCAATACGTAGTATTTATTAAATGTGTGTTTAGTCTCCATCTTTATTAAGCTTGGTGACAGGAAAATGAACACCAAGCGTCCGAGTTTTAAAAGTAATTGCTCACAACAAATTATAAATTTACGTAAAAGCATATCTATTTACGAGTTATATCTGTCGTAATTATTGTGAAAATTGAAAACGAACCTCGTTTGTGCATACGAGACGACTATTTCTGGTCAAAAGCGGACTCTTCCGAGATTTCGCCGTCGAATTTTGGAGCGAAAAAAGTCATGCAATCAATCGTTTATCCCGGCACTTTTGCAATAAATATAAGCCGATCATGCTATATAGCGGACGCGAGAGTCATTGTTACATTAACATATCAACACGGTTTATTCGCGTAGCGTACAGGCGTAAGCGACCAATTTACATAATGCTATGTATTATGCGACAATAAACATGCGTGGCGTAGAATCGGACGTATTGGATCCGCCATCGCATCAGTGCGTCGCCCGATCGAAATTTCGAAATTTCTTCCCTCTCGGACATAGGAATCTATGTACGCATCTACATTCCCGATTAGTCTGGCCGGAGCTAGTGAGATTTACGAGCTGATGTTACAGGCATAAATAAAGTTACGTTGAGCACCACTGTCGCCGCAACGACGGCGACGACGAAATTCCCGTCCTGACGAATGCGTTAAACGCATTAGTATTCCGCGAGCGCGATTATTCGATCGCGAAATATCAAAACTGTCCCGTACGCGACGCTGCACAGATAATACCGTTAAACTTAAACAGTGGAACGAATGAACGTAAAGGATATAACTCTACCCTTCGTTCGCGCGATCCAACGGTCGCGAGAAAAACTGATATGACAAAAACTACTAATTTATAAATTATTCACAATATCAGTAATTATTCGAACGCAGCACTTCAAGTGATTCAAAGATATTGTTTAGAATTTTCCTGATTTAATGTGACACGTTTGTGAGAATGAGAACATTAATTTGCACATGCAAATATTGACGGCAAGTGCATTGTGAGCAAGTGCTAATTAGTACGTTAACAATATCAGCGATATGACTCGTTGGTGCCAAACTAAACAGTCTTCTCTGTGGGCATACATTAACCTAGTTTACACTCCATTATAAAGCCAGTATTCGTCGGCGAAAACTTGAATTCGTTCTACTGCCGAGCAAGGGATAGCAACTGGCGCATGTGGTCAGACTCATGCTTAGAGATACGTATTTTAATGAGCTGTGTTTGAAAGCTGACGAAATTATCACGTATGCTCGTTTAACCTTATATTTACAATATCAGGGGTAGAATTAGGTTTCTTTAAGCTTTTCACGTAAGCTCAGTTTTTTCCGTAAATACATATAAGCATGTGTAGAATTAATTACGACGCTTAAATTCATTTCTTTAAACAGAGACTTGACGTATTTACGCGAATATATAATAAGAGGGAACCATATGTATGTATTTAAATCCCGCACTTTTATTTTGGAATTTTAAAAAATCTGTGTATTATGAATTGTGTTAATAAATAATCCCTTGCAAAATGCAAATGCAAACGTGAAGAGGACGCGGAAAAGCGAAAAACGATTTTATAAAGAGAACAGCAAATAATACAATTTCGAATATTACCCGTATTTGCGTCAATAATGAAATTTCGATGATGTCGGCATGAATTTATAGGAAGAATATAGAATATCGCGTGGATAATTTTTCCTATTACATTCCTCGCGGAAACGATCGCGCGAAAAAAACAGCGGATTCTTGCGGATCCTTCGACCTCATCTCAATGAATTAATTTTTAAACTAGCCATCGAACAATGGTGATGTCTTCGCTGAGTGACTCGAATCGATTTATCAGTTTAATCTTTCTCTAGAAATTGAAGACCGTAGCTGCGTATCGATTCGAGAATAAAATCATTAAGATATAAATGACGCGATCGTTTCTTTCACCGGCGGCACATCTTCCGCAAGCCCTGTTCACAAAAAATCGTGACCGCGTATATCGCACGTGTTTCGGAAGAGAGTCTCAGTGGTATTTCAAGGGTTATTCAGAGACGCATGTCGTGCCATCCCCCTTACGAGTGCATACCACGTACATAGGCCGCACTTAGATAGCGCATAGAGACCGCGCATAGAGGCACTACGTGCCTCTTGCATTTCTGGGACGACCACTCTTTCAGATAAGATGAGAGCACGACGGAAAGGTTTTCATGCGACGTTTCGACCTACTCGGCGAATAAAAAATTCCCGAAATTTTACGATAACGCTTTTAATTCTCGAAAACGGACATCATCGCTTCTATACTTTATAAATGTGTATTTATCTTCAAATATTATTGCAAAAATTGCGAAAATAGAACTCTTTACATTATTTAAAATTTAATAAATTTAAAGTATAATATTGATTAAAATATAAAGTTCATATAAAGGGAGCCTCAAAATTCTTTATTTGTACATATTTGGAAAAATTCATAGCGGCCGCTTCTGCGTTTTGTGCTAAAAATGCAAGTACTGTTTCTTAAACACTTTCACTATAAAGAAAAAATAATTTGAAAGCCTCTGTTCAGACTGAAATACTCGCTCATGCGAGATATAAATTTTAAGAAATGTTAAAAATATATTATACAATATATATGTATGGGCAATTCCACGTCAAATCAGACAAGAAATGACCTCGTATTTTTTAAATCAATCGAAACTTTTTTCACGTGAAATATACATAAAATAAGGAGATACGTATTTTTGTATTTGTCCGAAATATTTTTTTTGCAGAAGTTATAAACAACAAAATTTTCGTGAAAAATGAAGAAATTGTCAATTTTAAAAATTAATATCTCTGGTTATATTTGTCATAGAGAAATTTTCAAAAATGCATTCTAAAGGAGACAACCTTTTTTATAAAAATAGTTTAAGTTACAAAAAATTGCTAATTACAATTGTTATAAATAATTTAAATGTTTAATAATTTTTTCACCAAAAAGTACACTTTTTAAAATTTTTGAAATAATACTATTTTATTCTCCATTTCATTCTGAAACTGTACGTATTTTTTATTTTATAGAGAATCGATAGATTCTATTTTTTATATATTTTTAATGAATGAGGCGTCGCGCCGTGTTTGCGTCACTGGCTCGACCAAGTAGTATGCTACACGCTATAGCGCGCCGATTTCTTCTGAAATTTTTTGTAGGAAGAATGTACAGTAAATTATGTTGAATATAATCAACATTATAAATTATGTTATTCATACTGTACATTCTTCCTACAAAAAATTTCCGAAGAAATCGAGGCGCCATAGCGCGTAGTTGTTTATAACTTCTGCAAAAAAAATATTTCGGACAAACACAAAAATACGTATCTCTTTATTTTATGTATATTTCACGTGAAAAAAGTTTCGTTTGATATAAAAAATACGAAGTCAAAAAAGGTCGATTTTTGTCCGACTTGTCTGATTTATGGAATTGCCCATATAATATTTATATATAAAATATTATTTTATATATAGTAAGTGTTGTATTTTTATATTTTATATATAAAAATATTAAAATTGTAAATATTTAATATAAATGTTTTCAATATTTTAAAATAAAATCCAAATTATTTTATATGCATTATGTTTCATAATTATAGAAAATAAATTAATACCATGGAGATAATTTTATACTGAAGAACAATTACTTTTAGACACAAATAACAAATATAATAAATTAAATTATAAATTTTACTCATTTCTCCACACTTCTCCGCCGTTGCTCGATGCCTTCGCCTTCTCTCTTCTTCATCCTTGGATGCTCCTTTATGGTACTTACACGCGAAAGTACTCACTCACGAAAACATAATTAATTACGATTGTCCGCCCACTAATCTGCACGAAATCTGTAAAATCGTGCAGCACTTTGCGCAATATTTTACATTCTCGACGTTAATCACATGCGACGCGCACTTTATTATGTTGCATAGATATTAAATTACGTGATTAAATACTTATTAAGTAAACGCGTTACAACATGGTTCAGAATCGATCTATTTTGCGACGTTTTATGACGTTGCTAATTTCATTCTAATATGACGCGATACAATGTTAGTCGAATTAATAGTTAATTAAGATGTTATCTTCGAAGATATACAACCAAAATTCAGTATTGCGCGATATATCTCAAACATATAAAATACGTGAAATAAATGTATTATTCATAAACAATCACATATATTATGTTTGTTATTATACGTGAATCAAATAACTATCGTTACGATAATTTCACATGTCGTTTATCGCGGAAGGTAATTAATTATGTGAACTAATCATTGCTAATTGTAATAGTTAGATAGAATAATCGTATTTCGAGAGATAATGCGACGCACAGAGCGGCTCTCGTTGTTGCTTCTTGCTCAAGTATCACCGTGCAAATAACAACAAGGTCATCGCGTGGTTCATTATAAGAACAAGCGTGGAATTTGATGGCATATAGCGTACTATTCCTTTACATACATTATTTATTAAGTAATTTCAACATTATTGAACATTTATATAATTGTTTAAATTATCGCCTCTTTCAAGATACGACTTTAACAATAAGGTATAAACGTGATTATTTCTTACAAATTAGAAATTAATTAGAAAAAATTAGAGAAATTAGAGATTATCAGTTCACGCGATTAATTAATTACTGCGATTAACTATTCATAAACATATCGAAATGATGACAATTTATCAAAGAAAGTATTTCGCGCGATTTCTATTGAAATGTATAAATTTACAACGCATATTTTATTAATCACGCATTTTATTTGTAGCACAATATTCGTTTTTAACATCGCAATTTGTTATATGATTGTATAAAATTTAATCGACAAATAGTTGTATAAATAATAAAATTGCTATTTGGAAAGAGAATAGAGATGGCAAGTAGTAGGCAAGAGTTTTCTTAGCATATATATTAATTAATTCGCGTGGGGACATCGATCGATGACCAATAATATCATTTTATTTTGATATTATTGATAGAAGGATAATTATTATTTTAATCTCTAATTTTGAATATATCTTTCATCGCATTTTGAATTTTTATGATTTTAGCGTAATTCGCTTATAGTTTTTGGATCGAAAGTAGTAGTAAAAGTACGAATCATAGGATCGAATGGTTCAAATAACAAAAAACCGTGATATATCAAACACCTATTAATAATTCATTTAAAATTTAAGGAAGAAAATATATATTTTGCATTAATTTATTTCGATTAGAACGATTAGTGCGTGAACGATCGTAATTAATCGTGTTTTCACGAGTAAGTATTTTCACGTGTGAATGCCATAAAGGAGCTAAAGATGAAGAAGAGAGGAAGAGGAGACCTGGAGATGTGTCAGGCGTCGAGCAACTATGAGGTGAACAAAATTCATAACTAATTTAATTTATTATATTTGTTATTTGTATATAAAATTAATTGTCCGTTTAATTTTTGCGAAATATTTTATATCTTTGTGAAACATACTCTGCACATATTCGTAGATTTATATAATCTTTCTTCCTCTTTCTCAGAGAATAAAATGATTAAATGCATTTCGGGTCTAACACTTTCGTTATTCATTTTTTATTTATTAAAAAATAGAATCTGAGAACTTGATTCTTTTTTTAAATTTTAGCTTTTAATGGAAAAATTTGCAATTTTTCTCTAATATACAAAAATTCGATAACAAGATTTTCAAGTCTATTTGAAAAATGATCATTTTTATACGCGTTGCGTGGATTAATACGGTTTCTACGTGCCGCATCATTCCGCTGGAACTTTTCATCTCGCAGTTCCCGGTACTTACTCGCTGTTGCAACGACGTACCACAAATTTTTCAAAAAACCGGGCCACGCAATAACGACTGACACTAACGTCCGGTTACGCTGTCCACGGTGAAAAAACAAACGGGGAAAAAACCGTCCACACCGAGGTGTGCCTCCTTTTTCGTCTTCTCGACGTGGCCGTCCTTCATTGCACAATTATGCGACTCACGTTCGGCCATGTCGCGGGAATACGAGACGGAACACGCGTTTCTGGACGCGACGTAAAACGCGTCGTTAAATTAGCTCCGCATAACGCCCGTCTATTAAAAAATTCCGTAAAATGTGATGATGCGCGATTTCATCTTCGCTTGCAATTACGGTGGTACTGCAACCGAAGTACGAGGAACAATTTAGCGCTGATAAAACATATGATGCTACTTTACGAGCGACTCGTAAAAGCCTCGACTCGCATCGGGCTTTCATCATCAATTTACCATTTGCTTTATTGATTACCGTGTCGAAAGTGATGTAAGACAAAATAGAGAAACAACGGCAAAGTAATACTAATGTATATAAATTTATATTTAATTTTAATTAAATTTTGAAGAGGAGTATTAAATTTTAATCTCGTGTATAACATGATACGGGAATTAAGTAATGTGCATACATAACTTGTTTTTCAGAAAAATATTTGAAAAAAAAAACGATTCAATGGTTTTATGAATCTATTGTAATTGTGTTTTGACTAACAAAATATCGGTGAGAGTACCACTAGCAACTTTTGATACGTTTGCAGCCATTGTATAAACAATCAATATTATATGACTTTTCGCATAATATTGAGAGCGATGTAAATTTGAAATGTTTATAATATTTTTTACATGATTTAGAAATCATAAAGCTGCATTTTTCTGTAGCGCATATTGATAAATATGATAAATATTTATATATTCTAATAAATCGCATTTATTACAAATTTTATTAATCACATACATAGCAGATGCTTCAAATAAATAAATTATAAATATTTCTACATAAGATGATAACAAAAAATATATTGATGAGCGACATGAAGCATCTTTAATAAGTCACAAAATAATCTTCGATGAAATCCATATTTATAAAAGATCTTATATCATAAGCATTCTATCTTGATGTAATAAAGCGATCTAGACATATTTACCAATCAGTATCATAATACCGTTGAAACGTCCTACCATGTATCTAACTTACCTCTAGAAACAAACTATGAGATCATTCGGATTTCTACGTTATTCGCGGCACATGGATATCCGATTACGAGACTGTCGGCAATCACGTTTCTTCATTATTCTCGTTTTTCGGGCGCGCGAGCGGAGAACATCCATCCCGAAATAAACGCTCACGTCGCACGGCTTGATAGAAACGCGAGACAAGATCGATACGCACACACCGTGCTGTGCCGGTTGCCACGCTATGGAAAGAACTCGAAACTGGCACCGACATTGCCGCGTAAATAATTGAAACCACGAAATGGATACGTCAGTCGGCGTGATTTACATGAATGTTTGATACGTCGTCGCCTACTCAAAATTTTGAACGCGACCGCTAAACGCTTTCTTCTCGGCGTGTCTCTTAGGATTTCACCGGGTCAGATATCTGTTTGGGATTATCTTTTGTTGACGAGCATAAAAACGCATTATAGAAAAATTAGAAGAGAAAAAAATGTTTTTTAATCTCACCATGTTTCATTAAATGTATTCTGTATAATATGTAATTCTGTTTAATATAACCGCTAAATTTGTTTGGTAAACCTGATATTCTTCAAGAATAAAATTTTATAAATATGTAAAAACAGAGATGAACAAATTGTAAACAGAAATGATTGCTTTCGCAATTCTCCGCGCCGTTGTATCATGCGGCGAAGGCGACACCGGCGCATGAATAATTGATACCACGAAACAGATGCATCGAGCATGATTTTCGTGAAAATTTAACTCGCTGTCATTCTGCCGATCCGTCTCAATCAAGATCCATCTCGAAATCTGCGATCGCGCTAAGCGTTCTCTTCCGACAGGATGTACATTTGTTTAACGTTGGTGCAAAAAATAGTTTAAAGAAACAAATGCATTATACGAAGAACAAGTCCTGTCGGCGGGAACTGCGAACAGGAGGGCGAGAAGGAACGATTGAAGCAAATTTAGAAAATGGGAGGATATAGCACGGATTTGCATATCATTTTATATATTCCGAACAACGCTGTCTCTCTTCTGCGTTTTTTTTTGCTTTTAAAATGCCTTCAGCCTAAATACAGCTATTCAGCACATCTTCTGCGTTTTGTCTCGCACCCTGCTTCACGAAATTTGTTAAGACAACCGCGTGCCTGCAAAAACCGTAGATGCGCTGAAAAGTATAAATTTCCGAGTCGATTCCATATTTGTTCTTGCCACGCTAGATTTCTCGTATTATCATTGCACGATTCGTTATGTAACTCGTTAATTTTAATGAAAATGCGTAGAAAATAATGTAATGAAAATAATCCCCTTTGCCGTCACACATTGTAGCGTCACATTACATCTGTGTAGCATTACATCTGTGTAGCATCACATCTGTGTTGAATTTATATTTTAATTGACAAATGGAAGACACGGAGATTTATCTACGTTTTTCTTCTCCTTTCTATATAATTACACGATATAATGATTGATAAGAAACAAACATAATAATATTCATCAACAAAACTTATATAAATCATCAGGAAACGAAAGTGCTGAAGTACGCGATTCGGTGACAGAAGCGATCGATGAGGCGAGTGTTATCTTTGATATCACGCATCGCGCTTTTACGCTTTCCGTTTTGCATTCCCCGTTGACGTTGGATAGAAGGTCGTAATAATTCAATACGCGAGACCATTCGCTCATCCCACCTCGGTTAACCGAAAAAGGGAATTCGGAATGAAGAGATTTGACGCCTCCCAGGAGGCCGGACTTCCTTTTGCCAGATTTCGCTGTATGGAATTACGCGAAGAGAGGGACTCGGGTCGGATCAGGTCCATGAAATACTACTCACGGAGGAAACGGCGCGTCATAAAAAGATTTCTATTAAAATACGTTTCGTACGTGGTCCATCAACCACGTCATAAGCCGACAGTAAGGGGAGAACCCAGTAATCCAAATCTTTCCCTACTCGCTGCGGAAGTCGCGTCATTTTCTGAGATAGTGCTACACGATGCTTAAGAAAATGAGAACTTTAATCATCGGCCTAGTTGTACCTTGTTTCTTTTCGGATGGTGAGCGAAGGTCCATTTTTTTCTCAGAGAACACTCACAAATTCTCGAACCGAGATCGCAAAAAAACTATATGCTATAACCATAAATCCTTCGACGTACGCAGGTGGATTCAATTTTTCCTGTAATATCTGATTGATAAAATATAGAGACTGAATTATATTAAACGTATCCACATATTATAGTGAAAAATGACAAATTTACATCATTCTCGAATGATTGATTTATTTCAATGATTGATTTATTTCAATGATTGATATATTTCAAGAAATTTTTCAAGATTTTTGTCTATTATTAAAATATTTGTTTTTAAAATAACAATATATAATTGCGTCTAGCTTTGTGGTTAAAACTTCAAGTAACATGATTAAAACTTAAAATAAAGTAATTGTGTCGACTTTATACATATAGTGATACATACATAAAACTTGTCCTCAATTTCTGGACGCCATATCTCGGTTTGTCAAGAATCTCCAGAACAAAAGTGCAAAATTGTATTATGTTCTATCTGAGAGCTGATGATGTAACAAGAGGACTTTACGAACGATCGATTGTAAAATGTCATCATCGGAATTTGTCGTTGGAGAGCAATAACATTTCGATATTTTTTTTTATTCGACATCTTGATTGACGACAAACAATTGTCTAAACACAGTTGTCCTAGTTTTTTATAATATAAATCTAATTTTTATTCTTGTCGCATCTATATCGCATAATTATGGTACATTCAAACTCGCGACTTAATTTAATTCTAGTAACTGTTTCATGATGATTGTTATCGAGTAAATTTTTCATCAAATATTCGATTATTGTTATTTTCCACATTGGCACCGTTGATATATCTATATTTTTCTCCCTAAGTTTAGAAAAAATCAATGCATATTGCATTTTATCTTCATTAATCTTTATACATATATTATGCGAACGAATATTTATTTTTTTCTGTTTAACGTCAAGTCCAAGTATTTCAATGCAATGACTTCCGCGATTCATGTAAAGATTGTTCGAAGAGAGACTAGCAATTCTTCCTCGAATCTTGCATTCCCAACTCTAGCGAACCATTAGTACCTGTCAGGAAACATACAGAGAAACGAGCAGGGACAAGCAGGAAACAAGGCGAAGACGTGGGAGGATGACGAAGAACGGGGAAAAGAGGGAGGAAAAGAGCAGAAACATCTCGTGCTCGTAATATCCAGCCGTCTCTAGGATACAATGAAAGTTTGGACGAGACGCTCGCTCGGCCCGTCGGCCACCCCCGTCCTTGTTCTTTTTTTAGCCGCGCTATTTGTCTCCGGACTTCTTCTTCGTTCTCTTCTTGAGCTAAAAAAAAAAACAGCAGGCAGTGGAAACACGACGGCCAAGGACACGGACTGCCTCGGGTAATGTACGAAAAGCGCTTGTTCATATCCCTTCGTGGCGGCGTATAGCGCCGTCAGGCAAGAGAATTGCGGGTGGACAAAAGAGAGGAGCAAATCCAAACGCGAAAAAGGATGCACGACGGTTTGCTTAGTTCTACGAATCGAAAGAAACGGGAAAGAATGATGGTTCTTTGATCACATCACGTACGCGACAGTTTAACGATCAATTACGTGAGCTACGGATTTCTCGTATCAGAAAAGTCTTGTCACTAAAATTTGTCGTTTACTCTTGCGAAACTTTCTTAGAGACAGAAGAAGAAATTTCTTATTGAGAAATCTTGATAATTGTGAAGATAATCAAACATATATTCAGATAATCATATTCTAAGGTTTTTCTCGTTCTAATTTTTTAGCGGACTTTTTGTGATCTATTTTATGAATGTAGTTGTATAGGTGTTATATATAACATATAATTATAATTAATTATATATGACTATGTCATATATATATATATATACATATATATATATATATATATATATATATATATATATATATATATATATTTAGTCATATACAAATAAAATTGTTTTATGTCTACGCAACATACAAATTAATACGTGTGACATCAATGCGCGTATCTCATGAAATGATTCTTCTTGCTTGCATCTTGAAAGAAATAGTATTTCCACTCACGTTGTTCGTGCCGATAATTTACCGTGTCTGGCATGCCGTCTTTCGGTACCAAAGAAAGTGCGAAAAATCTCGGCGCGCGGTCGTCATTATCTCGAGAGTCGTCGCTTCTTCTAACGATGTTCTCGTTTCTTTCTGGCATGCCGTGATTCGCATGCTCGCTTTGGTCTTGACAGGCAGAAAGTGAGTGGCAGATGAATAGGCGAATGGGGCGCAAGCCCGAAAAAAAAAACCGTTTGTAAAAAGAAAACAGAAATGAATGACAATGCATGAAAAGCAGATGGTGAATGAAGTGTAATACGAGAGTTGTAAAAGGGTTGAGGTTGTAAGATGAGATTATGCACTAATGAGTATTTTGGTACAGTGAAACATAGAGAATATACTTTTGAAATAGATTTTCAGGATTTATTTAAATAAAAGAGTAACAATTTTACGTGAATTATTTTTAGTTGTGCTCATTGCTATAAAAAATCGGAACTTTAAACGAAAAATCCAGAATTTAATAACCAAACCTTTTATTATTAGTAACTTATAGTAGTAAAACAATTTTGAAATTAAATATGAAATTATCTAATTGAAAGAAATATGTATTTTTAACTAAGAATCTTATAAAATATTTTGCTAACAACTATTTTGTTTATGTACTGTTGAAAAAGGATTGCGCTAGTATATATGTACATAAAACTTTTCTATTTTAATCCTCTTTCTCTACTACATACTCATTTGAAGTTTTAATGGATTTGTCTCAGTAAATTGTTTTGTGCAGTAGTGCTTCGTAAGCCGACAAAATTGAACTCGGCGATTGTATCTCATGATATGATTGCTTTTGAAAAAAATACAGCCGCATGCTTTGTTTACAAATAATGCGTTCAAATATGCATTTCATAGTATCTTCTACTTATAAAGTCGGAAAAAAATCCTCTTGATATTTTATATAAAACTTATTCGATTTCCTCTTTCGATATAATTTCGTTCAATATCATCGATCCGAAATTCTATTATCAGTCGCGCTTCACAAGAATATCGCTTTTTTGCTCTTCTCGTAGCGATGCTATCGATTCTCAACGTGACCTGGCCAGGGCAAAACGAGACCTTCTGACCTGGTTTTCTCGACAGGTGTCGTTTTCGTTTTTGCTTGTGGCACATCTTTCGATAACAGAAGTGTCGATTTGCATTGATGTGTCGTAAAACTCTTCAACAGATTTTAAAAGCAACCGAAAGATTTTGCCCCCTCGACTCCCGTCGAGGAATTCGCAACACCGCAAGCGCATTTATATCGACGCCTCTCGATACGTTTTATTTCAAAGAGGTGAATCACGACGTAAACTTGGGACAATTTGCGGTTATATTATTTGCGGTTGCGTCGAATTCACATCGTGTTCTACGATGCCTAGTCTAATGCTTTCAACGTAGTCAATAACACTCGCGCGATAACTATGATTATATACCTCACATTATTAACAGCATAATGCGGTCCACACGCGAACCATGTAACAATTCGTATAAGCATCGAACGTCAATTTCTATCCGCTGCTCGATTCGCAACGCTATCGCTCATGATCAGAAATGTGTGTTTAATTGAATGTGTTATTAATTGTATCATCAAAAACACTGTTCTACGTCGCAGTTCGGTTACAGTATGATACAGTCAGGGGAGGCAAAATAAATCTAGTAAGCAAACAAAGTTTAATTGACCCTTCTGTTAGCATGGAAATTTTAGAAATACTATTATAGAAAAAAGAGATAGAGAGAAAGAGAGAGGAGAAAATAAATATATAAAAAATACTTTTAATTTTTTTTAGAATTTTATCTGCATGGTTTTTGTGTGATCAAATTTAAAGCAAAATAAACTATAAACGTTTTATAAATATCCGAAAGGGATAAATATATATATATATATATATATATATATATAGCTACAAAAATATAAAAAATTGTGGAGAATTTGATGTAAAAACTTCAACAGATGTTTCTATCGAATAAATAAATTGCTATAAATTGCTTCTCTAATTATAGTAAGAGGCAGTATGTGTGCGTGTGTGCGACGACCGCAGTTCGACGAAAATTTTGATGCACCGTAACTATCCGAATTATTATGTAAATGGCATTCTCCGGGCAACACCGCGTTGTATTTTCGCAGCTCGGTCCGCAGCTCCTTGCGACAGCGATTTATGCACAAGGGGTATAGCCGGCAGATACGCGTGTGCACGGCATGTTAGTATTCAAGCATCGTATCGAAATGCACGTATGAATCCTTTGTACGGGTCCACGGCTCGCGCGCGCGCTACCGTTGGCCGCGCGCGACGAATAATTGTTTCACTTGCGAGTAGAGTCAGTCGCTTTTAAACCGGCCGCGACGTATACAACTTATGCTGGCCGTAAAATAATCTACCCTCGCGAATCGCACCGCGCCAGCCGCTCTCGCAACATCTGATATTTACATGGCTTGTTGCGGACAGCGCATTAAGAGATTACGGACAGATTAAGTCAGCCGGACATACAAAGGAGTGGATAAAGGTGAAATACGCGTTGCAATTAAGCAGACGGACTCGATTACGCGCGGCCGAGGATTGCGGCGAAGAATACGCGGTTGCAGCCGATGCATTGTTATACACGCGGGAATCTTTTTTTTTTTTTTCTTTCACGGCTGGTTATATTCGCGAGGATTGGTATATAATGAGGTAATGTTAAAAAACGAGGATAGTCAGACAAAAGAACACAGTGGCGCTCATCGCGAACAAGTTATAGAGCGAAATTCATAAAGCATAAAATAATATATTTTCTTTAAATAATATATCTTATACTTGTGTTTGATTTCTTTTTTAATTATTTGCAAGGAAGAAAAGATACAATTAATATGTAAATTAATATTAATATATAAATAGTTGCTAGTTAAAATGAAGCTATGAAAGCCATTGCACTATAATTGGTCGTTTACCGCTTGACGTACGGTGCAATAAACCATGAACGTGATGCGGTTCGCCTGGAATCGACGAATCGGAAGATAATCAATTAGCAATAAAGCAATTATAAAAAAATTATTACGTTATCAGAGAGAAATCTGTCGCATCGTCGACAAAGCAAGCTACAGAGTTGCAAATACTGCTAACTGAAATCTGGCTGTGGTTTTCAATGTCCGTTTCAATAAAAACATTGAACGTTTGGCATTAACAATTGTATGAAACAATTAAAAGATATATTGAAAGCTCTTAAGAAATTGCTCTTAAAAATGTATAAATGAAAAGAATAATTGTAAAATTAAAAATTAAATTCTGTTAAAAAAAAAGATATTAAGAAGAGATAGTTAATGGAATAGTTCATAACTGACCATGTATTTTTTTATAAACTTAATAAATTTTTTAATTATATAAATAAAAAAATTAATATAAAATAATTTCATAAACAAAATAATTAAATAATGCTAATTAAATTTAAAAAATGGACGTTCTGAAAATTAAAAATTAATTAAAATCTTTGATAATTTAATTAATAATGCCGTTGACGTGTTAATAGGTATCATTGGCTTTATATTATCAGTGGGACAACGTATCGCCGCATTTGTTAGAGAAAGACTATAACACGGCCACAAATTTCATTATAAATATAATGAAATTAATATTAATTAATATACACTCTTATAGATAACCCAATAAATTCCGAACATAGCACCGATTTTATATCACAATCATACAGTTTTCTCATACTCAATACTATTTCTTATGTTAATTGTATGTTATAGTATGGATTAAGAGAGTGTGATTTATTTTGAGCTCTTATCTTTTTATTCAGAAAAGTATCTTTCACAGATATTATATTTGCTTTAATTTATTGCTTCTATATATTCTCTACATATATGTTTTATATATATTTCCATTACATGCAATTTATTAGCATTAAACAATAAAGCAAGCAATCTTTTAATTATTTCATACAAATATTTTATTGCAAAACATTATATTTATATCTTTTTATATATTTAGTTGCAAGGGATAACGCATTTCTTATATTCTTCGACAGCAAAGTATGTAATTACTGTATTTTTAATTACGTAAATCAGAAACATTTATGCACGATTTTATCATTAAAGATCTTGTAAGTTATTTGAAATATTTGCAATCTTTAAAAATGCCATCGCAACACTGTTATTGGTGAAAAATTCCGTAAATATTGGCTCATCGGATTTCTCAACGCTCGTCGAAGATCTTATTTTATTTCTTATTTAATTCGTGGACAATTATTTCTTTGAAATATCATAAAAATGCTACTTAAAATTTCCAGAATAGTGCAAATAACATTTTGGAAAAAGTCATTGCATTTTATAATATCGTCTTATCAGAAGTATAAACAAGAATGTACTTGGTTATTCAAAATTTTCTTTGTGCGAAGTCTCCGGTGTAATCTATGAGGAAAGATTTCGAAAAGTTCCGAGTTGTATATAGAAATACTGCAGTTGCCGTAAACTATCGATTTTATTCCCGAAGCACTTTCGGAATAGAATTTCATTTTAGTTATGGATTAAGTGCCATCTTTCTACCGAGTTGCAATAAATGATCATCTATATGGAACACTTATTTCATTCATATCGAAGATGAAAGCTTTATTAATTCAGCAATTTAAATTCTCTTTCTTTATGTCGCGCAAATACATTTGAATTTCTTACACATGTAATATGGCATGAAAAGATCAACTTCGCTGTGAAAAATGTTTTCTCTTGGAACTTCACTATTAAATTTTTATTCGAATAAAGAATTGAAGGTCACGAGCAGAAGGAATGGGATAGGTCGCGGCTATACTATGCGCGATAGTGCATATGCATAGCTGACTTTACTGTCCCACATAAGGCGCGCAATCGTGCAGCGCCGGCGCCAGTCAGAAGAATTGCAACGAGTTGAGACGAATCGTGTATAAAAGCTGAAAGTGCAGCGCGATATAGTGATCCGCTTTACATTATTATATAATATATACAATATTTTAGATGTTAATGATTGAAGCTCTTTAGAAATTGAAAGAATATGATTCAGACTATAGGAACATTCTAATAGAATAGACCTACGTTTCAAAAATTCAGATTATCGAAAATACACTTAAATAACACAGCACTATACCCACAATTCAGCGATCTTAAAACTATGAAAAACTTAATTAATTGTGCTAATAATTCAAACTTTATAAAAATTGAAAGAATATAGTTTAGACTATAAGAAAATTCTAATGAAATAGTCATTTGTTTCGAAAATCGAACAAAATCAGTTAATAAATCTTCTAGTCAATTTAAATCTACCGATAAAAATGATATTACGAATTCCTTTGGTTTCAGGAATTAAATATTTAAATAATTTTAAATATTATATTATGCATTATGGATTATTCTTAAGAGTAAATTAATTTTTGATAGTTGTTAATTATTTTTTTAAATAACTTAGAATTTAATCATGCATGTATATAATTCGTAAAAATCACAGGCTTTGCAAAATATTTTTTTAGTCGTGCAAACGTAATCGAATACAACGGGTGGTCATTTAAGTAAACTACAATGGCGTGTAACATTACTTATTTTGATAATCATATCTATATTTGATTGAAAGAGGATGCTTCAAATGTATAACATCGACTGCAAATATTCTAATTTATGTCAATTTTAATTCATTTATGGTCAGCAAAATTATAATCAGATGTTTGCGATTTTTCTCTTTATACGATTCTCTCAGGAGAATATCTATCGAACAAAAAATGTAGGCGTTTATTTTTTTTTCTTTTGCATTTTATAAACCATATTTCTAGATATGGAGTATGTTTCAGTGATTATCGCAATGGATAAGCAACGGTAAATCTGTAATGAACAAACTTAGAGATATAATAACCCCGGCTAATTAATAATTGCGTTTTCCTCGAGTAATCATACGGATCCAAAAAGCACCCTCGCGTAGATCAAGAGTGAGTAGGCGCCGAGAGGCTCGTACGTAAAATCCAATATCCAATCTGCGTTTCTCCTAACGACGCTGTCAGACGAGCTGCGCGAGAGTAGCGCGTAAAACAGCGCACGACTGGACGAACGCCAACTTGGAAATAAAAATCGCCAATTCCGTTCGTTAACGCTATCGACATTTTTATGTCCCGCCGCGTCTCGTGTTAGCCCAGCTCGGTAGAGACGAAAAATCGGAACAGGACTTTTCGACGGATGCACTCGTCGGTCGCGAACGACAAAAAAATTGCCAAACTGATCGACGCGCCATTCGAGCTTTCACGCACGTTTGTTTGTTCCGTACGAAGTTCGCGGCCGAATTCGGCGATTACGCGAACGATTACGAGAAAAGAATTTTGTTATCCTGTAAAATTTTGATGCCCGCGTTCATATGCCAATAGAGTCGCGAGCAGGAAGAAAATTACACGATACACAAATGGCACGCTATCACACTCAGTATATGTATAAAAAGTACTTCTATAATTGTTAATACTATCTTGTCAATCAGCAGAGAGCAAAATCATTGTGCAACGTATAAAGTATAACGCGCCGATTGCATTTATGCTCAAATTACTGTTCGTGATATAACGATTATATATTTTTATTTATTAATTTTGTACAACTCGGAGATAGCAGGTTAATTAAATTCGCGTAAAACAGAGTTTTACGCGAATGTAACACACGCATATATTTAAACGGTGAAAGCTCTAAATATTCTGATATTGTGTATTAAACTATTCAAACTTTAGCATACTATTGCATAACGATATAACATATATCGTTCGCATATAGTTTGTATTATCTTCAAAGCACACGTTCGATATTATCGTCGAGTGTATTGAAATCATCACGCATTGAAACCATCAACGGGGCGACCGCAATTGCGCTACGACTGTTCATGCACTTAGCACCTCGTTGTTCACGAGTGTTTCATCAATAACATATCAGCCATCGAAACTCATCATGTTTCCTTGTTGAATGGCGTCATCACAATGTAAACGCTGTAAATAACGTATACCATTGGCGTTTTACGTACGAGTGGCATTTATTCTCTCCTCTCTCAATTTCGAGTTACATCACGCGTGCGATTTCTCGTTTAGAGAAAAAGCATCGGCGAAAGATCCATAAACCGAGAAACGTAATCACCGTAGTTCCGGGCATCGCGACGGGTTAGAAAAAAATATCGAACGGAAGCAAAAGAGAGCACCGCGGATCCACCCGGATATGCGCCCCGCAAATACTGGTGAAATAATATGCGGTCGCGAATCGGAAGCGCACTGAGGCTGCGCCCTCGGCTTATTGGCGACGTGAGTATGCATTCGCGGAAGGTCGCCGACATACGCATATAAATTCGCCCTTCTATCGGTGCTAATAAATCCGCCAAACTTTCGCCATTACTTTGAATAACTTGTTTTGCCGTGTACCAAGCACCGAAAGGTAACTCCGGACCGGAAAGATTGTGAGCCCGCTGAGTACATTAAAACGTAAAACGCGCAAGATTCATCGCCGAATTTATTCAACTTCCGGCATCGATTTGGTCCGACCGGTCTCTCGCGTATTTGGATATAACTGCATTTCTACATCGGCCAATATTACCTTTATAGTCGTGGGTAGTATTGTAATCGTCGCGCAAGGTCGATTTGACCAAATTTGGACTGTACGCGTGATGAGTTCGAGAGATCTTCGGCGATCGCTCGGAATAATGCATGCCGCAGCTGCACGAATTGCAGTGACCGTCCGGGACACGGCTTCCGTATTCATGCACGTCTGGATTGATTGCTGATTCCTAATTGCTCCTAAAGTTGCTTCCCACGCGCTTCAACAGCATGCCCAAGAAGTTATGGTCGCCCGGCTGTGTTTACGGAGCCTTGACGTGACGCGGGATACGCTGTACTCACTGTCTGGTATTAACTAACTAACCGTTGTATCATCAGCCGGCTACAATTCTCCGAAGATATCTGTTCTTGCCAATTAGTCGAGTTAGAATTGTGACCTCAATCAAAGTTGGATTGGATGGCGAGCGCAATTCCATCTCGATGAACGCCTACATCGTATGTTCTCGAATGACAGATACATATTAGATTGGGCCATACACAATACGAAGAATATAACGCGATCACTAATAGATACTTAACATTTTGGATACGAATATGAACAGAAAAAGATTCATTTTTAAGGAAAATGGAATAAAAAAGATCTTTGTATGAGAAATTTTAAGTTTTTAAAGATGAAAATATCGCGTATAAAATATTTTTCATCATAAAACATTTACATCTTTTCTCTAATAACATTTATAAAAAAAATTCTTTTCGTATTTATTCTTAATGTAAAAATAAATGTGTTTTAACTTCTTGCGCACACATGTAGAGAACATGAAATGAGCGACAAGTATTATAAAGCAAACAACCAGTCTGTTGTGTACAACAAAGTTATAGGAGAAAGAGATAGAAGTTGTTTTGAGTTATACTTTGAGATTCAGGATCGTCGAGGTAGTTCGTGTGTACAGTAATACCGGCAACGGTTGTTTGTAATTTACCGTGAATTTACACTGCAAAATATTCAAACTTCGTTATCCTGACACAACGTTCGCTTCCTTCACGCATTTCCTTCGGAGCGAAACAGGTTGTCTTATATAATAATTTATTATGTAAATTCAAACATTTAAGACAGCACAAATATTGTCCTTGGTATTTGTCGACTCGAGTTATAAAAGTAATTCCATTGTTTGCCCCGTATTTTTTATACTTTTTTATACTATGAAAGATATGGTTTATAATTGTAGTAACGATTTCATTAGCAAGATATTACTGCAATATAATTAAGTTTTAAAATTGCAATAGAGAACTGATATGTAAAAATTAACCTTCCGGGCGTATTCTATTTAAATTTTATATTAATGATAAAGAATGTAAAGTGATGGGATGTGTTTTTTTAAATTAAAATTTTTATTTATCTGCATCGCAGCAAATAATGAAAAGCACAGCAAAAATATATGTTATCACTCGGAAATGTGTCGTTTTTATTTCCGCGCGCTTTTAAAAGATTGCAAAATCTCATACACACAAAACCGTCCAATGTTTTGTACATTATGCACGACAGTTAGATTTAATGCTTATCAAAAGTTGCTTAAAGTAATCGAAGGATACCTAAAAGATGGTCTCAAACAAATGTGCCTCTAGAGAATATCGCTCCGTCTTACTTAGAAGAGAAAAGTGTTCGAAGTAATTTTTCCAAGGGACGAAAAGGAATTTCTTAATGCGACTCCCGAGGAAGGATCAGAATGCGACCGAGTCACTTTCCAAAGTCGCTGTACACGGCGGAATTAAATCCAATAGTCGATTCCGCACTCGGCTGTTTGCGAATCGAGCGGTAGCTATGGTACGATTGAATTTCCCTAGAAAAACTTGGCGTGAAAAACACGACTTCTCGATCGGATACTGGCAGCTAGCGAAACAGACTTGGAAACAAATGCGATGTAGAATGACGTCGAGATGATTCTACCAGCTACACGTGAAATGGAAGAAAAAAAAAATAATGGAGAACGCGCTGCGCCTGTACAAATGTGAGCAGCGACGACAATTAGCGTTTCTTGCTACTCGGGATATCATTCGTCCTCCAAACTAACTTAGGGTTAAGAAAGCCGAGCAAAACCGCTGTTTCTTACCAGGAACGTCTCGTGATCCCAATGAGGATACACGACGAGGGTAAGAAAGCGTGCACGCGTGGGTGGACGTCGGTAGAAGTCGTGTAAAAGAGACGCAAGCAGAGCGAGTGGAGTAAAAGCAGTAGAAGAGGGAGAGAAAGAGGAATAAGAAGAGCGCCTGGAACCGCCATGGGATCTCCGTAGCGATTTGTTCACGGAGGTTTGATTTATAAGTCTGTGAGAGCCGCCGTGGGACGAGGGAAAGGGAGAGAAAAGGGCTGTACGCCTACGCGCCCTCCGGCGTTTCTTCGTTTGCCTCGAGGAGGAGGAATCGGAGGGAGGGAGTCGACGAGAAGGATGAAAAAGGAGAAGCGGAAGAAGCGCGGGTAACAGAGGAGTTTCGGAACGATCGCCGGCCCGTGGCTTCACTTACGGATGATGCATTGCTCCGTAGTCGACTTCAGGCACAGAAGGATGGAACCGCGGTAATGGATTCGAAATGGCTGGAAATAGTCGGCCGCTGTCACCGAGCCACCTTTCTCTTCTCTCTTTCTTTCTATTTCTACCTCCTTTGGCTATCTTCATCTTCCTTCAACCCTCCCCCGTTCGAAACTCGCGGCACGCGATGTATTCCCTCAAAGACAGACCTACGTGCACGGAACTTTGCAAGATTTTCGTCTATTTTTTGCGCGTCTGAACTTCCGCTCTCGCGTGAGCGTGATATGTTCAAAAAATAAACCGCTTACCACACACACAGAATATTCCGTGGAAAATATCTATCGATATAATCTCGGGATTGAATTTGAGATTTGTATTCCTCAAAATGATTGATTTATTAATTTTAAGGCGTGCTTTTCCATTTTTGAACTGCTTTTAAAAACAAGATACAACAACAATAATGATCATACATAGATGATCATACCTAAATGTGCCAAAAGCGGAATTTCGAAGATGCGTTGATTACGAGATAGAAGGAGCTTACTGTTAATTCATATTCATTTCTATACTTAATACACTTCGCGATCGCAAGGTACCACGAATCTTAGCACGTCCGATGCAATTGCGCGGATACTCTTTTATATAACGTCTGCGGTATCCATTGTCGAACCGCGGAGAAATTGCGATTCTAAGAGGCAATACCTTCCGTGCACCGAATAACCGTCTAACCGACAGCATATAAGAGAGTTTGTTATAAAAAAATAGTGCTCTTAATCGAAACAGTTTCTCGAGAAATTATATATCTTTTGAAGAACCTTTAATTCTAGAATCAGATATCACACTAATCAAATTTTCTAAAAAAAAAAATACAAGTTTATTCTTTTATAACAGCTCAATATCTATTTCTTTTTGAAAATCTTTGTCTTAATAGAATAATTTGTTTATGCAACCTCTTATCGAGTAAATGCCGATTATAATCATCTTCTACATTTTTTTAAATAAATTTGCTATGTAAATATGTTCTGCTAAAACGAAATTAATTGAATAATTAATGATAAATTGATTACACGATTAATGACACGATAAAATAATGGCTACACAAATAATATTTTAATAACAAAATTTTAAATGCACTGTCTTAAAAGAGAAAATATTTAATATATAATCTCTCTTAGAGTAATCTTAGATGTTATTATCTATTTAGTGACAAAATTTAACTTAGTTAGATCCGAACCCGCGTGTGTTATATTAGCTACGTCACGTAATATATTATATAACTTTATCCGAGAATGTGCGACAAAGACTCGCGCTGATCTTTCAAATTGATAGTGACTTGGATAGTAGACGTGTCGCCTGATTCCGTGGACACTGGAACGCCCGTGTCACGTGACTTGAATTCCGAATGACGCATGAAAGCCGATATATCGATGTCTTTCAACCCTTCTCTACCCTTTCTTTCTCTTTTCCGCTTTCGTTCGTCGTCCTATCGTAGATACGAGCGTGAAGCGAATCAATTTAGTCCGGTCAGCATAGATTCAACATCAAGATGAGTTACGTTCGTCTACGAGCAAGTTATGATCCAAGCGGACGCAAAACTGTTTCAGAAACTCTGAAATGTATATGCAGTATCAAATTTCGAAAATTCTCATCGCTCTCGGTGTAATGTAATATTCCATTAAATATGATCACGTCCCGCAACAAAACGGTCAAGACCATTATTTTTAGCTGTATACTGTGAAAATGGATAGCGCATGCTCTGATATAGAACACTTTCTGGAATTCCAGTTGAAACATATATACATGCTACTATAATATTACAAATAATTTGTGGAAAAAATTCTCTTATAAAAAATATATTATACATTAAGTGATACACTAAAGATAATATTTCCGCGATATAAACATATGTATATAAAAATTAAGAACTATAGATTACACTTTTCTTGTTGTATCAGTCGTTATGTGCGTTTTGAGTCTTTGAAATGTTTAAAGCTGTATCAATTTCGGAGCAGTCTTTGCGCATATAAACTATCGAACGTTTAAACTATCAGAATTTGTAGTTGTATCGTTAGAAACAGTTTAAACTCTTCGACTAGTTAGTCACGAATTAGAGATTCTGAATTTAATCGTGGATTACCGCAGAGAGTCAGTTTCACGAAATGTATGATATATCTGCCAAAAGCGGGAAGTTCTCCCAGCGAACTACATTTCCAGATCCTTTGCCTTTGATGAAAGGCAACTAAATTGATGTGTTAAATTTCGCATAATGAGATCCGCGGTATCGATCCTTCGAAGCGGATTATCCTAAGCATTTGACCACAGTATATTCTCACTTCTCGTTGCATAAGGTCTCGTTGCATTTATATATTTCGTAGGCTCTCTGTATAAATTCAGTCTTTTTGCAAAAAGCTTAGGCTTTTTATAAAACAGGGATTCGACACTTTAAAAGAAAATACTTACAGACATGCAATATACACACACACACACACACATATAAATATATATATAAGCATAATGTTTTAAAATATATTTTAACATATTGATTAAAGTTATTTAATTCTAAACATAAATATACATATATATTGATACACTTAATTTAATTTATTGATTACTATTGTTATAACATTGCAAACATTTCATTTCTTGGCAAGAAGTTTCGCGAAAATGCCGTTTCTACAAACTTGTCGAAAAAAAAAACGCTAACTTTTCTTGGCAACATTTCACAATCATTGCACGTTTAACGCGGCTATTCGCGCTGCGTCTGCGAGAGCAAACAATCATTGACACGATCGGGCGTAAGTAATTGTTCCGTAAGTTTGCTGTATCCTAGGCAAAACATCCGCGCGATCGATTGCGAAAAATACGAAACGAAAGTGCATCCTGTTTGTGCCAGGGAAAAGTTTCTCACAAAACCGCAAATGCGATCGTGCCAAGTGACCAATATCGTGAGCTTTTAACGCGATAATTTAAAAAGGCACTTTGCCAATGAGGGGAATCAGTTTTCAGTGTGCAGCGAGGGTAGAACGAAAAGGTCTCCATTACGCATTCCACACCTGGCTTCGCGTGGCCCTTTTGCTGAGAAAAGCGAGTGGATACCGGACGGTAAGAAAGAAGGAAGGAAAAAAAAAGAAAGGCCCCGTGAAAGAGTGGCTCACCCCAGAAATGTTCGCAAAGTGGTACCTCGTTACCTTTGTAATTGCTCACCGCGAACGCGTTATCGAAAGATTCCTGTAATTATGTGACTATTCTTCACAGCAGCCGATGCGATTACGGCGTTAAACGAATCCCGGTCTCGTCTTCCGTTTTTACGGTGAAAAAAACGTGTGATCACAGAATTTCGCTTACGCAAATACTCACACGAGTACCTACATGAATGGTTACATTTAATCCGCTAAAATGTCAAGAAACTGAGTTGCCACCAGAATTCTCCGCAAGGTTTATGTATATTTCAGAATTTTTTTCCACTTTACATTTCAGCGCTGCGAATGGCTAAAAGTGGATTGCGATTACCTTGCTGATTTTACAAGAGACGTGTCTTCTACAAAATTTATAATTTTTTTTTTTTACGTTTATACTTTAATCTCGTATAATCCGATATTAGAATAATATTTCCTGATATTTGTATGCGTGTGTAAAATGCATATAGAATATTTACATAATATACAGTATTTACTTAGACCAATATAATAGTAACAGGCTTATACACCAACGCAACGTTGTAATTCGCCAGTCGAACTTATTACAGCAGCGGTATTACCGATCAATTTTTCATCACTCGATTGCGGAATTGTTCGCTTTCGAGCGGTACCCTCGAGAGGTCATTAGTTTTCAAACGTTTCGTACTTCCGTTTATTTATCCCCATTTCTGCGCCCTGGTGATTGCACAATTATGTCCTAACAGGATTTTAATTTGCCCGCTGACCAAATCTACACTCTGCGCGATATAAATCCGCCATACTACTATATATCCGCGACTACTGCACGCACGGTATTACACGCCACGTGCAACCACCACGGCGATGTGCGAAATATCTCTAACGCGAGGCAATGTGCTGCAGTTATACGTTGCTGCATGGGTTCTGCATTTTTTTCATCGCAGGATACGAGACATGTATTTTTTTTTTTTTTTAGGAGGAGGGGATGAAGTAATTACAGCGAACGCATCAAAAAGTCGCTATCCAGGGAAATAGAAAAATTTAAACATTTTTAAATTGTATTTTCATAAAAGTATTTTACATTATTAAGCATTTATTTATTTTTTTGCTTTTACATAATAATCAGTATATTTCAGGATAATTCAGCGCGATCAAATTCATCTTTATCGCAATATACAATGAATAAGAAATTTGGAAAGTTATTATCCACTGCTATTTTAAATAGTTAAAAATAAATGAAATGGAACTCTGTAAATTAAAAATGTGTGAGATTGGAAAAGAACGAGTAGAGTATGTAAGGTACGCCGTGGTAATTAATCCAAGTTCTACTATCTTGGAAACTATCTTCATGGTAGTAGCTCACTGCTGCTGCGCCTCCGCGGTGCACTTCGAGCAATCTGTCTGCCGTTCCTTCCGATCTAAATATGGTCGGCAAAGTTTATCCGAGATTAGGCGTCCTGCAAGCACAACGATCGCTA
Organism: Lasius platythorax; assembly: GCA_963971435.1. Taxonomy (NCBI): domain Eukaryota; kingdom Metazoa; phylum Arthropoda; class Insecta; order Hymenoptera; family Formicidae; genus Lasius; species Lasius platythorax. The sequence continues at coordinate 9,485,629 of OZ020545.1, forward strand.
CACTTTGCGTGTCGGTCGCGTTGCTCTCATAGTTGAAACCTGTGTTTGTACTTAGCACGGAGACTGGATGCTATATTATCAGGAAAGTCGTTTAACCCACGCACTTATAAAACGCACGGTTATCAGTGTGCTTGGACCCGTACTGCATACACACATGCAAGTGTAATTATAGCGGTTACAGAAAATTACAGCATGTTCTGGAGCACCAGAAACGGAGCGATGTAGCCATTAGATATAGAAGCTGTAATCAACGCAAGAAATATATTCCGCGTCAAACATATTACGCTTTTAACGTTAGATAAGCTTGTATTCGATATTGTTTGTATGAAGCACACAAAGATAAAATATTTAATAATATCGTCATGCATATATAAAAATGTATCATTAATCACTTGTGTTTTATAAAAACTGTGGCTTCAAAAACATTTTATTATACGTACGGTGCACGAAGTGCACACTATCCTTACACGTTTATTCTCTTTTTGCGTGAAAATAATATCACCGTACCTCAGAGAAACGAGCAATTAATCCTTAACATAGAAGCTATTCACGAAGAAACTTTATGAATCGAAAGCTCACGCGATTCCGCAGTTTCACGGCGACGCGTAAAAGAGCCTTTCGAAAGGCCGGCACGGCGGCAACTAGGTACGCGATTATTATCCTAATTCGAATCTAGCGTGCACCGGATACCAATGTCGGAGAAATCAAAGGATTGCAAACGACATGGCGTGTCACGAACGCAACTTCCGCCCGGTCGAGTGTTCCGCTTTTCTTAACGGTTCCCATCGTTAATCTTCAAGAGCGAGCTTCGTGACGCACGTTAATCAGGAACCTCGTGATCGGGAAAATAATCCACGATAAATCACGTCAAATATAGATGTTAACATAGGTATAAAATTTATAGATCAAAACTTTTTTAATTATATATTCGTGAAAATAAATCATGCTGAATTAATTATATAATGCTAATCACAGTATTATAATACAGTAATATCTCTCTGAAACATCATACAAATATAATGCAGCTGAAATTATTATATCACGATTTACTTGACAATATAATTTCTCAAACATAAAATTAAATTAATAATCCAGTTTTTATTTCTTATTATTCTTATTGCTTCGTAACGCAACCTTATATCTTTATACTTTATACCTGCGTAAAAGCTATATAATATATCATGGAAAATTGACGAGAAAAATAAATGAGGTTGCAATAGAAATTTCGAACCTTTCTTGCGATGAAGAATAAGGATAAGAATACTAATAAAAAACTGAGAGCGCTACATCCTCGATACGACAAGAGTATCTGATTTTCCCCAGCTAAAATGAAAATATTACGATAGTCTGATAGATCGTTGCCCTCCGAATCTATGAAGCGGTTATGAAACCGCAAGTAGCTGTTCGCTGAACCGTTTCCTTCTTCCCATTTGGTGGGTTTGCACTTTAGGAGAGTAGCGAGGGAAACGTATGGCACGCTAGGGAAACATCTACTTTGATAGTAGATTTCGTCTCATCCCTTCGTTTCTCAGTCGACCGTCTTTCTTTACTTTCCTTCCTCCCCTCTCTATATTATATGATCTCTTTACAATAAGTACTAACCACGTTCGAAGTCTACCTTTTTTCCGCCACAATTCGAGTTCTATTATAAAGCAATCGTGTCTATAAACTTGCATTTTTATAACGATCGTGTTACTTTGCATACTTATGTATGATATATATTTACGCAATTTTAACGTAAATGTTTATTAATTAAATACGTGTAGATGTATTTTGCATATATGTATATACTTTTTTCATTATTAATTCCCGTTGATAAATAGGTGCCGATAGAAAACTTTTCGTCCCAGTTCACATCGGCGAAATGTATTCAGGATCACGTTCGCGAAGTATGATTAAATAAAGATATCAAGTGCGAGGTGCTCGTTAAAAGCCATTAAGAGGCCATAACTTTATTGCACCGTTGGAGCAGCTTTAGCAATAAAACAAGCTTGTCGTATCTTATTTCATATATATGTTTAAAAGTTGACTTTTCAAATTTATATGAATTAATTTATAGCGAGAATTGATATGCTTGAAACGTATTGTATACAGAACATTAAATGTTGCAACGTGTAATAGCCGACTCAGTTCCAATTATTTTAGTAATAAAAGAGAGTATAAATATACTGTCCCATATAGTCTGATAAAACCACATGTGAAAATATTATGAAATATTAACTTAAAAGCATTCAGTACTTTTATACGAGACAGAAACGCCACAGATATCAAAATTAAATAAAAAGTAAAACATTTTATATTGTCGGTATCCTATTCGCTATGGTCATTGACAAATCTACTCCTTTCTTAGCACCCAATATCGCGTTTGTTTTATTGGCACGGTCATGGTGCACAGACGAGCTTTATCCCAATCACGATAGGTTTAATTGAAATATCGTGTTTCGCGAAATATACACCGATAGCCTTTGTTGCAATGCCACGCTGATAGCTCGATCAGCGTGGAAAATAAAAAAAAAATACGGGAAATAAAACGCGAAAAGGGATGAAGAGAAGTTTGGCTCGATTAAGCCGGTCGTTTTTAGGAACGCGCCGGACACGTGTCTCTTTTTCATCAAATAATTCCTCGATATTTTCGAGACGAACCAGTGACGTAATAAAATGGCACGAGAGGGAACGCATCTATATGGATATATATATGTACGTTAAGGAGCAAACTCCTCCTTAAACTCTCCCGCAAATACCCAGTGGTCCTGAGTTCCGAGGTCATGCGATTCTCATGGGTGTCGTGAAGGAGAAAAAGATCCGCATGCGTTACAGTTTACGGCATATGACTTTCGTGAATGTTTAATGAATCGCGCGTACACATCACCTTGGGACACGCAGAGATATGCTTTCGTGCGTTGCTTTTCTATGAGAAAAAAAAAAGTTTGCTGACAAAGAAAATCGTGCTGTCATGTAGCAAAGATATCATCAATGTCGCAAGACGTCGGGCTAAATTAATAACCAGCTCGTATACGCGAGATCCGTTTATCCTGCATTTCAATCGCGAGCTCGTAATTTTACGCGATGATTAATACCTCGCGCTATAGATCGATATCCCGTGTCGGTCTAAAATATAAGCCCAGCGCGCGTAGAACGCGCTGGCTCGCGATGTCTCAAATTGAATACGAAATATCCGCAGCACGCACGCGTATATTTAATTAACAGTCAGATATTAAAATATATATACTCGCGCGATACGTGCCATAAAATATTGAAATATTCTCCGGTGCAAGAGAACAGCGAGCCACAGCTGGGCGTAACGAGAAGATTTGCACGTTCATAATTAATACGGCTAACGAGCGTCTTTCTTTTTTTTTTTTTTTTTTTTTTTTTTTTTTTTTTTTTTTTAACTTTCAATAGCAAGAAACGTGCTGAATATCGTCGTCGGAGGCAGAGCGCGTTCGCCCTTCGAATGCAGATATTATCGCCGTAACGTCGTCGCACCGGTAACTCTCGATAATCGTGCAACGCTAAGCGCTTCCTTCCTGCCGGGAAATGTTTATGCCGCCGTATTTAACGGGATGTTCCGGTTAGCCTTTTTATACCGTGCCGGCGATACGCCCGGCTGCGAATAAATTCGAACCTTTCCACGGCTGCTCGAGCCACACGACGGCCGGCTTCGAATTTGGTTTGCTAATTTCGCCGGCCACGCGGGCGAAAAAGATGCACCGCGCGATGCACATGAGGAATATCTTTCCGTGTATACATCCCCTGTGTTGGGGAAACGATGCGATCTCGTGTCTGCCGCGGCTTGGCAGATTCGCCAACTTCCACCCGCCATTGTCAAGAGAATCCATAAATCTGTCGTCGCACTTGCCTAGCGTCGCGAACGAGGGGCACGAAGGCGGAAAAGGAAGGTGACGAAATATTGCGAGAAATCCAGCGGGACCGAGCAAAATCGGAAGCGATCAGATAACTTCGAACGGAGATGTGAAAATCGTCAGGAATAAATCAGCGCAGTTTGCGTGGAACTATCATATACGTATGAAATAAGAGAAAAACAGTAATTCACATCTTTCAAATTTTTTCTTTAATACTTTGATTGATTTCGTACATTCATATAATGACAAAAAAGTAGAACGTAATTTTTTAAAAGAAAATAGAACCAAAATATCATCTTTGTATACTTGGCTTTCGATCGTGAACATTCTTGCGTATCGTAGATAATGGATTTGTATTGATAGCATGATAATTGCACGATTGCCTCTCAACAATAGTAAATGCAGGAAATAGCGGCATGTCATAATATTACGTAACACGTAATGACAGTTTCATCGGAACTGTTTGAATATCTTCGAAACATCCATGATTGTGCTCGATGAACATTGGACGTGCATCGAATCTGTCGCGCATATGAGTTTACGATTCGCTCCATGCCATAATGATTTGACATTTCGCGCTTATCATTGTATTTTTGATGAATCATATCTCGTATCACACATAGTAAAATATTCTTTACGAGTTCTTCATTTAATTACACGCCTAATTCTATAATTGCTAATTTGTATTGTTTGTTAAAAATTTGTACTAACTGTTACCTCAGAACAAACTAGTTTTTTGTTGTTGTTTCTATCAAATTATTATTCCTAAATTGTCAAATCCATTATTTAAAAATAAATTTTATTTTTGCATGTTATTAACGCGTTTAAATTCGTTAATAAGTGATATTTAATAGAAGTTAATAGTGGTTTGTGTCGGTATTAAATGCTGTGGATTAACTGTTACATTTGCGCGCGTTATTTTTTCTGATAGAATGTTTCTGAGAGGATTGATAACATTAAACTTCAATATGGGTATGTTACATAGACATCAGTGGTAATCGTCAATGCTGCAAAAGAATTTTAAACGACGCGCCATTAAACTTGCGATGTATGGAAAAATAATCCTTCTTTGAATGGATTACATAACAACTGCACATAACAAACAAATAATCCCAGATGATTAATTAAGTTTATTGGTCTCGCGAATTTTCCAATATATGCTGATTTCGCGTACATATTACTTAGATTTTAATTACAATGCTTAGAAAAAAATTTAAGATCTCTGATCTATGTTTTTACTAATTTTGAGAAATTCCCTAATATTGCTCTAAAGAAGTATTTTTCCGAAGCTATTAATAGTAACGAATAACACTCGTCATATAATTCTTATAATCTACGGTGGAATTATATTGCGACACGCTAAATTGCTATTATTTTCTCCTATTTATAGATGGGATGTCCATTATTTTAAATATCTGCGGAAAATAAGAGAGAGAAGCGCGACGATGATACGAGAGAAAGGGGACGATGATATAAGCGATACATGGCGAGAGTAAGTAGAAAAACAGGAAACTAGACACACGGAGGGTACAGAATTGTACGTGCAACTGTATTTATGCATCTCGTACGTATTTCTGCCGCGGCTTTCACGCTCGTGTATATCCGCGTATATTCGAAATATCAATATTCCATTTTCGTGTCGCTCGATATTCGCGCCGGACGGACGCAACGACGGAAAGAGTCGGAATTTGCAATACGTGTTTCCGGGTGAGGCGTGTTCCGCACGGATTTCGTTTCACCTTCACTTATATTATACTGGTTCGCCGTCATTTTCAACGTCACTATTATCGGCTTGCTTTCCCACGAAGTTATTTTGCGTTATATCCTGCATATTCTATTGGCTCGCTCGAAATATGTGTATAAAAGATGTATTTTGTCTAAACTACACAATTCTATGCGCATAATCTCTAAGTAAGTACACGGTTGCGCACAGATTTTACTATTTAATAAAAAGTTTGAGAATAAAATCGATTCTTACGTAATTATACTCTTCTCGATTTCGAGAGGAAACATAATAATCGTTACGACTTGTGTTAAAATTAAATTGGAGAGAGAATTTTACAGAGATAGGGAAAGCTATCGCGGGAAAGATCGCACGGGTTAATGAGCTCGTCAAAATTTTAATTCTGAACGTGACATGGTATCTTCCGCGGACAGATAATTAATGACCGCCTGGCAAAAACAGCAATTGTCGTATGTTGGCTGTTCATAAGATAATGGTCTAATTTAAACGGGGCCGTCTACTTTCCGGAAAGAGAAACCGGGGAAAGTCTCTCGCAAAAGGGAGTGAAACGGGAGACGCGACTCGGCTCCATGAAAGGAATCGCGCTCGAGATACGGGCTTATCGCGAGAACAATTCATTCCTCTGCTTTCAGAAGTAGCTGACTGCGTTGCGTATGCATTACGCGCCGTCCGTTTATTTACCTTCACCTCGCGGCAAATTTGCCTGTTCTCGTGAAGTTACAGAGACGATGATTAAAGGCCGCACAAAATGAGGATACAATTGTATGTCTAGAAAAACTTTGAGATCCGAAAATTCTTGCTTAGAAAATGGAAAAGAATCGTTATGATCCCTGTAATATAAATTTATACGAAAATTCGCGTAGCAATCTGTCCGCAATTATGTTAGTCTAAATTTGGTTGCTTGCCACAATTGGTTCGCACAGATGGTGCCTGGACCATGACGGTATAATTACATCACCGAGGTTTCGCGCAGAGATCCAATCGTATGACTACGTAGAAGCACAGAACTGGATAATACTGATCAAATACTGATATCAGCTATCCTGGTACATGTATTGCAGCCATCATGCCAGTAATCTCTCTGTTTGTTATAAACAATAGGTAATTCCGTTCCCAAACCCGATCTGCAGAAGCATTTAATCGCGCTGCAAATGTTGCGATTTAACAGCAGTTTGTAAATTGTAGTATTGCAATAAATATATGACAGCATTATATTTTATAATACAAAATATGTTATTTTCAGACACTATCTATCTCTTTCGATCAGCTAGAATCATTACCGGTTAATCGCGTTCGTGAAATGACATTTATTTTACGCGCGAGATTAAGCTCGTAATATCGCCATGCCAGGATATCTGTTCATCGCGCGATAGGTGTGAAGCAATTATAACGGAAGCAGAGAAATTGTACGCTGCGCGTACTGACGGGAATGACATAATACACCGATCTAATTTTGATCCCTACCCATCAAAGTCTCCCCGAGAAATTTAGCGTGGACCATATATTATTTTGATTTAGCGCAAAATAGCTCTTTGTGTTGTGCTTGCTTTCAATCGTAAAATCTATGAAATTTATGTGTGAAATTAATCTTCCAAAAGTACCTTACAAAAATTGGGTAAAGTGTCAAAATTGTGTGTTAGAGAAATCGAGCAGTCGATAAGCTCTACGAGGGACACGATTCGCGGTTCAGGTTTTTACTCATGGCGTGACAGAAAAAAATCTCCGCAGAAATGAGGAAACGTCGCCGTCGTCGTAGCGATGATTCGGATAAGTGATATCTAAGCGAGCGTTAAGCGCGCTCAGCAGTGGAAGAAATATGCGTTAAGGAACGGAGACGCGTCATTCTCGAATACGCTAAGGGGTAAGGGGGTTTGTAGAGGGAAAACGTAGGGAGGAGAGCGTGAAAAGGGGATGGCAGGGACGCGCCGCCGGCCAGAGGGAAATATAAATCAGGAATTATAAAGCAATTTCGCAGAAACCGCAACAAAACTCGCAGGAGTAAGTTCCAGTCGTTCTCCCTGAATCGTTTATGTGTGTGTGTATGTGTGTGTGTGTGTGTGTGTGTGTATGTGTGTGTATATATGTATGAGTGAGTGGGGGTAGGTTGGTGGGTGGGTGGGTAAAGTTGCGTAGATGAAAGGGTTGACGGGTGGGGCGTGTGTTTGCTTTTAGTAAATCGTTACAAAACGGCGGTGCGCCTGTTTAATCGCGCATTTACTCTTTTCTTGTCGGCGTATATGCATTTCTTGCGCGTTGCACTTCCTGTCTCTTCCCTTCCCCTCTCTTCCCTTCACGGCGGTTTCGATTGTTCTTTGATGAACGCGATTTCTTTTCAACCGCGGGTCCCCGTTTGTTGCTTTATCGTTACCGCAGTTTCATTGTTGGTCCTCCGCTGTATAAATTAAATAGAATTAAGGATCAATTAAGAGTCAGTTAGGCGGCCATTAAGAACTCGTTTAGAGACAGTTAGCTATTTCAATGAAAACCATAACAAAACCCCGCGATTAATAAGCTCCCCGGGCCGAATACGCTGAAAAATAAAATGTACGAAATTTTATCTGCGCTATATGGCTATATGATTCAGCAAATTAATGATGGCAGCGATTATAGCACCGACAGTTAAATAACTTTATCACGCAGGATTAACTGGCTATAAGTAATTCTAGACGTTGATAAATCGATGCAACTAAAACCATGTTGTGCATAATTCACGTACGCGTTATTGCGCGCAAAATGCGCAAGCAAAAATTGCGAAAGCTTAATAGAATGAATTAATACGAAAATTGTTAAAGTTACTAAAATAAAAGAATAAAGAAAAAATAAAACAACAAGAAACTACTCTATAATAAATGACAATTATTATGTAAACTAATAAAGAGAGCAATAATTATGCTTTACATTCATTTGATTCGATTTATCAATGTCTGAAGTATATAACTTAATAACTTACAGTCCTAATTATTTATGTTAAAATTATTTAACTGTCGATACTCTAATTCGCTAAAATATACATTTATTTAACAAATTATTCCAAATTAATGTTGTTTTCTTTCAATCTTTGCTTTATGATACATAGAATGATTTCATTGTGATAATGTCATAATGAATTATTATCGTTGGCATCTCGCTCACATCTTAACCGCACATTAATGCAGCCATACACAAGTGGCACGGCAAGAACGTACAGTATGTACGAGGGCTGGCATCGATTCCGGCTATGATGAAGCGCGCATCGCGAAGTGAAGTACTCGAGAAGAGCGTCCTTACTTTACATATTAATATCTTTTGGCCGTGGCCTGCGTTCCCTTAGCGTCGATTTCTATCGGCTCGAGTCCAACGAGTACCGCAGCTACCATTACGGAGAACCTTCGAGACATGAAACTGTTCGCTTGTGAATTATTACTTCCGGGAAGATTTATGTTCGCGCAATCCGGTATTGTAATGGAATTGCGGTATCCGCATTTCAATTCGCCGTGCATTGATTTATAATCCTTTTAACGTGCGTGTATTAAAAACTTTCCTTCATTTCGGCTTCGTATTTTGCGTCGAATTCGTGCTAGGTGTAATCAGGAAAAAAAATTATACCCAAGGGCGAAAGAGTCGTAAGTTGCAAGGATTAACTGCCCTGCGTAGAATTTATGGAACGTTCAGAATTCGCCAAACAACACCAGGTCACGAACTGATAAATATATATATATATATATAATAGAAGTAGATCAATGTGCTTAAAAATTACTTTGTATTATTTTATTCACAGATATCTTAAATAATTATATTAATAATCTATATCGCGCAATCTCAACAAGATAATTATAAAATTTATAATTCATTTTTTCTACTTTTTTTTCTCTAAAAAAATCCTTTTCTCTTTTCTCTAAAAAATTAATATTTGACACAGAAACGAATAGATAAAATGGAAATAGAAATAAATAGATTATTTAATGCAATTATATTTATATTTACTTAATCGCGAAAATGTAGCACTCATGTATTCGATATGTAGTAACGTGAAATGACTCATGCACTCGGTTTTACAATTTCTGGGGAACATTATGTTTCTATAATGCTTGCAACATTAATTAACAGCATGCTGTGTTAATTAGCAAAGTTGAACGGCACGATTCCTCATACTCATCACCGGATATGTGAACTTATCACAGATACCAACTATAATTTTATCACCACTTTACAATCGTGTCTAAATTTGAATATCGCACTATACTCATTTCGTGGATATGCACAAAGGATTCAAATATCCATTAAGGATGTGTTGGAACCAATTCTCTCCTTCAAATTTCAATGATTCGTAAGGGCGCATTTAGATTAATAAAATTCCGTTGTTTTTTTAAAAGGTATTATGTAAATGCAAGTAAAAAAAGAGAAGGAAGAAAAGCAAGCACACATACGGAAGTAATATAGAATAAAAAAACTTGTTAGACACGAAAATGCGGTTTATGACAATATACGAAAGCGAAAGTGTTACTATGAGCGATGTTCATCGAGCGAAACGATATGCAGTATATTATCTGTTTCTGTAAATTCAACAGACTAGAAATTGTAAGAAACATATTACCGACATGCTATTTCGTATATTGAACATAAGCCGACAATATTACAGAGTTGAGTAAAACTACAAGTATAATACTTTCGCTGCACGTTTTCTTTGAATATAATCAATCTTTAAAAAAAATAATGTAAAATATGAAAGAATTCTTTAGCACAAGATATAGTGACGTAATTCGAACAGAAATCGAAATCTATGATCGAATTTAACGTTAAGATAAAAAAAAATAACCACTAACAATGATAATACATACTAAATATTGTATATTAATAAAATGTGTAATAAATATTGTTATACATTAATAGATCGCTCAGATCATCAAGATCAAGTGTGACAATTATTTAAGAATTAATTAAATTATGATTTAATTAAATTAACTATAACGTACAACCCTACCTAATATCATTATATATAAAAAATATTTGGAGACTGTTTATATATATACATCCTCCGAATATTTTTTATTTAATACTTTCACGATTAAATATAAATACAAACTGTAGTAATCCACGTAGAACGACAGCCAAATGCGAGTATTTGCGAGCATCGGGCAGCGCCGAGCCGAAATGTCTAAATGTCGGTTCGCGAAAGATGGATGAACCATCAGGTGAAGTATCGAGTGGCGCGCCGTAAATGCGCGAAGCGGAAAGGGCGGGTATCGCGCGCGCGCGCGGATGTGGTCTGGGAATGGCAGCCGCTGGAAAATCGTCGGATATTTTCGGATGCAAGTCGACGGTTCGTACGATCCTCGAGAGAGAAGAGCTACCGCCTCATACTCATCGTTTAAGCCACGTATCTTCGATCGCGGCGGCGTCAAATACGGGAGAAGCGCGATTCATATTGTATGAATCCTATGAGTGGGGCTTGTTTTATCGTAAAATTGGAATTAGAGATAAAAGTAATTTCTCCGAGATGATAGCTGGATATAAAAGGTGCACTCTCTCTTTATATTTTTTTATATTTTTATATCATTTTTTTATATCATGATACAAGTAGATTGATAATAAATTTCAAAGCATTTATAAATATTACGCAAAGATAAAAAAAAACAGTTTTAATTGATATTAATAATGTAATAAATGCGATAGTAAACTTAACGTTTTATAACATTATTGAAGAATATAATAAAATCGTATACCTACTTTAGAAAAAAGATAATATTTTATCTAGAATCGAGTTTCGAGTTTCCCCAGAGATTTTTACACGCTGAGAATACACGTTTCTCTATTTGCCACACAAGCATGAGAACAAGCGCACAATAGTTATCCTTTTGCACGTTACCTTGAAAAGTTTCCAGATTATCGAAGGAAATTTATGGCAATAGAAAAGTAGCGTAGAACCGTGCCAAATCCATTTGGCCAGGAAACAATCATTACTCCAGTTACCCTCCAGTTGGCCTGCTTCGGGTATCGCAAGGTCGCATTCGTGAAGCTTTAAAAAGCAGAAATAAGTTGATCCTTATATTGCCAAAAGCCATCATTTTATTCAACAATTTGCTCTGATATATCGCAACCTTCGATCGATCTGTCGTATGTTTTTGCAAATAGATATACATACGTGACAATTTATACGATCAGCACGTTGTGCTTAAATCGTATCGCGCAAGATTTCCCGGATATGTTCGCGCGAACCGTGTAATGAAATGCAACGTAATGCACCATCCGTGCAATCGACAGCTCGCGAGCCGAGTGCACTCGATACGTCACGCGGAGTGCGCGTTCGTTCGCAGTTCGCGGCTTTGGAAACAAATCGCAATGAACGAGAGAGAAGTAAAGTTTATCGATAGGGCACGGAAAAGAAATGTACAGGTGTGCAATCCCCGGTGCGGGCGTCATTGTGGAAGCAAAAGTAGCTTGGAAGCGCGGGCGAATGTGTATGTGTGTGTGTGTGTGTATAAGATATCCGCGATAAAATACGTTTGCCTGCAGCAGCCCGATGCAACTCTGTTTACCTCCGACAAATCCCACTAGACACGATATTATCCCTCTTATATACCCTCACCCGACGTCATCCTACGGGAATCCGCGCCACGCAGCGCCGGTTGCAGCTTTCTCGAAATTTCCGGAAAACGGTTCTCGAAACGATAACATACCGTATCGCGGTTTGCGCCCTTGTCACGGGCCGCCTGGCATTTAAATCGTTCAAGCGCGTCGGGAAAGCGGAGGAAACGCCGGTGGCTTTGGGATACAGATTGAAGTAGTCACGACGCTTCTTTATATCTTCCGACCCCGAATCTATTGCCGCGGTCAATGTCTTTACCAACAAATTTTAATCATTCACGCCTGGATTAATGAACAAATATATCGTGTCAGTTACAATATAAGATTGTAACTAATAGAAAAAAGAAAAAGATGTAAAAAAATATGTTAAATAAAATAAAAAGATAGTAATAATATTATACATAATGAATAATCTGATCAAACATGTAGTCGTTAATTGCTGACCATTGTACTCACATAAAGTAACGATTCATTTAAAAAAAAAAAATAGAGAACATGGAAAATAAAATATTTCTGTGTGATCGAATTCTGTGTCATCGAAATCATTAAAATCTTTGCAATCGCTGGAGCGTTTGGAATAAAATAATCGAGGCGATAAATCGTCGAAAAAAAGGCTTAAAAAAAGCAATATAGGGACGACAAATGCGTGTGCGCGTGTGAAGTGAATCAGTCGCGATATTCTCGAAACGAGGAAAAAGTGAATGTTATAGGTGGCGAGAGAAAGGGTGTTTTATATATATACAACAGCACATGCACACGCAGTGTACCGGCAAATGACGAAAAATCAACGAGCGCGGCGAGTCTCATTTACGCGCGGCGCGCAACAACCCCTTTTTCGCGAACGCGCAGCGCAAGTTAAGTTAATGAGATACCGCGGGGCGCCGAGCACTTTACAGGCAGTTTACATCGCCAGTTTAAAATGCCAGTGTGTTATCACCGGATTTATCGACGCCGGAGAAAACAGTCTCTGGCACAATGCCCCGCGGCTCGGTTTTCACGTGTATACATATATCCTATAAGAATATCAGCGCGATAAAACAATAGGTAACTCGGCGTTGAACGTGAGGGTCACGTAACTCCAACATCGCGGCGGTAATATCGCGGCTATATCTACTGGAGATTCCAGTCTCGTGAAAATTAACATTGATACAGAGTTAGTAACAATTATTAGATATTTTACTAATTACCAGCCTCTCAGGGTGACATGATAAGAGCTTCGATATTTTGCTAATTCTACAAGTATGTACATATGTATGTGTGTGATACATATCTACATACACAAAATCTCTATGCAGTCCTCGAAATCTGCGCTACGCATCGCAGCACTTACCAGTACTCCTAGCAGTTCCGCTCTGCACTTTAGACTGTCAAAGACCAACCGCGGAGAGTGCGCAAACCATAACGAGCCCTAATAGCGAAATGACCCTAATTAACTGATTGATTAATGACAGAGCACTGACTCTGTATATTCCTCTCTGATTCGCAGATTCAAAGCTGTCGACCTGTGCTCTCTTGTACGGTTCGAGGATTCTCACGCCGAGTTATCTTGTCTAATTGTCAGATTAGTTGGTTGTCCTTACAATAATTATACCGAATGAAAACAGTAATCATAATTCACGCTTCATAAGGTATCATAATTCGCGCTTCTCGAAATACGTTCTCTCCTCAAGGTAACGTCCTAGCAATTTTCTCTGTATTTTTCCGCTCATATTGTTAGTGGAATTCTCTCTAGGATATTACGTTAAAATATATTTTTTAAATGATACTTCATATAGGGATACAGGGTATCCCAGAGTCAGCGCACTACCTACTAATGATAGATTCTTGAGATCATTTCGAGATGATTTTTCTCAGCAAAAATGTCGAAGTATATGAAGTATTATCGGAAAAATATATTTTAACATGATATCCTAGAGAGAACTCCATTAACAATATGAACAAGTTATTAGCAGGTGATGCGCCGACTCTCTGTATACATTTTTATAAAATTATTAATTATTTTAATACGTAATTATTAATATTATTTTTAAAACACACATCACAAACAAAATATATTCTTCCTCTATAATATTAATTAATTTAGCTTTATTTAATTTTTTATGGCTTTAATTTTTATTCAGGGCAAGATTCCGATAACTTTAACGCCGTAATGTAAAAGTGATATCCGAAAGGATTTTTAGCGAAGAATAGGGTTAGTGTTAGTAACAAAGTTATCTTGCCGCACCTTATGCAATTTTCGATTTCTATCATCTTTATACCCTGGGTGCAACCTTGTGTAATTTTCGATTTCCATCATCTTTATGCTATGAGTGCAATATGCACCTTGTACAATTTTTATTTTCTATTATCTTTATGCCATGGGTGCAATATAATTTCGCAACTTACAGTCAAGACGTGGCGCCAAAGTTATCGGAATCTTGCCTTATTCAGCTCATATAATTTATTTAAATAAAATTGTTATTAAAAATTTTAAAAATATATAATACTAATGGCATTCCTGTATTATGATCATAAAAATTCAACTTTACGTGATATATTATTGCAGTTCAATTTTCTTATATGTCTAACATTTCTTTTAAGATTACGATAAGTTGAAAAAGAATACGTGAATAAGTCCTAAAGAATCATTCTGCTCGTATTTTTCAAAAGTACGTTGCCAATCCTTCAGAATAGAAGTTTTCGCGTTCGTAGCGGACAGACGTGCTCAAGTTATGTACTAATGAACCTCCCTAGTTGAAAGTTTAAAAGGTCGATTCGCGAACTGGCCCCCAAGGAAATCTGTCCTCGGGTCGAATCGGGGTGCGGCTGGGGTTGCATGAGCTAATTGTTAGAATGACACGTTATTCTATAATCTGGCAACTTTTCAGAGTTATATAGAAACTATTTCAATGAAGAAGGATTAAGTTCCGGACTCTGAATAAAAGTTTGCTTCCTCTCGTTATGACTAAAAAAAAAAACACGCAACGTTTCAGCAATTTGATATTCATCTTATTCTTCCAACTTATCATCTCATTCTTTCATTTAATGGATGGTTTTTCTCTTTACGAAAGATCATTACTATATTATTTTTTACCTATTATATATAATCACGACTTACATATAATTGAAACCCGCGTATAAAACTTTCCTTGACATCTGACTTAATCAATTATGCCACAACTTTCACAAAACTTGTATAATATAAATGCTTTGTAACAAACACAAGCGTATTAAAATATGCTTTAATTACGTGTACTTTAAATAGTATATGCTTCAATTAGTTGTCTTATAAACTCGCAAAACTGAGTTTACCTCGCAAACAAACTTGCGTCGCGAATAGTGATAACTGAATAGTACTGCGCTCGTGTAGCGATAACTTAATTTTGAACAGGAGTGCCCATTTTGATACTCGCTGACGTTGAACTTGCTCGATTTCTGCATTCATTCAATAAGGCCAGGCCTTCCTCAAGTCAGCGAGACTGCGTTACGGTTCATCTTACATCCTCCCACAATTAAATGCACTTCATAAACAGTTAATATCTATTTTACAAACAATCGCGACCAAAGCTATTGTCAAACATGAATCGGAAATGCTCTATTGAAGAATGTTGTCGTTCCTTCCACGGTAACACTTTTGAAGTATCATCTTAGCAGTAATAAATGCGACGAAATTAAAAAATGTCATATAAAAGCTTTCTCAATAAAGATTTAAAGATGTCAGGGCTTTTTTGCGACTGATTGGATTATTATGAATCTTTCGTAATATATAATAATACTATTTATTGATAGTACATTCAATACTATTTTTTGTATTACTATAAAAGTGAAAATAGAACTAACGATACATCTTTTTGTTTAAAACAGTTGGCTTGCGTTAACAACGTCACCGCAGTTTCACGAAATTATTTAGCGAATTTCTCGTCTGCTTTAATCTTTTCAATTGATTTTCTTTCGTCTCGTTTGACAGGCAAGAGATACAGCTAATTTTCACAAGATAGTAGAGAGTTCTTTCTTCGTTAAAGCTAAGAAAATTCGATAATGAGAAGGAAGTAATATTAATTTAATTAATTCGCAGATGGTCTAAATTCTTAATGTCAAATAAGTAAATGTAATATTGAAATGTTTCGCAAATATGATACGATTTACATTTTATTAACGGTAGAACCGACTCTGACAATATTGCTACGTAGGAAATTAATTGTTAAGTTAAAATAAAGAAAATTTTATTTATTTGCATTGTAATATATGTATGAAAAAAATTTATGCATCTCGCAACAGCTTTTTTCTAGTACAGTAACAAAAAATAATAAAAATTACAAACTCGTATATTGAATAAAGCGTAATGCAACAAAAGACGAAAGTATTTCAAATCGAAATATTCGCACGTCGCCTGTTCACGAGGCGCTTTGACAAAAATTCCACACGCATGACGGTATCTGTAAAATTTAGTCACGACAGAATGCAGGGAGTTTTCGATACAAAAGAATTTCGTAAAGAAAGAAGAAATATTGAAATATCGCAAAAGAAAATGACGTTTCAAACTCGCTGATCGGATTGTGAAAAACACGATATAAGGAACACGAAATTAGGAATCCATAACAAAGTATATGAATAATTTATCATAAATTAATTCTAATAAAAAATAATGATTTTGAATAATAAATTTAATCGAGAATACATGATCAAATTCGTAATCACATATTATCTTGGAAATAATATCTCATAAAATCTTTAAACGCTACATTTTATTTACAAGCTGTAAGTAGTAATACAGAACATTAGTTTAATTCTAGATGTGTAGTATCTCGAAAAGGATTATGCAATTCTAGACACTCAGTTCCCGCAGCTCTATTTGTGGTAAAGTCTCATCGTTTCTTCACTGTTGAACGTCGTCACGATGTCATTGCCTTTTATCCATCAGGATTAAAAGCTTGACCTTCCCATTTTAAATTAACCCGTGGATTAAGCCTAAATTAGTCTTCTTAATTCAATTCAAATCCCCCGAGGTCTCACCTGTCCACCCGCAGTATCTACATTTTATTTCCTTAAGAGTCTCGCACAGCGATTCTTGGATAACTGAGAAATCGTTGAAGATATTCCAAAGAGCTTCGACGCTCTTTAGGATATACATATCTTCATCAATTTTTATTCTTAAATGTGTCAGACTTCATCAACATTGTTTATACATAAAATCCATTTATTTCATAGTATAATATACTGCACGTCTTTCAGCTTTACATATCTTTATACATATATCTTCACACATCTTTACATATCTTTATCTTCATGTAAAATTCAAAATATATAATATTAATAAAATATTTAAAGCTGGACATAACTATTGCGATATTAACCATAGTAATTCCATATTGATTAAAATTCAATATTGAAACATCAATCGCAATTTGTTATATTAATGACATTGTACACACAACGATTGTGGGTACTTAAATTTTCATGCAACGCGCTTATATCGCTATGCAAAGGTGCAACAAACGTATTATTCACCTCTATCTAATCCTATCATTATCGGTAACATAGAAGCATTAAACAAGGCAAAGTTCATCGGATGACAGATAAAACCACAAAGTGCATATGTTTGTATGCAGCGCGAAATACTCTGGCCTTATTAAACGATTCACTTGTGGAAGCCGATTATATTCGATAAGCCATGGCGACATTATTCCTGTCTCATTCTCGATACTTTCTTTGCGTGCCGGCGCTACAATCTCCAATTATCCCTTAAGCATAGAAATTTCCAATAGTTGCTTCGATAATCTAACAAAGCTACGTCGTTAAGCCCTAGGAAATTCCCATTATCTGCAGAAATCCTACCAGAGAGTGACGCTATTATCATCCACCTTTGCTTGAATATTGTATAACGAGAAACTGCAGTTATCTGCTGCTTATATTTTTTTGTAAATTTGTGATTACATCGTCGACATTTCTTCGAATAAACCAAACGAATGCAAAAACGTAAAGAAAATAAACGACTCTTAATCTTTGATTAGTGTTTTATTAGACAGATTTCTATGAAATATATGATTGCACCTTTTTATTATATAGTATTTGAACGTATCTCGGATATTGATAATTCAGCAAATTTAGTATAATTTTGATATAATTCGAGAATTGTTATACTATTATTGCTACGGATTGCGGAAAATTAACTCCCAACAAGCATTCTTAAGTAATAGTTTCTCAACGCAGCGAGGGACATTCGTTGAAAGATAGATTTAAACAATAGACAAAAAATAACGCTTCTTTATATAACGCCTTTTTTGATGTATTAATTTTTTGTACAATAAATTTTTGAACAGACGCGTAGACTTGGCGCCTTTTTTCATCTTTTCTTGAAAAGATAATTTTTTAACAGTTATGTCACTCTTTTTTAATGATATTTATACACAAACCATCTAATTAAAAATATCTTCTTTGGATCTTTGGATTACTGGATTTTAATAATATTGTACATAAAATGATTAGGTTTTTAATTATTAGCAACATTAAATAATTTTTTCATTAATTTATTTTACCTGAGAAAGGTATACCGCCATGTATTTATATAAAACATTGGATTTTTTAGTTTTGTTTATTCTAAAACATTTCTCGTATAGTATCGAGCATATCCTTGCATTTTTAAAGAGTTCTAACAATTATAAATATTAAATAATTTATTCATTAACATATTTTACTCGAGAAAAGCATACCGCCATGTATTAATATGAGATATTGATCGATTTTTAAGAGTTCTGTTTATTCTAAAACAGTTTTTGTATAGTGTTGAACATATTCTTTCATTTTCTGAAAAATTCTAATTATTAGCAGTATTGAATAATTTTGTTATCAACTTATTTCACCCAAGGAAGACATACCATCGCGTATCTATATGAGACACTGGTCGATTTTCGAGTATTTTGTTTATTTTATTACGACTAAACTTTTTCACATGCAGTAGCCTTAAAGCAACCAATCTACAAAACATTAGTAACGTCATGAAGTGTTATTAGCTCATTTTTATCAGAATCGTAGAGCGCAATTATCTGGAGATAATAGAAACCGTACATCATATTCTATGTTCGTATATAAATGAGGCAATGTGTCAATGACGAGAACTATCGGATAAGTAAGAACTCACTCGATCTGCTTAGTCGTTACTGAAATCCGAAATCTAAGATATTCTGAACTGTGCAGCTTGCGTATAGATACACAGTCGGCCTGACTCTTACTTTTATATACGATCGGATGTTGTAATGCATTTGATACCAGACACTATAGTGTCTCTTGATCAATCAATCGCGGAGTAAGATTACAAAGAATGCATCACCGCGTAGATTTATACCGTGCATTGGTAGCTTCCGAGCAAGTGAGCAAGCAAGAATTCTATGGTGGACATTTGTGAAGAATGCTAAGCCTGGAGAACCTTTATCCCAGCAGAGAGTCTCGCGGCCTGTGTGGCACGATCCAATAACATTGCGACGCCAATAGGATCTCGTACTCACTAGGATCATGTGCACATGTATAGGATCTCCTAGAATGGAATTTTAGCGGCTCGAAAATACGTTACAGGATCATCAGATTAGGCAAAGCCGTCCTGTATCGACCGCTGCGCGCACTGATTTCGACGGATGAAAGGAGCATACAAGATTCCGGGGAAATCCGTGAGCTCTAACCAGTACGTAATGTTAATTGCCAATTTAAATCGTGTCTCTCAAAATACGATTGCATCAAATAAGTTTCCTTTTCAATAAATAAGTTTAATTTTTTACCTCGCGTTGATTACATGTGCAAAAAAAATAAAATTGATAAAGATAAATTGTATGATGAAGAAAAAAAATTTATGAAGATAAATATAATTAATATGAAATGCAGCACAGAGTGGAGAGATCTGCGCGCGAGATATCGATTTAATTATTGTGAACCAACGAGAGAAACGCATAATTATTACTAAAATTTATTTTAGCCGATAACATCAATTAGAACGCTTTCGCAGTAGTTTTTACGTGATTATTCGAAGAATGTCTGAACATTTTCCATCAAAATACGCTATCGTTATAATCGTCTATATGCCGCAGAAATAGATCAGTCAAACGTTGTCTGCATATGCGGCACCGCACGAGATACCTAATTAATCTTCGGATCGTATTGACGTTCACTCGACAGCAACGGCACTTCGTTATCTCGAAAATCCAATTGAGTAATTATCTGTTGCGATGGTCTTCAGTCGTGCGCGCGCATCATCTTTTCGCTTCGCGATCCGGTCACTGTGCCTCGGCGAGCCTATAGGATTTTCCGCAATAAACGGTCGCGTTTTCGGGCCTAGCGGATGGCGAAAATTCGATTTTGTTAATTGAAACGACCCAATTGCACCCAGGGTCTCGACTGATCGATACAGTTGTGGTTTACTCGCCAGCGGCAAAATCCAAAACAATTTCGATTGCCGCCGGGTCAGACGCGGGGTACACGGGAAGGGTGGGGGAGGAACGGTCAAAGTTGCAGGGCACACAACCCTGGATGCTACGTTACCTAGCTACCTACCTGAACGTCATATTAATCCACGAATATGCTGATCGAGACTATTTGCGGTATTGACCGGGCGCATATTGCTTTTCCCGATGCTTCGGGAAAGCCTACCCGGACCCGTTTCAGGCTCTCCTCGCTCCGATAGGACAGTCTGCGGTCGATATAGCGAAACGCGTATCGTCCAAGCGCGATCAAACGTTTCGCTGCACAGTATTTCATTATATGTACACGGGCGTGGCGTTCTATGGGCTGGTGTACAGTGCCCCGTGGGAATTCCACGGGACTGTCGGCGTGTATCTTTGCTTGTCCAGAGGTTAATTAAGAAAAGTATCATTTGATATCGAGAATGAGGCAAGAGCGACATGATGCTTTCCGCGGACCCATAAAAAGACTGTTTTATTTTCATCATGTTTGTATCTTTACTTCTTTCTAGGGCAATTAAATGAAAAGCGTCAAACTACAAGCTATATAAGTTAAATAATTAAAATCTAGAATTAATTTTTTTACATATATTTTTGAAACATATATAGATATTCTTTACACGTATTATACAAATTACATGGCACTTTGAAAAAAAATTATATATATATAGGTATTTATAATAATATAGAAAATAATAATCTTAAAAAGATCCCGGAGCGAGACAGCCCGGGGTCCTTCAATGATTTAATAAAAACATATCGCATTCATGTTTTTCTATCATTGTCTAGCTATATGTTTTATCTATTCTGCAAATTCTCATTAATTAATTAATTACACGATAATATACAATATAATGTATATTTCAAGTTTTATAAAATTTCTGTAATATTTTATTGAATAGCTTTCTCGTCTCTTTTCTGAGACGTTAAATTAATAATTAAACATTGTGATTTGCTCATATAATACTTCAACTCGCAGCTTTCAGTATCTTCAGCGATCGAGTGGTCGATATAGATGCTGGCTCAGCCTTTATACATGTATTATTCCAAACCACCTGAAAGCTTTTCGTTGTACAGAAGTGTAAAAAAATTTCCCAAGCTTCCCTGATAATTGTGAATCATTGTTTGATTTGTGACCCATCGATTGGCTTATCAAACTTGAGGAGCTTTGACAGTTCATTGAGGTGATGGATTAAAATTGACACTCTAATTTTTTCTATAGTATATGATTTTATTAAATTTATAAATTATGATATAAATTTATTTTAATTAATATTAAAAATAATATTGTCTACTTTTTATGTATTATCACATTTTACGGGTAATATGTTTAATTCTACATATGACCTCAATTTATTGTACATTCGATTTTATAAGTCAAAAAAAATGAATTCTTTTATATATTACCAAAATATTTCATAATACTTAATAAAATATTTTTACATAAACAATATAATTTCTTGTAAAAAGATATTTGCCTAAAATCAATAGTATAACTAATTTTAAATAATTCAGGATAATCCAATTAAGTCACATAATAAGGAGAGTCTATAGAAGTGTTTGATCAACCGGATAAACTACGAAGTAGAAGTCTATTTGATTGTACTCATGTAATATAATGTAAGCTTTTCATTCACGGAAGTAATTAGTAGAAAGTCTTTCCAATTCATCGAACACTTGTGCATTGAAAAAGAAGTATGTATGCACGGCCAATAACATTTTCCGTTGCCATTAATCACCGCTATAACTATAGAACAAGAGAAGGAAATTTCTGCATCAAATAGCATTCTCGAGTGCACTTTGATAGAAGTCTATCTTGATTTGACATGTATTTATTTCATAACGATCGTAAAACTGACAAAAGGTATGCTTCTGTTACTATCTCTTTTTATCTTTCTCGAATATTTTAGACAATGGAAGATTATTAATCGTGGATCGCATGTGAAAATAAAATTCTGCAAGCATACAAGATTATCCTTCAAAACTGTATGTGCGTATGCACTTCAAAGTACTTATTATAATAAATAATTAATCAATGGCAATAAAAGATTGCTATCGATACTAGTTATCAACATTCATTATCAACATTCAATTATCGAAACATATGTTTAAATAGATTGAGTATGTCTGCAGTTTTGCTATCGATTTTCATTCTGCGCCTCTTACATTTACGCGCTTGCAGTATGCGCTCGATGTGCATTTACTGCATATAATACGTGAATTATATTTGGCAAACTATCTACCAACCCATCGCGGCTCTTAGCGGCCGCATTGTCCGCATTATCCAGTAAATCTTTTAATTATCGTATATATGAAGTGTATATATGCATTATTAACACACGCCCGGGCACATCATTAATTTCATTCGTAGATATTATCGCGAACTACGCACTGCGTTGCAAACAGCGCACACACATTCAAGAACAATTTACGTGAAATCCATTTAGTCTCTTAAAATAGTGATTGCTTTAACACACTGATTTCAGTGCTATCTATGTGGGGTGTCATTTTCCTCAGAACCGTCTCTCCTTCTCTTTCTTTATGCGCATTTGGTATATTCGGATACTGTCTAATATTGTTCATGTTGATTAATCCGTTTTAGGCTAACACTCAACACCGTTGTTCTGCAAACTGTATTAAACTTTCCTTATTTAAACAAAAAGAAAGAGTACTTCCATACACACGTTATAACATTATATCCCGATATTGTGTGTTACAATAGCTTTCAAACTTCGCGATTAAGACATGATAAATACGGATTGTTTGAAGTTACTGAAGCATCAATTTCAGATTCCATACACAAAAGGAAGGGCGAGCAACTTGAGATATATATTCCTTTATAAGGAGTCTGATACTACAATGTTCACATCAATTGTATATATTTACAATGTAGAATGTAGATGGATTACTGTGTCTCCGAATCAACCTATCGGGTGTTCCAAATTCCCGTTTGACTATCGATTCGACAGAACATTGTCTCGAGATATCAGCCGTTACTGCAGCAGCTGTGGTGAGCCCCGTGAAATCGAGCGATCGCACATTACGCGTCCATTAACACGAAGCTGCTGGTATGAACCAGGCTTAATGTATGATTTATGTCTGTATAAAGCCCGGAAGCCGCAGATCGTAGATACAAAGGCAGGAGCTATTGTCGCGTACGTGTTGTACATAAATGACAATAACGTTTGTTACTTAACATGCTCATGAAAAAATTATTTCTGTAGACCGCCTTGTTTCTATTTCATATACTTTTATCACATCTCGCGAAAGAGCAATTATACTTGATGGAGAGAAAAAAGATTGATTTCATATCGTATCTAATGCGGAGGATAGCAAAGGATAGCAAGAGAAACAGAATTAACATTTTTTTCTACATATAATCTACATGCCTACATTGTAATTTAAATAAGAAGATAATAAAAAACCACCAGTAAGCTCACTTGAATAACCGTTTCGCTTTATAACCGACGCTCAATCCTCCTGAACAGAATGCAAATGAAGTGAGAATAGAAAGGAAGAGATACAGTGTGAAAGAGACAGAGAAAAAAGAACGTGATAGGAAGCAAAAACACGAGAGAAAAGGACAAAAATGAAACGTTCAGGCTGAGAAAGAGAAAGAGAAAGAGAGAGCATGGACTCGTAATAATTATACTATTATAGTTATGTAAACAGGCTCGTTTATGGTACGGCGGAACGGCCTTAAGGCAGGCTTCCCAGTCGACGTCTCATTAGTCGCGACAGAAAGGAGGAAGGAGGAAGGAGGAAGAGCATAGAAAAAAGACAGAAAGCGTGACCTCAATGGTGCAAGTGCTGATTTTAAATCGATTGGGTTTTAATACTCGTTTTACTATTTCATACATTTCTTTTCTTCATCGTATCTTTCTCTCTCCGCAGCTAGCAATAACAGGCGAAGCCTATCTAAAATGCGAGAATGTACTTTCTGTTGCGAAATTCAAATTGGCGATAAATAGCTATAATAAAGAGGAAAAGAAAAAGAGAGGAAGAAGAATGTGAGTAGAAAGATCGACGCTGCACAAATGTCATAAAGGGATACGAGAGGATCAGAACTTGTTAATTTGGGAATCCGTCGAAATGTCATTATAAAGAGAGCGGTGGTGCACTTTTCGATGCACAACGCTATATACACACGAAATCAAATTAGTCAGAAGAAAAGAAAGAGAGAATTTAATATTTATATCAACAATCCATTAACGAGTCTCTCTTCAGTTGCAATAAATTTTGCAATAGTAATTGATAATAATTTGTTATAAGTAATCATATATAAATAAGTAAATAATAATTTGTCATAAATAAATAAATAAATTGGTCATAAGTAACTAGTTTGTGTTGATAGCAGATTGGTAATTAAAGCTAATTGAAACATGTAAAACAAAGAACATTACGCTTGGAAATAAGATTACCCATTAATTGTGTATTCTCTCTTTCTCTTTTGTTATATATGAAAAATGATTTTATTATTGCTATTTTCAGGCTTCAAATGTCATTTTGTGTAAATATAAAATATGCAAAGCATAGTAAAATATTAACTTCTGTTTACGTATAAATAACTACGTAAATTATTAAAATATATATTGAAAGTCTAATTCTAAGATAAGCAGTAGATAATAAATAAATGAACTCATACTTAAACTCTTATAAAATTAATCTGGGAGGTTATCTTTGTTGCTATACATATAATGCAAACATATCCTACGGGAAAGTGGAAGGAAATGGATAGTCTCAAGAGAGATAATGGAATATCTGCTCCAAAACGTGAAATAAAAATAAAACAAGACGAGAAAGAGAGAGAGAAAAGGAGTCTTTAGGATCGTATTCCCTGATTTACGACGCTGCATAAACATAAGCTTAAACGTATTATTACAAGACTATGTCATCAAAGTAAAGGTAACATTGAAACGAAGAGAACGCTGCGAATATTTGCTAATGTGACAACATATATATGAGAAATGTTATACTATGTACTTAATTACGTAATACATGTTTTGCATAATAGCATTAATATGTCTTACTGAAACATTATAATTTGATTATAGATACCATAAGTGGAAATTACATTTATGTTTTCTGACTTAAAGCAGCCGTTTTGGAAAGATACATTATAATTTTCTTTATCATATTATATTTCTTTAAAATTTTTGTTCATATAAAAATCATAGTAGTAGCAACACCTTTATGTCTCACTAATTTATCAAGTGATAAATTATTACGTAATTTATCACTTCGCTTCCTATTATTATTCGTGTTCTCTATAAGATTACATTTAGAGCGCACTTACTTCAATGCATGTCTAACGAAATGTACATTAACGATCGCTGGTTCCTTACGCGGTTTCACCGAAGCGAGATTGCAGCATACACGGTATGATGTAGTTCTATCCTCGTAAAGCAGAAAATTACTCACTAATTGCCCAAGACTGTAAAGTAATAAAATTTGAAAGAGATTAAAAAGAAAGAAGGATATCCTGTTTGAATTGTTCAAAAGATCACTGTCATTGGAACTACTTTTTAGATTTGTCATCTAATTTACATTAAAATAAATTTCACTATTTTAAAAAGAAAATTATAACAGGCAACAAATCAGTTACATACGTTTTCTTAATACATATTTCGCTTTACCATAAAATAAACAAATCGTATGATTAGATAGACGAATATGCAATAGGAAATGTAACAATAATATTTCTCTCTCGAGTAGAAGGAAATACGGTGAATAGGTAGTGCAATAATATAATCTTGATATATTTCTATGATATATACATATATATAACATATATATAGAACATAAATGTAATTTCTACAAGATCCACGCATGAACATGTCAAGGTAAAGAAAATTCGAGATTTTGTTCTGAAATTTCAGTATGCGCATTAATGTAATATATATATTGTATCATCTAAAATTTCAGAACGAAATCTCGAATTTTCCTTACCTTGATATGTTCATGTGTGGACCTTGTTCGTTTTACGAAGTACAACGAATTTAAAGTTTCTCTAGTCAATTACGATGCCTTACATCAAACAATACGTATCGACCGAAAATTTCGTGCTTTCTACGGACAAACCCATTTCGACGTAACTAACGAACCGTGATGAGAGTAAATGTTTAAAGCGCCGGATGTTCATGGCGATGTTGCTAGACTGACGAGACGTCGTGACGCCTCCCGTCGTGCTTGCGTTCTTCTCGCATTGAAGACATCTTTCTTTCTTTTTTTTTTTTTTTTGATAGACTATACGCTCATCTCAAGACATCTGTTTCATTAATTTAATTCAACGACGAATCTGCGATATAATGTGAATTATGTATTTCAAATTCTGTTGCAAACAACAGTTTTCCTTATATATGCCATTTTATCAGATATAAGATAGATTTTCTAAAAGAAAAGCGATTTCAAAGATATTCAAGGGAATTCTAATTTGCTGTGACTTTATTTAGAATTCGTCTTGTATTACGACAGTTTAATAAAATTAATCCGGCTCTGCCAGCTCTGCTAAGCTTATTACCTATATTCCTCTAGCACACTCAAATCTCTTAGAAATTTATTATATACATTAAAGAAAATTCCAGACGTTCCTCATTACGAGTCTATGATATCTGAATAAAAAGGCACAAGGCCGGAAGTAAGATTCATAAATTGAATTTATAAAACATTCCGCGTGATAAGGATTGCGTAGCGCATTGCATATGAAGAATTATTATAAACATTGAATCTTCTCTTTCCTTCGTTAACGATTTAATAATGCAATAATGATTACGCATAAAGGGTAGTCGATTCAAGAACGGGAATTTCTAACAAGGACAAATTTCAATATCGATTCATCTTCATACACCGTTATAACGATTGCCTCGGGTTAACGTAAGTTATTCGAAGCTTGCCGAGATTCGGAATCCTAACAAGATATCGCAATTATACGCTTACGTTGCGTTAAAAAATATTCAGAGCATAGAATCTCGTAAATGGTCTGACATAACGTGGATTGCAAGATTATCATTGAAGCCAAAAAAAAAAGACAAAAAAGAACAGTCAGGATATCGCATGGAACACGTATCTTTCTTAGCGATGGTGCAAATTGTACACGAAAGTGATATCTAGAGTGCTCGCTGTCTGAGCGAAACGCCGTTATAAATTACCAATACAGAATTCGATATCGTCATTATGGATTTCGTTAATATGATGAAGGCGCTCTCTTACTTTCTTTTCATAATAGTTGCGTAAGATCGATCGATCTATTTACGTAACGCTGATAGTCTCTGCCGTTGGCCGTTGAGAAATGTTACCGTCAAGGAAGTAGGATTACGGAAATCGTGCTCCCTTTCCGTTCACGTAGCTCGTTTTCTCTCACCGAGAGAAATCTGCGCAGTCTCTATACGCGTACGCTCCCCGTATATGCTTGAATATGAGTCGCCTAGGGCAAGTACTCGATATTATTTCTTCTAGCAACCTTGACTGTGGAATAATCTACCTTGCACGTCGGCTAAGCGAAACCTGACCGGCATGCGAGACGCGTATATCTGACTTTAGTATATATCCCCTGTATGTAATTTGTGCAAACGTGTGTTTAATGTTCACGCCAACGTTTGGACGTGAAATAATTTATATAGGAAAGCATTTTAATGGGAGATTAGAAATCAAGCACACCAACTCTTTTAAATCTGTCAAATATTTTACGGCTAGAAGAACGGACAAAAAAGAGATATACTTACCTCTCGCCTCTCTCACTTCTAAGCGACATATTACGCGATATTCTATCATATAGTCTTTAACTCTAGAGAGATAATAAGCTCTCCCTCCGCACCTGGTATAGCGTAACTGCCATGTGATGACTGGTTCAGATACTTTCACATGTCGCCTGGTAATCACATTGTAATATGTTCCGCCTAGTTTCACAGGAAGCAGTTAAGATTCCACTTATATCGTAGTACTTATGATAACTCGCAAGTATATTACGTAAGATAATTCAACAAGCCAGTTTTACAGACGTTTGAATTTACAATTTATTTCTTGTCGTACGCTATGATTGCTTAAGACAGGTAAATCGGCAGAAATAAGCGAACAGTATACTTTCCAGAATAATATGTCCAGAGAAATTATTTTCGCCACGGAATAAAGCTTTATTTCGAGTCAATATTTTCATGCAGGTAAAATATAGACATGGAAGGATAGGAAAAACTACTTAGAGACAGCGAAAGAAAATAGAAACGCCGTATTAATAATTTAATATTTATTCTGCTAAGACAGCACGTGTGTAAAAAAAAGAAACGCAATTATTATATACAAGAGCGTCATTAATGTCGGTTGACGTCAGACTATCGTCAATGGTGCAGATCGAAGCTGATCTCGTGTCCGCCACCAAATCCGCCTCCGAAGCCGCCACCGCCGCCGCCGCCGCCGCCGCCGTGACCTCCGTGCACCAGGACCGGATATGATTCCTTGACGACGACCGGAACTTTGACCGGATAGGGCACCTCCTTGTGAACGGGGTAGGGTACTTTATAGGGTACGCTATAGGGAACGGGCACCTGGACGGGCACTTTAACGGGCACCTTGTAAGGCACCGGGACCGGTTTTTCGACGGGGACATGCACGGTTTTCTCAACCGGAACCGGATAAGGTTTCGGAACGTGAACTGGTATCGGGTTATCTACCGGGATCTTCACCGGCACATGTACGGGCACCGGTACGTTCTTCTCGACGGTGTAGGGCACCGGAACCGGCACCGAGACTTCACGGTGAATCGTGATACCGGAGATTCGTCCGCCGTCGCCGCCACCGCCTCCGCCGAGACCACCGCCAAATCCTCCGCCGAAGTCACCGCCCAAGCCGCCGCCGAAATCGTGTCCACCGAAACCACCACCGCCGCCGCCGAAACCACCGTCATGACCCAGACTCAGTTCCAGGCCGCGCTTGCTCTTGGCATCCTTTGAGTCAACGGCTTTCCCTTTGCTGTCGGCCTTCTTGGTCTCAGCGGCCAGAGCCACCGTCGCCACAAGGGCGAGGAGCACGAGGATCTGCGAATAAACGTGCGTTAATTGCGGTCCTTTATGATCAAGGTTGTTGGAATTGACTGATTAATTTGGGAGAGCTTTGAAAAGTCCCTTTTGTAGTTGATAACAAAAATGTCCTGTGTGCGATAGAAGAGATATAAACGAGACAAAAGCTAATCTAAGAAAAAAAAAAGCGCGATATATGATAAGAAAATTAAATGATAATCTGCTATTACAAACGTCGGCGCACTTTGCAAAATACAAGCATAATTAATGCGAGACATCTAATTACATCTCCCACTGCTTTTTTTTTTTTTTTTTTTTTTCCGTTAGTGAGATTTTCATTCTACCAGGAAAACAATCACGTACTTAGTAAGAAGAATTTTTATCGACTTTAACACTGTGCATACGACGGCGCGAGAAACGCAACACCATAATTATCTCTAAACGATCTCACGCCGTCAAATCCCGTGACGCGCTCCCCATATACGTCGTTCATAATCCCCGTGCATAATCCTCCGTTGCGCGAGGTCCTAAAGGGACCATCGTCGGAGTCCTAAGGTATGCGCCGCTCTGTTAGCAACGCGAGCTCACCTGCGAAGTGCTCATGGTAGCCTTCGGGAGTGCACACTGAGATTGCATCGTACCAATCAGCGGCATATATACCGGCACTTTCGCCCACTGCTCGCTGGCCCACTCCACGGAAAATCGCGCTCGTCCGCGTCGGTCTTTCTTTAAGGTAGAACCGAGACCGATCGCCGCGCGGTAAGCCGTTTTCCCACGGGCTATCCGCCCCAGCCAGCGTGGCTGATTACTGTCGGATGCCCGGATACGGGCGGCGTAACATTGCCGCCTCCCCCCAACGTCATTCCAGGCTGTTTCAATCGCTATTCCCCTCGCCGAGGAAGAGTCGCAATTTCAGAGTTCGCGATCGACTCGACTTTTCTTTCGCGCGCCTTTCGATGAAAATCCCCGCGACTTTCTTTCCTTCTTTCTTTCCTTCACCTCGGACGGCAAAAACCTCGCCCGTCACGTGCACTTGTTCCTTTTTTTGCCCGTGCCTCGTGAATTTTACCGGATATAACGGCGGTCGTAGCTCCCAATGCGTTACGCAACGCAGAACCAGTCGCCTTAGGCACGAATAATTAGGAAACTCAATGACGTATATAAGCGAACAGATAAGAAATACATAAACTGGTGCCACCATTATCAACTGTGACGCACAAGAGGCAAAAAAATATTTTTTTTTTAATTTCACTGTAATAATTACTTTATAATTGTATATTATACCATAATATTATAAAAAATATCTCAATTAATTAATTATTCAGTCGCTAGTGGATAACTAATCAGAGTTTTAAAATAATTGACCAGAACTAGCTTCAAAAGATTTATTAAAAAATTCACGACGTTTCGATCATGTGGTTGTGGTCCTTTTCAAGTGAATATACTGAAAGTACATATATATAATTAGATTAAGTTGTTTTTACAAATTAGAACAATTTTTAAGAAGAAAGGCAGCCACTTACAAATAAACGTTGATTGACAATTAATATCCAACCGTGTCATAATATTATAATTATAATAAAAATCTCGAAGAGAGTATAAAATACACAGACGTAACAGCCTGTTCTTAGATGACTTGTAATGCTTATGCTTTTGCCTGAGATATAAGTGGATGGTAATATGACGGGGGACATTCGAATTAATCTGACGTCGTCGCGTAATCGCCCACGATAGAGATCTTAAATTTAATTCTACGATCTCGTCGGCACGTTTTCCTCGAGAAACGGTTTAGTGGCACTCACAGAACGCCTCTCGAGCGCCTTACGAGACGTAATTCCTATCGATACACTCGATTCACCGAGCAATTAACCGTCACGACTCGGAAAAGGCTCTTTGATATCGCATAACTCTCGCAAAAATTAAATTACATTAAGACATCGCGAAATCTTCCTTAATTAATACATGACTGACTTTACGAGCCATCTCGTAAATCTAATTAAATGACAAAATTCATGCAGCGTGTAATGATAATGCGCGTGCAAGACGATGTGACGATTAGACTTTCTCCGTGTATCGCGAACACGTGCGCGCATTTTGTATCCCGGCATCATGCTCGATGCCCGTTTAATTAAAAAGTAAATTCGCAATGCGCGAAGGAAGTTGTTAGTAAAGTATTACAACGCCTGGGCAATAATGCGGCCGATGGTGCACACGTTGATGGTCGTGAAAGAGACAACGTGAACATTTGCGTTTCAACACATTCACTCATGAGGCAATCAACGCGCTATTGTTGTCTTTTCAATTATCTTTTCGTCAAGTTTTATATTCTGTAACATTATATATCGATACTTATGCAAAAAAAAAAAAAAAAAGAATCGAAAGTCTTTCGATTGGCAGTCAACCGCATCGTTAATAACGTAATGTGTGAATCATCTAATGTCGAAATAAAAGCAATATCTTTCTCATTCTCTTTTTTTGACACTCTAATATACCGTTATCGGATTTTACAAAGACGTATGCCACTGCTTAAAGTTATTCACGCGCAGCAACTTTTTATTAAAACCACTTTCATAATCGATTCACATGAGTACTTTGGCATTAAACGTAACTCCTACTTGTATCATTCTCACGTGGCATTTTATTGATTGCTAGAAGAACCAACGTATTTTTAAGTAAATACGTTTAATGATGTTTTTTTAAAAGGTCTCACTTATATAATATTTTGTATAAAATAATTACTACGCAATTATATGTTTCGTTTAATAAACCTGTGTAATGATCATATAATTATAAGCCATATGAAGCGCAATGCGCATATTAAATAAATATTCATATTTCGCACAAACCATCACAAAGTTTCAATACACGACAAGCATTTGCATTATTCAGTAAACAATTGTTCCATGTATCGGTCAGTATTTCGAATTTCGTTTAATGAGGATATTACAAATCCTCATTACAAATTCATTTAATCGAGTTGAACTTTTATTTAATATGTTGAACTCTCGATTAAAACGCACGTGATTAAATAAATATACCATATATTACATATAATGTGGTATATGATGTGGTAATCTTTACCTCTCTATAATTAGTTATTAAAATCATAGTCCATTTTAAATATCTACCATTACACTTTGCTTGCTCATATAATCGATTTAATCTTCTTTTTCCTAAGCTACTATGATTTATTAATGGTGTAAATATTAAATAAAAAATTAAAAATACAAACAATAGCATCTTTGCAATGTGCAATATATGCTTCCTTATACTTTAGTTTAAACAAAAACATACAAGTAAAAGAAAGAGTCGCGGATATAAATTTCTTATTCAATCGCATTTTTTTAGTAGCCCAATAAAGCATTTTATATCCGGTACAATTTTTTTCAATGAGTCCTTTACTTCCAATCTTATTTTTAAACGTCTATAATTTATGCAATTAATTTTTGCCGCGCTTTTACTTATAGCTTTTTAAATAGTTAATTTTTATTTTAATAATCAAATTGCGCCTTATCTTATTTCTAAGAGTAACAGACAAATATTTCCATTGATGTATAATTTGATACTTAAAATAAACGCAAAAATTTAAGATATTCCGAAGGCTAACTAGTGTAAAGTTACCGTGTACACATTTATTAATTGTATTACCATAACACGCGCGGTGAGAAAAATCAATTCGGACTCAAGCAAACATAAAAATCTTATGAACAATCTTCATCAATAAACACGCAAAATATAAACAGGCAAAAATATCCGCACTTTCGAAGAAACTAAAATCGCGATCTCTTTAAAGAGAAAGAGAGAGAGAGAAAGAGAGAGAGAAAGAGAGAGAGAAAGGAAGAGCTAAAAATCTCTTTCATCTCTGCAGAGCGCAAATTATGTTTGTGTTCGAAGGGCCGAGGATGTTTCAGGAGCGGAAAGGACGTAACTAGAAAACGGCTTGATAAACACCTTGAGCGAGAACATCTATCCATATATTCATGAGAGCCGCGGTCTGGCCGACTCCAAAGCCTTTCCCATTATTGCATAAGGTTACGCTTTGCGGTCGGTGAAGCAGAAATGCAGACTAC
Source organism: Lasius platythorax (assembly GCA_963971435.1). NCBI lineage: Eukaryota > Metazoa > Arthropoda > Insecta > Hymenoptera > Formicidae > Lasius > Lasius platythorax. Next base: position 9,519,301 of record OZ020545.1, read on the forward strand.
GCGAAAATCCCGTCGACGACGACTGTCGTCGTCGTAGACAGCGCGCGAGAATCCGTCGGTGCACTTAGAGAGTAGTATTTATGCCACCTCGTCGTCACCCTCTCAATAATATAAAAAGTTTAAGCAATTCGAATGCCAAAAAAATATACTATAGGAAAGATAAGAATCGCGAATTGAAAGTTTGCTTCGCGGCCTCGACACGTTGCGGTTTTCCGCAACCGCGATCATCAATTTGCGTTTTACGCGGACGAGACCGCGATCACCTCATCGAAAAAAAAAAAAAATACCGTGCTGATTAAATTAATAACGCGTTGACCCTCCACTTTTCTAATAAACTCTGGCGGGGAGGAAAGGGAAGATACGCAGATATTTAAGTTGACATTAGACGCAGGTGGCTCGCGTGCAAAGGAATAATTTGCATACGGTGTACACGAGCTCGGCTTGCTACGCCGTACGAGATCAAAAGCGGTTTTCGTGGTTTCGCGAAAAAGCACTTCTAAGCGACATTAGCGATAGGAAGCGCGATGTATCAAAATTTACATAATTGCGATCTGCATAAATATCAAGAAATCGGTAGAAAGTACAGGATCGCCGATATCACCACCTTCAATACATGTATCATGTGCATTATATCCGGCAGTAAGGATAATCGGTCCCAGTTCACTTCGCAAAGTTCCGTATACGTAATGTTACAAAGTCACTACAATCGGTCGAAAGAAAAAAAAATAATAATAAAGGTTGAAGTTTTCACCGCGATAGATTTAATCTGGTATTCTTATAGTGGCCTGTGAAAACAGCTTCCTGATATTATTCCTACTGCAGAGAAACTTTCGAACGAATAACTTCGCAATTAAAATCATGCAGCTCGCGTACACGTAATTCCGAACATAATAACACTTCGCGCAAAGGCACTTATGACACAATAGGAATACACAGAAAAGTTTAATTTGGGAAAGAATCAAGTAACGCGTTATGAGAGCATATTCTGCATCGCTACTTCTGGTTGAACAAGAACATCAAAAGCGAATCTCGTTAATGTTGTATCTTTCGTATTAGAATCATTTGAATATTGAACAATTTAACTTTAATATATTCATTACGCATCAGAATAATACAATAATACTTACATTATTAACATAAAATAAATGTACTAATGTAATACATTAGATTAATAATGTAAGTATTAGCATACTCATGTTATATTGATGTATTAGTAATATCATAAATTGAATATTGTAAATAGCATAAATTTATTACATGCGTTTGCAGATATATCACGTGTTAATAATAAAAAAGTTGAAAAAAGTTACATAAACTTTAACGTGCTTAATTAAAACTTCATAACATAATACACTAAGCTTGTTAATCAATAATTACCGAACGATTTACACGCATATATTGTTCGATGAAAATACGTGGCGGATGGTCAGTTTAAAGTAGAAACAACCACTGAAAATTAATCATTCCGGCATCCTAGCGCATTAGTTTTAAATTCACTGAATGTGAGACTCGCGGCTTCAGCAATTAATAGATTGTCGTTACACGCACTCTCGCACAATTGCCGATTAGATAGGAGTGAAATTTCAATTCACTACTGAATTGAAACTTCACTCCGCCGCTACGCGTTCTTTTGGTATCAATTTTTTACTATCGTTTGATACTGTACATACGATCTATATGATCTATATTTTTCAACAACCTTATAGACCTTTCGAATGCAAAACCTGCAGTAAATATATTTAAAAAAACGCCAATTTCAATTAATTGCTATCGAGAGACGATCTTCTATAATAAAGCTTTTGATTTGCAAGAAAGTTGACATCTCTGATACATTCGAAACTGTCAATTATCGACTTTCGGAATATCGTGTCGGCAAGCAGCAACGCGAGCAGATTGCGGTCTCCAGCGAATCACTCTAAATTCATCAAAAACAATTTAATCCCCGAGTATAGGTCAAGTGGAAACCATCGCATACACCGTTTCCCCGATTTTCGTTGCGGGTCGATCGACAACCAATCGAGAAAGGGAGGGAACGTTCGGCCTCTCGAAACACGCTTCTATCCTAGGCTAGGAGTCAAATCAATATTTTCGAATTCAAATATGGAAATCCAAATTCAGATATATGGAAATTTATTCGTGCCGATAACTCTGATAAACCATGGATACGCGAATATTCTAACGCCCTTCGAACCAACCGAGATCGAGGTACAAAGTCATTCGGAGATTAACTGTACCCGCGGGAACTACGTGTGATAAACCAAAAATCGCGCCGCTGTTACATATCGTGCGGTACCGAGTTTCTACGTTCGCGGCAAAAACTATTTCTGGCATGCGAGAATTTTACCCGATCGCGTTAACGAGTTTCAGCAACTTCCTAAAGTGGCAGCGACGGTGATGGTGGCGGTCAGCGTCTTCGAATGATTCCTTTTAATTTCACGGCCGGTGACGATGCTACCTTCTCTTGGACGACAAATGTTGCGGCGTACGAAACTGTAAGGAAAGAGATAACACGCTGGTTGAACATGCTATGAGCATGGAAATGAGGCGAGTATATTAAATTCGAAAGAGGGAGAAAAAGTTGGTACCAAATGTAAATGTTCCAACGCGTTCGTATATTTGGACGGTAAAGAGAAAAAAGCGAGTAAGGAAAAGCACTTTCGTGTCATCAAAAAAATTCCAATTCTTTGCCTCTTAAATTAATTAAGTCCTTAATATTGATGAAGCGAATACGGGAACACAGAAAAGCATTGTCGACGAAATCAAATTAATGAAAAATCAATCATAAAATTGCATTATTTATCACTGTAAATTATTTCAATGCATCGATTTGTTTTATAATTAAGAGGTTTCTGATTATTCATAAATGTAAAATATATTCATAAATTTTATGAAACCAGACATTAATTAGAATTTTGAGAATCACATAGAAGTTGTTTGCCCATAAAAACATATGAAAAATAATTGAATATGCTTTGTATTTTAAGTTCGTATTTTTTTCATAAAATGTTAACGCATCTGATAAAAAATAGCATATATATTTATGTTAGTAATTAATCTTAAAATATACTAATTTTTTATATAAATAATGCTTTTTAAAGTTTTAAAATATATAAAGGAAAAATTATGTCTAATTCGATAAGAGTATATTTGATGTTAACTGAAAGGTTTTTTGATCAATTATAAATTCTTTATATATATCTTCATCTACTTATATACACTACTATCGCTGAGTAAAAATTTAACATCACACAAGCGTAGCGAAAAATTCGAATTTTTTCCGCTTTGCATCGCAGAAATGCATTTCCATCCAGGGTCAAACGGACTCGAAAACGTGACGAAACAGTCAAGAAAAAGAAACAAAGAGAAAATAGATGCGAAGACAATGGCAGACGGAGAAAAGCGTCGCCCACGACGGCGTTGTCTTCCTCTTCTCCTGTTGACTTCCTCCCCGTCGACAATTTCATCGGCACGCTCGAGTTGCCCAGCGGGCAGAGCGTTGCGTCCCCTATAAAAGCGAGGGTAGACGATAGCGGTACCAGTGTGTGCTCACTGCCGACCAACATGAACAGCACCGACAAGCTGAAAGTGAGTAGCTCCTGTAAGATAGCCGCTCGAATCACGAGCCGTACATTCGGCCGAATGCAGTCTCTTATTTCTAAGCGCGATGACTCGCTTCCTACTAGATATGTAATGATTAGCCTCCGAGAAAAATTTTTACTTGCGAATTTCTACATTCACACGACAGTCGAAATTATTAAATGTTCCCTTTGCATGCTCATTGCTTTCGAAAATATTGTCGGAATATAGACAACGTTACATCTCCAAAAGTTTCAGCGAGATTATACAGCAATTACATCCGCTCAGAATTTATCTAATAATAGTTATGTTTCACTTCAAATTTTTGAATCACTTTAAAAGTATACTTTCTTTAATCTGACAATTTTGAAAAATAAATTTAATGTCATTGTCGTTAAAATTTTTCTGCTAAATTAATATTATGATTATAAAGTTATTAAATTAATCGGTATGTATCTAAGGGCTTACATTATCTCGTTCTACAAAGCACTGAATTCGGATAAATCGTCGATGCAAGACACATGATAAGACCTCTCATGAAATTTCGTGTTAGCATTAGCAAAGCAAATTATAACGAAGCCTATGCATGTCGCATGACGCAGTATCTCGCACTTTGTACAAACTCTAAGATCACGTTCACCGTACGATTTACAAATTCAGGAACAATTGTGTTTTTTCCTTGCTTCCGGCAGGTGATACTCTTATGCGGCCTAGTATTATCGGTCGTAGCTGAGAATGCAAAGACCGAGGATGCGAAGAAGACCGAATCCAGCGCTGAACCAAAAGATGAGAAATCGAAGCGCGGATTGGAGCTGAGCCTGGGTGATCACGGTGGTTTCGGGGGCGGTTTCGGGGGCGGTTTCGGCGATGGCGGATTCGGCGGTCACGGCGGCGAAATCATCTCCACCGATCACATCAAAGCGGTGACAGTCACGAAGCACGTGCCGGTACCGCATCCTTACCCGGTGGAGGTCACGAAGCACGTGCCCTACCCGGTGAAGGTGCCGGTCAAAGTGCCCGTCGACCGCCCGTATCCGGTCCACGTACCGCAACCATATCCGGTAGAGGTCACGAAGCACGTGCCCTATCCGGTAGAGAAACCGGTGCCCTATCCAGTCAAGGTGCCCATAAAAGTGCCCGTCAAGGTGCCCTATCCAGTCAAGGTGCCAGTCAAGGTTCCGGTCGAAATAGCGAAACCAGTTCCCTATCCCGTCAAGGTGCCCGTGGTCGTCAAAGAGCCCTATCCCGTGCTCGTTAAAGGTCATGACGAGGGCGGCTTCGGCGGCGGATTCGGCGGCGGATTCGGTGGCGGACACGACTTCGGCGGCGGTTTGGAGCTCGGCGGTGATTTCGGCGGATACGGGCATCATTGAGACAAAATTGCCGCAGGAAGGAAGCAAGGATCCGCGTCCCCTTTTGTCTGACGATATGCGGCTCGCGCGGCGCGAGACGAGGAAGCTTTATTCGAGGAATCGATCGTCGAGAGGTCGAGGAGCGACCGACGGAGCGATTACATCGTTGTAATAAAAGCTGACGCGACGCATCAATATTCTATTTCATTGTGATCCTATCCTCGGATTGTACTATACACCCTGTAAATGTAAACACGAATAAAGTATTCTTTTGTACGTAACGATTGCTTACGAAACTGCTAATGTTGGGAGAGAACGAGAGTCGGCGGGGAGACGTATTAGTCCGACACGTTACGCGATTATGAGGGATTGCGGAGTGGAACTTTCACTCGTTGATATTACGCGAGTTGCGCGCCAGGGAAAGAGAGAGAATACACCTGTTTTACCGTAAACGGTGTACGTATGTACCACTAGAAAAACAAGCATAGAATCGTTAAAGTAAACGGCGCGTCGTGACGTTCGACGCGAGAAGACCGCGGAGGGATAAGCGTAAGAAGTAAATGTCAGAGCGTGCGAAAATTGCGCGGCGCGGAGCGGTAAATATTCCTTGCGAATGTCTCCTCTCGCCTCTCTCTTTAAATTAATCTCGTCTTTCGACACACGCATCACGCGCCACCATGCGCGACGTATGCATGTCTTGCGCCATAAGGATTCGGCCAACCATCGTTAAGTCGCCAACTGCGTCGTTTGATTTTTCAGGGCTGCACCGATCGTTTCTGAGATGTAGTAAGAAATCTGTGTATATGTGTGTGTGTGTGTGTGTGTGTGTGTGTAAAAATCACGAAAGGGGCTGTTACCAAACACCACGCGATTTCGACACATCGTTGCTTACGCACCGCCTTTACGACACTTATTCGATACTATCAGAATTTATCGACAGAAATATTCGTGTAACGGTGTCTTAGATAGTTGTTTTGCATGCGAGTTTGATCTAATTATGCGGTACACAACTTGTTCCGAAATACATGATTTTTAAATATCTATTACGCGAATTCTTTTATAATGGAAACTGGTATGGAAATGATTAAATGGACGCTTTCAATTTATGCCTCAAGGACAACCTGCCAAATGCAAAAGCCTCTCATTTTAATCGCGATCATATTTAATATTATAATAATGGTTGTGCTCCTGAAATATCTGAGAGCAAATCGCATAAATTATATACAAGCGAAATCAACTGTGTATCCTTACGATGTCGTATTTCCCAATTTAATAGATCGCTAATCTATAATTCTATATAAAATATAACTGAATTCAAACGTCGTGCCGACATCGTCGAGATTAATAGACTTCCTCATATTTTTTTTCCCCCTCGTTTCCGTAAAAGTTTCGCACGCACGCGAATAATGTCGCCGCTGCGCTCGCTTTCGCGATTCCAAGTTTGTACCAGATCGAACTTTCCTTTCGTATTATACGATACAATGCACAGCACACACAGCGTCCATCCTATAGCTAGATAACTATGGTAATAGAACGCAAACCTAATTGCCTCCCACGGTAATAGACCTGTATCTTGGCTATACAAGTTCTCCTCCGACTACATACATCTTAGATACTATTATGCACGATCCATTCTGCGGCGGCATAACTCGTCCCGACGATAGGATGTCTCGTTAATACGTGGTTACCGCGTAAACCAAACCGGCCCGAGAGACACACGAGACACGCGAGAGACATTTACCTCCGTCGTCGTCTTCGGCTTGTTCTCTCGGTCGAATCTCTTCCTTCTCCCTGGCATCTTACTTTCGTTGCGGTTCCGATAGCGTACGATCGGATAGCAGCATCGTTTCGCCACACCCTGGACTCATTTCCGCGTGCTGAGTTCGCTTCCGTCGCGCGTGCTAAACTAGAAATTGAAAGCGGCGGATCGTAAACGATCCGCGATCTTAACATCCAGGAAAGTCGGCTCCCGGGTCGAGGGAGATCGTCACGCTTGCTCGTTACATATAAACGATGCAATTCGGCAAAATTACAGGGAACGACGATGGTATGCCTTTGTTTGGGTGTTGCAAGTGAGTGCACTTTCGCTATGGGTGAGCTATACTTTATTAGCACCGTTACAATCGCGAAAATCAATCGGTCACGAGACGCCAATGCGTTCCATATCGTGTATGTGGTCGATTAAGAGAAACGCGAACACTGACAAACATTTTGTTCTATGAGACAGAGCAGGCATCGCGAGAGAGAAATAAAATCTCAAGAAATAAATTTATCTTCTCGCGAAAATATATTACGTGTTCGATCGCGAGACATGCGGTCGTTCGATGAGCAAATCCCGCATTATCCAACACGTGCGTTATCCGCACGCTGCGTGTGCCGAGTAATGATAGTTAATGGTCTAGGAAGTTCGCTTCGGAAAAGGGGAGAGAGATTTCTTCCATCAGCCGTGAAACACACGTGCGTACGAAAATAAATCGAGAGATGCGCATATTACGTTGATAAACATTCAGGATAGTCGAGATGTGGATTATATAATAAATGTATGTAAATGTGTGTCCACAATGACTCCGCTGTTTCGTTCAATCGTGACGCAATATTTCCTTCAATAAGCGGTGGACCATTCAAGAAAAGCGCGTGCGATTGCTTCTTTAGCATTCTCAGAGAGAAAAAGAGAGAGAGAGAGAGAGAGAGAGAGAGAGAGAGAGAGAGAGAGAGAGAGAAAAGAAGATAGTAAACGCCGTATAATAATTATAAAGATACAGATTTCTGCCCATATTTACAAATAAATCAATATTGTAAACTAAACATATCAATTGAACTGTTGCACATTATGTTTCCTTTTTAACTCTTAAAATATAAAAATAGCTTAAAAAGGATTGATCCGCCTGACATATAATCGATCAGTTTCCTGCCGCATTTTTTTTGAATGTGATGCTATCATGGAATAAAATTGTACATACATATATAACTTAACGTTTCGTCTCGATTATGCAAAATATGCTTCTTGTGATTTGGAACTCGTGATTCGACGCAAGCATCAATCTCGATTACGAACATCTGTTCGGCAGTTTTGAAAAAATAACGAGAATTTCGATGTCGATGACACATTAATTATTGAATGATAGCGTTACGTCAAACGCTTCCCCGCGTGATAGATGCAGTTCGAAGCACACTAAACTCTTATAATCGATTGCGAAATCGCGATTCTATGTGGCAACTTTATGCAAATGAGATACGAGATTCGATCGGTTTTTACCGGGTGTTGTTAATAAGATTCCACGCATTCGTTGCGCCGTTAATAATAAGTTTTTACGCGGCGATTTTATCGCGCCCAATTAGAGAAATCTCGAGAACGGAGGAACAGCACGGCTGGCTGAGACAGAAAATGATGGTTATTGCATTGTGTGCACTCTTTTGTGGTTACTGTATCACCCTCCGTTTCTTTGCGAAAAATGCATCGCGAAAACGTGTCGATATATTCTATATAATTGCGATTTGGTGATACTAGTTAATATGCGCGTGCTAATGCACACACCACGCACACACACATACAGACATATGCATTTTCCACACATTAAATCTCTTAAATCTTAAGATATAAGTTATCGTGTTCATAAAAAGTTAATGAGTTTGGACATAAACTTCTAAAAAATCTGAAAGTATGTGTGTAACATCTTCATAATTATTTTAACTTTTCATAAACTACGAAATGCATAACACTATTCGACATATCTTGCCAGCCGCAATAGAAAAGCCGAAATCCTTTCTATATCGTCACGCTGATATCATCGTCTGTTTGCACGCGGAAATGATCGCCGACATAATATTGATATTGTCGATAGTGTAGTCCATCTTTCGAAAGGAAGCTCATCTTTCCTAGGAAGTCTGTGCTTCCATAGCAAAATTTGATGACCTCAAAGAAAGTAATTCCGAGAGAGTAATCAAAGAATTGGGAAAAGTAAATGTCGAATGTGACTTATCTTTTATGATAATCAAATAATGAAAATATTTCAAAAATAATTTAATGAGTATAGAACGCAAATTGTGTAATCAATAGAAGTCAGTTGCTTCAGTTTATAATAGGATCGCTCTAATTACAGTTTATTGTATAACTTTATGTTATCTTTTATCGCATATTTCACAAAATAAAAACTCAATGAAAATGGTGATTTCCAGAAGACGTAATTCTCATTAACATAGTTTTACTAATATTAACATATACATAATATTAATTATGTATTATCTTTTCCATGAATTCGATAAATAAATATAAAATTATAACATATCTTATTATCTAAAAGTTTAATTATACCTGCACTACACGTGCACTTCATTTTTTTTCTTGTTATTTATTACTTTACAAATAATCTCTCATCTATCCTGAAGTTTATTAATAAAAAATATATTTTTTTAAGTTGTTATCCTGTAAATGGTTATATTATTTCATATATTATATCATATACCATTGTTATATAATAAATGCAATAATTACGTATAAACGTAAACAATATATCGGAGTTTATTATTACGTGCAATTAGAAATAATTGATCATAGCTAAATTGCACATTAATTCTTGTACGTGCGAAATAGTAATAAATCTGAGGTTAGCCGAGCAGCCAGGAGTAAATTGCCATGATATCGATCCGAAATACGGAGGTAAACCCTAAAGAGTGAAAAGAATGGATTATAATAAATTACTATAATTGAACGGTTCTAATTAGCTCGCATTTCAAATGTAATTCATGATATTTTTTCATAACCATACTAAAGTTATGGCTAAATTTACCAAACTTGGAACTTCAATAAATTTTGCAATTACGCAATGTGTAACATACAAATAGATTTTACTTCATTATGCTCATAAAAAAAGCTTTTACTAAAAGATTTAACATCTTTACATATTTGTCTACATATTGTCACATTTGTTAAGATTTTTATTTATATATATTTATCTATATTTCTATTATATATAGATATAGATATATATATTTTAATCTTTTTATCAATTTAAACCAATGTTATCGGAACAAGAATATTTTTAAATAATGTAATTAACAAGTGTCTGAAAACTGATGTATTTAATGTCTCGGGTAATTCGGATTATTCTAGAAAATTTAATTAATAAAATATTCTTCTGTTACAATAAAGATATTAATATAAAAAAAATATCTAATATTAATATCTTTATTGTAACATTTACAATATTTATCTATGGAACTTGTCAAAATTTTTATATATCTTAATTTGTAGTTGATGCATTATTTGATACATTTATAATACGATCTTTACCGGCGTGTATGTGTGTGTGTGTGTGTGTGTTTCCCTATCAATTTAATAAAAACTATACACAAACAAGTATTGCTTCTTTCTGCCTACTTAATCAGACCAGTCAAACGCACTAACCGGATCCAACATTAACCACAGACCACAGTTTTATATTCAATTTGACCGTTTAATCTTAAACTGCAGAAAATAGTCGCAATGTCTGAAAGTTCTACGGTCCGCGTCACTTTTCCTAATTACGCTAGTAACAATAATATATCGATTCGCGGGAAAGTCTGATAGGTAAGTAATATCGTGGCACAAATAGACTGGAATAATTCAATGAGGTCGTTATACCTTAATACCTCCCTCGTAATATCGAAAAATTCGCGGAATTCTTATAAAGTGCGCCGCAAAAAAAACGTGGTTAAACTCATCGTTAAAGTAACAGTCTTTATTGTCCGGTGAAACTATAAATTTAACTTTCATCGGAAGTGGAATATCTCCAGCAAACTGCATATTACGTGATAGAAACGAAAGATCAAACCCGTTTTATCGTCGTTCAAGAGTTGATTGATAGCGAAACACCTCACCGACCTTTTTCTTCGTCATAAAAATCTTTTTGCAAATAATTTTATCTTGTATAATAATTTCGTTATAATACAAATGTAAATATGACAATCTTCTAGTTTAATATAATTACATAGAAACAAATAGAAGATATAAACATACACCGACGATTATTAATAAAAATATTAAAAAGCTCTATTTTTTAATTATTTGTCACATAATCAATAATTAAATCAGCACAAGAAAAAAAAAGATTTGAAGAAAAAGCGTTCAAGTCTAAAATCACATGTGTCGTGTGTTTTATAAGAGCATGCATTAATCTTTCTCTCTTTCCATCGTGTCGGTTTCTCGTTCGTTGTTTCAATTATGCACCGCGGTAAAGCTTTGATGAAAGCTTTCCTACCGAAGATCTGAAGGATCATAGTCGTGTGCACGAACGGTGTCGTAATATCATCGCCGTACGGCACGTCCAACAGTGCTGGTTCGCAATGCAATAACCGCGATTACGCATTACCTGACTATGAGCACTTCCTCGATACAGGATCGCGTTTATGCATCGCTACCGGCGCAACGTAAAAGTGCATCGACTTTCGCGCGCGGTCTACCTACTTATCTAGCTACTTTTGCCGGTCGCCTCACGTGAGCGCGATTTTCCCGTGCGAGGCTTTTTGTTCTCCTCGTCTGCCATATAAACGCGAGGGAAATTGCGCCGTCACGATTCAGTTTCCCGTAACGTTAACTACTTTGCCGTGTAATGTTGCACTTGGCGAGAATAGCGCGGTTGAAAATTATACCGCGATGCGTGCGCGATGATATGCAGATTAATACGTTTCTGCAAGTTGCGAAACAATGGGAAAGATCGCCTTAAATTCGTTTAAAAAAATTTAATTAAAAGGCATCACTCTTCTTACGCGTACTTGAATTATAAAAATTGCGGTGCATGAAAATTAAAAAGAGAGATATATACATATATTCTCATAATGAATATCCGCAAAGTATCGATCGATAAAGACCTAGGAAGAGAAAGCAGAAGCTATATGATCACGTTATTGAATGTTAATATACAGAAATGGCACACTCTCTATCTTGCTAATCAAATAAAATAAGATTCGATGTATATATGTAGTGCGGCAAATCATATATGTAATATATATTACTATAACTCAATTTCCGTCTCTCTCACTATCTCTCTCTCTTGTTTTTTACGTAATCATATAAAATCTCTAAAGTACGCGCATATAGTGATATTATGTAATATATTATTTCGTTTTTGTACTATACAAAAGTGGAGCAACATGAAATTATAGATCAGTCGTGATAAGACAGAAAGCAGATTGCTTGTTAAGTAACGAAAGAAACAGCTTGAGATTTTTATGATAATTGTATATACGAATTCCGTTTCAAATTAAAGAAAACAACTTGCATCCTGTCGAGAGTTAAGCTTTGCTATAAGGCGTATCTCCTGAGTCCGGATTTGCGACATCATAATAATTTTAGGTGCAATAACGTAAAAAAGTTTCCGCGAGAGATGTTTCTCAACTAACGTCCAGCTGGAAAGTGATGACCGTTTATATTATCGTATACGTTAGGAGAGTAATTAAAATCGTATACGAAATAACATTAATGTATTTTATATCCTTATGTGATCGTTTAAAGTTTATTCCTACATGATGTTGTTCAATTCGTACAGTTCCACACGAATAACTGTAAAAATTGTTTTTATTACGAATGTATATATATGTAGCGAAATAATTTTAATACTATGAATTAAAATTATGTCCATATGTAATTATGTAGCAACATAATTTTAATTCTATAAATATTACAGAAAAATTACATAATATAAATTAATTTTAGTACGTAATCAACCGAGAGATCAGATAATTTCATGGTCCAAATAACCGCAAAAGGGTATATTATTTACGAAATTGTTATCTATTGAATTATTAATTAGGCATAATCCACACGTCGGAATTTTCTCTTATCCCGAAATAGAGACAGTGAATGTTGTCTTTAATGAATCCATCATAGAATTCAAAGATAATCATTTATCTATTGCAAATTAAAATGAAATTATATATTAAATTAAACAAACTGGCAGCAAAATCATCATACTTAAAATTCTACGAGCATATATTTTTCCATGAAAACATTTCAGTTGGCTCTCGTTCAATTCTTTTTGATTCTTCATACAATTGCTTTTGAATTCGATTATTATCTTATGAAATGTTCTAATGTTACTCAATGAATTATATTACTGTAACTAATTGGATAATTAATTTAATATTTATCTTTAACTCGTCTGCCAATTTATTACTCTGCTTTTATTTATCTCGCGATAGTAAGACTAAAATAATTACGAAGGATTACATTCTTCATGATATATGTCATACGAATATCCGGTGACCGGATTAGACCTTTCATCCGAAAGATTTTCTTAGAAGGCCAGCGGTATCATTTTAGGAATCAGCAAGTTCTAAGTAAGTTTAATACCTCGTAATCGCTTAAATAACGCTCAGAAGAAAATCGAGCGCGACTATTCGCTTTGTAAGATAATTATAGTTCATCCATCCGATAATTGTTATTCTCGGCTTTCCGTCATTGCAGGAACTAAGCAACAAGTATTATGTAGTCCGAGAATGTCGCTTATTTTTGCCGATAAATATCAAAAGCAATTAAGACACGAAGGTCTTTGAGAATTCTATTACGAAAAAGCGAAATACTAAGATATTTTCTCCAGATTAGATTTGTAAATTACATTTTTTTAAATAAGTGTATTGTGTAACGAAAAAATATGTGATATCACGATTTAATTATTATCGATCGGCTGACATCACGCAACTTGTGTGCAAAATTGTTTGGTGTTCATTCAACGAACAATAAGTAGAAAATTCGTAATATAATGTTTCGTATATGTATAATGTTTCTTTGTAGCGCGCTAGTAAAGGCTGAGAAGATCATATATTACGGAAGAGGCGATCATATGTTACGCTCAATCTCTTGTGCAAGCGAGCGTCTTTGTCAGGGAATAGGAATGATAAAGGCAGAAGCTTTGGAATATCAATAAATATGATGAATTTGCATATAATATACCTCGTGTTATATTCGTCTTAATAATCCAATAATTTATGTAATTTTCTTTAGTTGTAGATCATACTTAATTCTTAATGATTTGAATTTCTGTATGCAGTTTACCATAACGTGTTCGTGGGGACATCATTCTGAAAAAAAAAACATTAACTACTTAGGCGCAACAACAAATCCATAATTAAAATTCCTGAATGGAGACATGCAATATAAGACTCAAAATAAAATGCTATTTTCAAATAGGTAATGGAACCTTGAGAATCGCTTTATTTTGTAATACAAGAAATTTTTTTTTTTTTTATAACGTTCATTAAACGACCTTCTCTTTAGGGAGATTAACTTTTCAGAGATCTTTCGACTCTGAAGAGAATAGATGATACAGTTATAACTAACACAGGACAAATACGAATGATACAAGCTAACTTTCTACAACTAATTAAGTTTAATTATGATTATTACAAGATAAAGTTTTGTATATAATATTAAACTATATTTATGTTGTATTCAATTCTATATATTAATATATGTATTTGTCGTATAGCTAAAGATGACTTAATTACGGTCAACGGCAAGGTATTAGGAACCGTTAATGGATTAGCAATAGCAGCAAAACTAGTCATCAACTACGACAAAACGTACGGCATAAATTTGTAGTGCGACGGAATTTGGCAAAATTAATCTAGAAATGACTGATTTGGACATATTCAATAATTTAACATTCAAAGTATTGACTTGGTTAACAAGAATGTGACAATATAAAATTGTTCATATTAGTATTGAAATTAATATGAAAGATATAGTTAAAGAATAACCAAATGATTTTATTTACGAAAATTATAATAGCGAAAAGTTATAGCTGGAAATATTTCTGTGGATTATAATTATGAATGTTATAGATTAAATAAATAATATTAAATAAATGTTAAATAAATAATCCTTCTATAATATATGTGTATGATTCTGAAGAAAAGATCTATGTATAAGCAGTATGTGAGTTCAAATTATACCTGTATTTCTGTATTTTATTTATGCTAACAGAGAGAGAATGTAGGGAAGAGGGAGAAAACATCTATATAATAAAAGAAGAAATATCTTCTGAGCCTAAAAAGAGAGTTCTAGAGTTTGTAGCGTTCTTTATTATTATTCTACCATTATATACATATATTATATATTATTCACGCATATATAGTAATATATATAATATAAATTAATTTAAAAATTTGTTAAAGATATATTTCCAAAAATGCACTTATTAATATTAAAACTAAAATTTGATTACATTTAAACTAACCAAGTTGAGTATCATGTTTTGTATCAGCTTCTGCCAGTTTGGTAGATTCAGTAATTTCAGAAGTAATAGCTTTCTGCGCATCATTATCTGTATATTCTTGTTGGGAAGAAATACTTTCATCTTGCACTGACATTTCTTTTACACTAACGTCGCTGTTAATAGTTTCAGAATTATCTTGTGTTGTATTATTATTACTGTTAGTGCTAACATTTGCATTCATTGCACGCTTTAAAGCCAAATATTCCTCTACTGATCCCGTTGGAATTTTTTCAGATGTAGCAGCTGTATCAGTTGAGGATTGTGAAGACGAATTCAAATTTGGCGATTTACTCAATTTAGATAATCTTTGACGTTCTCTTAATCGTTTCCGAATCTCAGACTGTATCTTCGATTCTTTTATTACATTCTGAACATCGTCAGTTTGATAATAACGTGATGTCCAAGTTTCCATTGAATCCGATTTTGGCAAAATTGCCTCAGGTGCAGATTGCTTATGTTCTTCTGGAAAAGGAACAATAACTTCATCTTGACTATTATCCTCATCGCAATTTTCTATATCCATAACGTCACAATAATCATCTAAGTCAATTACTTCATCCAAGTCTGCCAATCTCTCTTCTTCGATTCTAGTTTCTTTTGATATTTCTTCTTCTGTGTTACTCTTTTCTTCTATAACTTTATTTTCGTCAGAAAGGCTTAATTGTTCTGTAGTATTGTCATCTTCTACATCATTTGATTGTTCTATAATCTCGGGAGTATTAATTTGTTTTGAATTTGAAGTGTTTTCACTGGTAGAAGTAAGTTGTGATTTTGCATGTGACTTCTTTTTAGATTTCTTGCGTCTTTCTGCAACGTTATTTGCAGAAATTGATATTGATAATGTATTGTTCTTTATATCTACATTTCTGTCAGGCATTATTGTTCTTGTTTCGCTACTTAAGTCTGTTTTACTTACAATATTTGTATTAGTGTATGTGTGTGTCCCTGTTACTTGAGTTCCTAAAGTTTTGCTAGAATTCTTCGCATTTTCATCGGAGTTGCTCGCAGATTTTCCAATTGCACGTTTATTTTTCAACTTTTGATTTACTCGTGTTTCGCCATGGGCTTCCCCATCACTATCACTAGACAATAATTCGACGACTGGGGTAGGTTGAATTACTAAAACAACATCTTCCTCTTCGCCTTTGGTACTCTGTTGAGCACTGATAATTTTTTCTAATTCCTTACGACAAGTTTCTTTGGCCTTGTCATCATCTTGTGGCGTTCCAATATTATTCTCTGTCTGACTGTCACTTGTTTCTGATGGATTAGTGGATGGAATTATGTCCTCTTCTTTTCGTATCAAAGCTCTTATAGCGCGAGCTCGCATTTCTAATTCTAATAAATCTAACAAACTGTCTCCCTCTTTTCCTTTATCATCCTCTTTTTTAATTTTAACGTTCTTATTAGTTTTATCACTATTTTCATTTTTAATGCTGCATTTTGCTTTAGAATTAGTCTTATCTGGATCATTTTTCTTAATATGTGCTTTTCTTTTAATTTTTACTTTATCTCTTTTTATTAACTTTCCCTGTCTGCCATTTTCCTTTTTAGATGTATCGTCATCTGTCAGCCATTCTTCTGTATCAGAAATAATTTCTAGGGAAGGTCCTATTGGGTGAAAGAATACAATAAGTAGATAGCATTATTTTTAAGGCTTAGTGTATCTATATATACAATATTCAATATGCACATACCTGAATCATCTGATTCGTTTGTGTCTGAAGATTCCAACATAGGTTTGCCACTTAATTTCGATAATATTCGAGCTTTAGACATCCCATTTAACTCATTTACGCAGTACTCTTCTAGTTCATTTAAATCTACATGCTATGTAAACAAAAAAATAACATGTTATACTCTTATACTTATATATATATATATATATATATATGTATATATATAAAAACTATCAATTTATAAATATAATCACAACATACTTTCAAAACTTGAGGCAGCATCATACGAATCTTCTCTGGCTTAACAGATTTGAAAAGTTGTCGAGCTAATTCCTTACGATTAGCTAAATAATTTTTAATTGGTTTTAAATCTCTTGTATCGATCTCTTCGTCATCTGATGACAATGATGAAGATGTACAAGAAGATAGACTGCTGTGCTCCTTAAAAAAAAAATTGTCTTTAAAGCATTGTATAGTAAAAATCTCTTATTAGAAAAAATCTCTACATAATTTAAAAAATAAGATATTCAAAATATAATTATTAACGATTACCTCACTGCTGCGTATATTTCTAGTCTTGGACATATTTCATCAAAACAAACTGAATGAATATAAAGCAACTTTCCTTTTATATTTTTATCTGAAAAAAATATAGATTAATAAATCTTTACATTTTATTACAACAGTATATTTTTGCATTTTGTCTAAAATAAAAGAGGTATATGTTGATGTGTGTGTAAAAAAAGAAGGAAAAACGAGAATCACATGCAGGAAGCTGTATAAGAAAATGCAATTTAATAAAAAAATAGTTAATTAAATAATTTATAATTTACACTTTAGGTTAATACTACTAATCTAACCTATTGAAGAGTATACAGAGCTAATAAAAACTTTACACACAATCATCCTTATTTACGACATATAAAGGACTGCAATATCTGATTTATCGTACAAACAAAACGAATAATAGTTTATTTAGTGTAAACAGAGCACTTTTTATAATACTTACTAAAGTTCCTATTTCCTTTTTTTTTATGTATAATAGAGAAAGAGAGAGTCTATCTGATAGAATCTATCTAATATAGATTCATATAGACTGTCTCTATCTAATATAGATTCATAAGACTGTCTTATTGGCATCAGCTATTGAAATATCATTCACACACGTACTCGTTCATTCATATACGACGTACTACTTATAGTACACACTTCACAGCAGACAGCTTTCATTTACAATAGCAAACTAAAGATGAATAAAGATTTTCTGATTCTGGGAATGTCGTGCAGGTGTCGTTAGTCGTCAGATGCCGATGCTTATGTTACGTTATAACCTGTATTGTTGACAACTGTTTGTCAACAAGATGACATTAATCGAATATAATTGCTGAACGTTTAATTGCAGTAAGTATTATTGTATTAATGAAATAAAAATGTTTCAAGGATAGATATCATGTCCGATGTCAGATTTTTAATCCAAGGATTTACCTTTGACACAGGCATTTTGACAGATTGTCACTGATCTCTCTAAGAGATCAAGCATCTGTGAGATTTACACATATCGTCACGTGCAGAATATTTATGAAACTTTGGTACTATGCTGAATAAGTGATTACGCTATCTGTCACACAAATTTAACGTCAATTGAAACTTTGTGTAGTTCTGCATAAATTACGAAAGAAAAATGTTGAATCGCTTTAAATCAGTATTAATGAGTGCTGTAGGCGCAAGTGAGCTAGGCTTACAGTACCATAATGATTCGGATAATGATATGATGACAGATTATATTAATTCTAATTATGTTATGGAAGTAGAAAACAAACCTTATAGCCGTCCAAGTTTTCTAGGCTTGACAGCTGAAGAGACACAGGTATTTCTAGTTTTTTTCATACTGAATCATGAATGCCTTTTTTAAATACAGATAAAAAGATACTAATACAATTATACTAATACTTAATGAATATTGTCTAAACTATATACAAAATATTTATTTTATATAGGTGAGTGCAGATCATAGAGTAAGGCCTATAATAGTTCCAAGAGACCTTAGTCGTTTGCCATGGTGCGCTGGCTACGCAGAATGTATAAATGCTGGAAAGAGTACTTGGAATGAGGACCAAGCTTCTGCGACACGCGGAGATCTAAAATTGTCAGATGTTAATGTTACACTGCCTTATGTCATGTTTTCAATGTTTGATGGCCATGCAGGGTATCAAGTTGCTCTTACAGCAAGATTACAGCTACATAGAATAATTCTTGTATGTGCTATCTTCCAGAACATTTTACTGTCAGATATTCTTATAAAAAATTTACTAATAAACTATTGAAAATAGGAAAGGTTACTGGCTATACCAGCTAATATGCTACTGAATGAAGATGAAAACGAGCTGATAAAGGGCAGAGACCTAGTTACGGGTGCTATAGAATTAGCATATAGACAAATGGATCAAATGGTAGAGATGCAGGCTCAAAATGGTGGTGGTGGTTGTACAGCTATTACAATTCTATTTCTTAATGGAAGGCTATATGCAGCAGGAGCTGGTGATTCCAGGTTGTATTATAGTTTATAGATAATGAGTTAATATATAAAATTAAATATTTATGTAACTGTTTCTATATTATTAGGGCTGTGTTAGTTTTGGGGGAGGAACAACGTGCTCTCACTAGAGATCATACTCCAGATTCTGAATCAAATCGTGTCAGAGCTTTAGGCTATCTAAGAAGCAATGAGTTGCTCAAAGGTCATTTTACTCCATTGGAATTTAAAAAAAGACCATTACAAAAGGAATTAGGATCTATGGTCTTATATCGAGAGCCTTTTATGACAGGTTGGGCATATAAAACCTTAACGCATCCAGACTTAAAATTACCGCTCATTTCAGGACATGGAAAAAGGGTACATTATCATTAATATTAATTTACAACTCTTCAAATTAAAGTAATTTTGTTTATGGTATTATGAGAAATCGTTTGTAATGTGTAGAGCAGAGTAATGGGAACTATAGGTGTGACTAGAGGTTTTGGAGATCACGGTTTAAAAGCAGCGAACACTGGTGTTAATATCAAACCATTCCTATCATCACAACCTGAAGTACAGTCTCTGGACTTGGACAGTTGTAATCTTACCGAAAGAGATTGCATTATTGTCGCCACGGACGGGCTTTGGGATGTAGTATCAGACAAAACAGCGGCAGCAATACTTAGAAAGACACTTGCACCTGATACTCCATCATTAGAATACAGGTATCTTTTTTTTTATAACTAAATTTTAACTACGATAAAGTACGATACAAGTTCTTCGATTTATAGACTGACAATGGGTGCTCAAGAATTAGTGCAAGCGGCGAGAGGTCGCTTAATCGGCAGAGTATGGATGGGAAAACCCGAGAATCCTAACGAAACAGATGAAAAATCTTCACCTATGGCATCGGTGGACGATATTAGCGTGTTAGTAGTACCTTTATATCCTTATTTATGTGAACATAAACAGTGGCTAAAAACGACGCAGCAAGAACGAAAATATGCGGATTCCCTAACGACAATATGCTTTGATTATCCTATGTCTAATAGATCAGTTAATAATCCCGCATAATGAATCACGATAGCGTTAACCATATAATGAATAATGATAGGAATTTTTAGCTGTTTCGAGAAATATGTATCTCTCACACATTTCAGTTTTGATTTACTTTCAGTATTTATTATAAAATTAACATGAAAAATTTTTTGTATTGCATTTATTAATCCATGCCTTGCGGCTTAGGATGGCTCCCACAGTTACATTCATTATTATATTCTTTATATTATAAATCTGATGTTGCTTAAATAGTAATATAATATATATAGTCTTTTATTGCTTCTTCTCTTTTTGCACAAACCCTTTATATCTATTCTGTTTTATATAGTCTCCTTATCCTTCCCTTCGTCTCTCTACCTCTTTTCTTCTTTCTATTATCTTCTTCATTTGTTCCAATCTCATCATCCTTTTCCTTCCTTGTCAAATAAGGTGAAAAGTTTTGTTTAATCAATAGATTAAATTAAAATACGTATTTTATATCTAGAATGTGAGATGGCGCTACAGGTATTAAATTAGCGTTTGCCAGCAGTGTCGATTACCACAGTGTCGAACCACAGATGTCTATACTATTACTTTAGACACAACTGTGATGTCTATACTATCAGAGAGAAACCTGAGAGCGGCCATCCCGCTTCAGCGGACGCATGTCCTGATGCGCTCCCTGAGAAAGTGGACATAAACTACGTCCGTCGTGCTCGGTAACAGACGTAGTACATGGTTCATGTCCGTGATATGGTTCATATCCGAACTAATCAGATAACCAAGATGAGAATCAGACGAGATGAAGAGATGAGTCAGACCAGAGTGTTTCTTTCTGGTCCGTAATTGTAGATCAAAGATATTGAAACATCATAAATTTATTAATATGTTTATTAACTGCGCGTTACGTTTTAGCATTCTAGTATATATTACGATATAATAACAGCGATATAAATTGTTACTGAAGTATTTTTACGTATATACACATGTGCAATTAAATAAATTTTCTAAAATAAATTTTCCTTAATAAGTCTAATCAATATAAGAATGCTGTAAATTATAAATGCTTCATTTTCTCATATTGTGTATACATCTTTATAAAAAATTTAATATTGATATTAATCTTGTTATTACATTATATATCATGTATACATCTCGTGCACATTGTTTGTATCAAAATTATATTTTATATATAATATATATTTTAAAATAAAATATTTACAATTAATATAAATACAATTAATGTAAAACTATTCAGCTTTAAGACAATCTATATAAAAAATTAACCGCAATGAAACATTCGCGAAATATCTTTTGCATGATCTCATATCATTTTATTATAACTTTGTTTTAACTGATGTAAAGTCAAGTTATTGATCAATATGGATGGATGAGATATAAAAAAATAGGATAAATGGGATAAGGTGCTCCTCAGGGTGCTACACAGGGTGCTCCCACGGTGAGCCCACGGTGAGCTCCTACTTAACCTATGCCCATACCTGGCAACGGCGGTGCCCGAACATGTACAATGGCGGTTCCCGTAACTTTTTTTTTACGAGGGAGGAGGAAATGCTAATGCACACCCGACCGGCCCGTACCGTCGGGTAGTGTGGGACTTTCACCGCACTAAAACATCCCCCACGTGCCGCGTGCCAGGCAACGACGTAACCGCATGCCTGGCAACGGCGGTGCCGCGTGCCCGGCAATGGCTATGCCACAGTGCCTGGAAACGGCGGTGCCGCGTGCCTGGCAATGGCTATGCCACAGTGCCTGGCAACGGTGGTGCCCCGTGCCCGGCAATGGCTATGACACAGTGCCTGGCAACGGCGATGCCGCGTGCCCGGCATTAGCTATGCTACAGTGCCTGGCAACGGCGGTGCCGCGTGCACGGCAATGGCTATGCCACAGTGCCTGGCAACGGCGATGCCGCGTGACCGGCAAGGGCTATGCCAGAGTGCCTGGCAACGGCGGTGCCGCGTGCCCGGCAATGGCTATGCCAGAGTGCCTGGCAACGGCGGTGCCGCGTGCCTGACAGTGGCCGCAGCACACAGTGCCTGACAGCGGCGGTGCCGCGTGCCTGACAGTGGCCGCAGCACACAGTGCCTGACAGCGGCGGTGCCGCGTGCCTGACAGTGGCCGCAGCACACAGTGCCTGACAGCGGCGGTGCCGCGTGCCTGACAGTGGCCGCAGCACACAGTGCCTGACAGCGGCGGTGCCGCGTGCCTGACAGTGGCCGCAGCACACAGTGCCTGACAGCGGCGGTGCCGCGTGCCTGACAGTGGCCGCAGCACACAGTGCCTGACAGCGGCGGTGCCGCGTGCCTGACAGTGGCCGCAGCACACAGTGCCTGACAGCGGCGGTGCCGCGTGCCTGACAGTGGCCGCAGCACACAGTGCCTGACAGCGGCGGTGCCGCGTGCCTGACAGTGGCCGCAGCACACAGTGCCTGACAGCGGCGGTGCCGCGTGCCTGACAGTGGCCGCAGCACACAGTGCCTGACAGCGGCGGTGCCGCGTGCCTGACAGTGGCCGCAGCACACAGTGCCTGACAGCGGCGGTGCCGCGTGCCTGACAGTGGCCGCAGCACACAGTGCCTGACAGCGGCGGTGCCGCGTGCCTGACAGTGGCCGCAGCACACAGTGCCTGACAGCGGCGGTGCCGCGTGCCTGACAGTGGCCGCAGCACACAGTGCCTGACAGCGGCGGTGCCGCGTGCCTGACAGTGGCCGCAGCACACAGTGCCTGACAGCGGCGGTGCCGCGTGCCTGACAGTGGCCGCAGCACACAGTGCCTGACAGCGGCGGTGCCGCGTGCCTGACAGTGGCCGCAGCACACAGTGCCTGACAGCGGCGGTGCCGCGTGCCTGACAGTGGCCGCAGCACACAGTGCCTGACAGCGGCGGTGCCGCGTGCCTGACAGTGGCCGCAGCACACAGTGCCTGACAGCGGCGGTGCCGCGTGCCTGACAGTGGCCGCAGCACACAGTGCCTGACAGCGGCGGTGCCGCGTGCCTGACAGTGGCCGCAGCACACAGTGCCTGACAGCGGCGGTGCCGCGTGCCTGACAGTGGCCGCAGCACACAGTGCCTGACAGCGGCGGTGCCGCGTGCCTGACAGTGGCCGCAGCACACAGTGCCTGACAGCGGCGGTGCCGCGTGCCTGACAGTGGCCGCAGCACACAGTGCCTGACAGCGGCGGTGCCGCGTGCCTGACAGTGGCCGCAGCACACAGTGCCTGACAGCGGCGGTGCCGCGTGCCTGACAGTGGCCGCAGCACACAGTGCCTGACAGCGGCGGTGCCGCGTGCCTGACAGTGGCCGCAGCACACAGTGCCTGACAGCGGCGGTGCCGCGTGCCTGACAGTGGCCGCAGCACACAGTGCCTGACAGCGGCGGTGCCGCGTGCCTGACAGTGGCCGCAGCACACAGTGCCTGACAGCGGCGGTGCCGCGTGCCTGACAGTGGCCGCAGCACACAGTGCCTGACAGCGGCGGTGCCGCGTGCCTGACAGTGGCCGCAGCACACAGTGCCTGACAGCGGCGGTGCCGCGTGCCTGACAGTGGCCGCAGCACACAGTGCCTGACAGCGGCGGTGCCGCGTGCCTGACAGTGGCCGCAGCACACAGTGCCTGACAGCGGCGGTGCCGCGTGCCTGACAGTGGCCGCAGCACACAGTGCCTGACAGCGGCGGTGCCGCGTGCCTGACAGTGGCCGCAGCACACAGTGCCTGACAGCGGCGGTGCCGCGTGCCTGACAGTGGCCGCAGCACACAGTGCCTGACAGCGGCGGTGCCGCGTGCCTGACAGTGGCCGCAGCACACAGTGCCTGACAGCGGCGGTGCCGCGTGCCTGACAGTGGCCGCAGCACACAGTGCCTGACAGCGGCGGTGCCGCGTGCCTGACAGTGGCCGCAGCACACAGTGCCTGACAGCGGCGGTGCCGCGTGCCTGACAGTGGCCGCAGCACACAGTGCCTGACAGCGGCGGTGCCGCGTGCCTGACAGTGGCCGCAGCACACAGTGCCTGACAGCGGCGGTGCCGCGTGCCTGACAGTGGCCGCAGCACACAGTGCCTGACAGCGGCGGTGCCGCGTGCCTGACAGTGGCCGCAGCACACAGTGCCTGACAGCGGCGGTGCCGCGTGCCTGACAGTGGCCGCAGCACACAGTGCCTGACAGCGGCGGTGCCGCGTGCCTGACAGTGGCCGCAGCACACAGTGCCTGACAGCGGCGGTGCCGCGTGCCTGACAGTGGCCGCAGCACACAGTGCCTGACAGCGGCGGTGCCGCGTGCCTGACAGTGGCCGCAGCACACAGTGCCTGACAGCGGCGGTGCCGCGTGCCTGACAGTGGCCGCAGCACACAGTGCCTGACAGCGGCGGTGCCGCGTGCCTGACAGTGGCCGCAGCACACAGTGCCTGACAGCGGCGGTGCCGCGTGCCTGACAGTGGCCGCAGCACACAGTGCCTGACAGCGGCGGTGGGTACTTAGCTTCTCATTCAGGATAAACCTTTAGGATAAACCTTAAAGTTAAGGTTTATTCTGAAGGATTAACCATCCAGATACTGAGCCCTCCCACCACGTCAAGGTGTACCCGTGAGAGGGTTATCCGAGTCAAAATTTTGATGCAACTCTGAAAGTTTTAAATAAAATTTGAATTTAATTAGCTGATCTATACACTTACTTAGGTTAGTAAATGAAATAATTATTTAAATTTTGCAAAGAAACTGTTTATTTATAATAGAAATTTTAACAGAATTTATAAAAGAAATACATAAAAGTATTTTTGTCTAATTCTATCTTTTTTTGAAATAATTCAAATAAATCGAATTAATTGGCTTACGCGATTTATATAACACAATTAGTATATAAAAAAATAAATACCTCAGGATTGCTCCGCCTGTGCCTGATGCCTCTTCTGGGCCTCTTCCTCTTCTCAGATTGGCAGGGTTGTTTGAGTCCGTTGATTAACACACGCGACACTCGCTTTAAAAGGCAATCCCGCACTTGTACGCGCGATACTTTTAACGGCACTCCCGCACTCCCGCACTAAAGATGTACCCGTGAAAAGATTTATCGTCACTTCGATTGTTACTTAATTAAACAAATATATTACGCGAAATCGCGAGATCGCGATTGCGTTTGAAGAAGAATTATGTCGGAGCGTTTCGCGTCACTACTTTCCTGTTCGAGTGTCACCGCGCGAATAATGACAAATCGAAGTATGTCAACAATAATAAACTATATACTGTGAAGGCCATATACCTTCGAATGACAACAAATTATTGTCGCATGGAAATATTTAACACACACACACATTTTATAATAGAAATTTACGTTGAATATTTTATATCGCGTATCTAATATTTTATATCGCGTATCTAATATGTAAATCAATAACGTAAATGAAGTCTTTGCGCTTTTTCGCCGACGATAATAAGTCGGTAATAAAAGGAGTGTTTCTTCTCTAAACGCAATCGCGATCAGTGTCGGCAAATTAATTGCTATTATGATGCGATTAATGAATAATTACCTTTTATAAATAATAAATAAGAGTCATATAATGAAATTTCACTATTATTATGACAATTAATTAACTTTCGATAAATAACACATAACTGTATCACGATGATATGTAGATCTTTATCGAAGCGCATAGTATTCCGCGCAATCACTGAATATTTCAAGTAAGATTCGAAGCAGGAGAGATAAAAATTATAAATCATTGTTTTATTTCCCTAACAATACTTGAAGTTAAATACATTTGTAATATACTTTTTTATATTTTACTCATCTAACTGTAATGTTTTTCGGATTGAGAATGCACAATAAAATATGAATCGCAGAATCGAGTAATTAACGTAACAAAAGGACGCGTAATATATTAATCGTTTAATTAATAATTAATAAACCTTAGATTTTATTTGCGACAATATGTCGAATTTAATTTGAAATATAAAATTAAATTCGACATATTGTCGCAAATAAAATCTAAGGTTTATTAATTATTAATTAAACGATTAGTATACTACGCGTCCTTTCGTTACGTTAATTACTCGATTCTGCGATTCATATTTTATTGTGCATTCTCAATCCGAAAAACATTACAGTTAGATCAGTAAAATATAAAAAAGTATATTACAAATGTATTTAACTTCAAGTATTGTTAGGGAAATAAAACAATAATTCATAATTTTTATCTCTGCTGCTTCGAATCTTACTTGAAATATTCAGTGATTGCGCGGAATACTATGCGCTTCGATAAAGATCTACATATCATCGTGATACAGTTATGTGTTATTTATCGAAAGTTAATTAATTGTCATAATAATAGTGAAATTTCTTTATATGACTCTTATTTATTATTTATAAAAGGTAATTATTCATTAATCGCATCATAATAGCAATTAATTTGCCGACACTGATCGCGATTGCGTTTAAAGAAGAAACACTCCTTTTATTACCGACTTATTGTCGTCGGCGAAAAAGCGCAAAGACTTCATTTACGTTATTGATTTACATATTAGATACGCGATATAAAATATTAGATACGCGATATAAAATATTCAACGTAAATTTCTATTATAAAATGTGTGTGTGTGTTAAATATTTCCAGGCCTAAGTTATATTAAAATAGAAGACGTCCAACAAACGATTGTAAAATCGCACGATCGTCAACGAGCGTAAAATGTTTACGTTCATATGCCGGCAACGGTAATTAATCGGCAATAGAAGGAATTTCTTTCCTTCCTCGATCTAAACGATGCGCGTATCCAATATGTAAATCGTCAACGTAAACAAACGTAAATAAAGTCTTTGCGCTTAGTCGCCGACGACAATAAGACGGTAATAAGAGGATTGTTTCTTCTCTAAACGCAATCGCGATCAATGTCGGCAAATAATTTGCTATTATGATGTGATTAATGAATAATTAATTTTTATAAATAATAAATAAGATTTATATCGGAAAATTTCACTTTAATTATGACAATTAATTTTCGATAAATAACACATAACTGTATCACGATGATATAGTAAATCTTTCTCGTAGCGCATATCTTTCCGCTCAATCACTGAGTATTCAAGTAGGAGTCGAAGCAACAAAGATAAAAATTATAAATTATCGTTTTATTTTTCTAACAGTACTTAAAGTTAAATACATTTGGAATATATTTTTTTAAATTTCCGCGATCTAACTGTAATGTTTTTCGGATTGAGAATGCACAATAAACTACGAATCACACGATTCTGCGATTCGTATTTAATTGCGTGTTACGTTTTAGCATTCTAGTATATATTACGATATAAATACAGCGATATAAATTATTGTTACTGAAGTATTTTTACGTATATCCGCATGTGCAATGAAATAAATCTTCTTAAATCAATTTTTCTTAATAAGTCTTAATGAATATAATGTAGAAAAAAATATCTCAATAAATTACTTTCACTTTTTTCTTATTCTTGGAACAATGAACTGGATTAATAAGATTTTTGCGATTAAAATGACATCAAACACGCCATAAATCGGGTAATTTTTAACTAGATAGGTAATCAAAATTTTAATTACCTATCTAGTTAAAAATTACCCGATTTATGTCGTGTTTGATGTCATTTTAATCGCCAAAATCTCTTTAATCCATTAAGATTATTTTCAAGCCGATTAAATGCAAAATAGGAGTTTTAGTTTTCTCTCGATTCTCGGATCAGCTTATCTTTCCGAGCTGTCTAGCGGACTCGTCGAGTGTAAGAGCGAGAGCGAGACCGCGAGTAGAGAGCGAGCGAGATGACCTATCATCAAAGAGTTCCGAAGTCTCTTACAATGGGCTCTCCC
Source organism: Lasius platythorax (assembly GCA_963971435.1). Taxonomy (NCBI): domain Eukaryota; kingdom Metazoa; phylum Arthropoda; class Insecta; order Hymenoptera; family Formicidae; genus Lasius; species Lasius platythorax. The sequence goes on from OZ020545.1 coordinate 9,547,533, forward strand.
CATCCATAGCAATTCACGAATGTAAACATTTTGAAATAAAAACTAAAATTTCTATTTTGCATTTAATCGGCTTGAAAATATTCTTAATGGATTAATGAGATTTTGGCGATTAAAACGACATCAAACACGACATAAATCGGATAATTTTTAACTAGATAGGGTGAAGAATCTTACAAATAAGTCTACGAAGCGAAAATATAGCGTCAAGCGGAGCGCACTTATTTTATTATATGTTTATTTTATGTTTATTTTCAAAAGACTACGCATCCAATCGAATTTATAAATAAAAAATTAATTAAATTAATAATAAGTAAAAAATAAATTAATATAAAAAAATTAATATAAAAAGCTATAAATTAAAACCATAATTTGATTAAAATGCATGATGATTGCTTAAATGCTTGATACCATTGTTCCAAGAATAAGAAAAAAGTGAAAGTAATTTATTGAGATATTTTATACATTATATTCATTAAGACTTATTAAGAAAAATTGATTTAAGAAAATTTATTTCATTGCACATGCGGATATACGTAAAAATACTTCAGTAACAATAATTTATATCGCTGTATTTATATCGTAATATATACTAGAATGCTAAAACATAACGCGCAATTAATAAAACATATTAATAAATTTATGATGTTTCGATATCTTTGATCTACAATTATGGACCATAGAGAAACCCTTTGATCTGACTCATCTCTTCACCTCGTCTAATTCTCATCTTGGTTATTTGAGTAGTTTGGATATGAACCATATCACGGACATGAACCATGTACTACGTCTGTTACCGAGCGTAATGGACTTAGTTTATGTCCACTTTCTCAGGGAGCGCATCAGGACATGCGTCCGCTGAAGCGGGATGGCCGCTCTCAGGTTTCTCTCTGATACTATTACTTTAGACAACCATAAATGTTTATAATATTCATAGACCTTATAGATCTATAAGGTCTATGATACTATTACTTATAGACAACTGTGATTACAACCAACACACAGTGATGATAAAATGTATGAGCGAAGATAATACATAATATATATTTTTATTTATAATTTAAGAAAGTAAAAAGCATTATATAAAATATTTACACATCTTATTAAAAAATATATATGCTATTTGAATATATCTTGAAACATAATTTTTAGATTTAATTTTATCATTAAAATAAAAATAATATAACATTAAATTAAGAAATAATATATCGCATAACACACACAGAAATTATTAAAAATAAGCCAATTTCTTTAAAATTTTCAGCAATTTATAATGAAAATGACATATTACAAGATCGATATAAGCGAAATTATTACGGAATATTCGGAATATTATAAATGTTCCGAGCGTATGCTTATAGTTATACTCGAATCTCATAATAGACAAATATTGTGACTCTTAAATATGCAATTTCCGCGAAACTTTTGCTAAGCCCCGGTAAAGTTCGCAGATGGACAATTGTAACGGGGTTGATTTGTGACAATCTTAATAAAGCAAAAAGAAACTGCGAAAGAAACAATAGGTAATGATCACTCGAAATATGCCCATTGCAGGATCGCAATATAATCGAATAATTTCTAATTTGGCACCGACAAACTTTTTCTACACTCTTGCACATTCTCTTAATATCTTTGCGCGATGTTATGGCGAAATTTTTAATTCTTTTTTAATTCTTAATTTTAATTATTAACAAAGTCATGTAATTATTTTATATTTTTAAATTATTTAATAGTTCATTAAATTGTATCAATTTTTTAAATATCAAATAATTGGACGGTCTATTTAATTTTGCTAAGAAAAAAAGAGAATGATTCAGAATTCTTTACGGTATATTGCTGTGTGTGAAAAAGTTATACATCATTAAAGAATAGTCTATTTCATCAAGATTATAATCATATTATATAAAAATCTATTAAACATCACTTCGACTTATGTCTTTCGCAAGAAATAATTTATTTTGCCACGTAGAGATTAATTCAGAAATATTTAAAGAGGTGTCTCGAAAAAGGAGGAATAAAACGCCTTTCTCATATACAAAACAGACTCGTGTACGAAGTCTCAGCATTGTCGAGCTTCGCCTAAGTGAATTGTCCTTCTGTGCGATGTTAAATGACGAACTTTTGCGATGTGCGTGCACAGGCACGCACGTGGACATGTTTTATACGTTTCCGGGGCAAGTGGATTTCCTCGTCGCACGGCCGCTGCATAGAGTCCGAAACACAGTTAACTCTCATAAATTTAATTACGAGGCGCAACCAAATAAAAGAGCCTCTCTTTTCGCCAGTAAAATCTTATAATTAGTCTCGACGTTGTGATTATCTCGAAATTATTTATAGAATCATTTATTGATAAATTCCACGAATTATAAATTATCAACGCGACAGTATATACATATATATCTAGAGATGAGTCTCCATCAGATATAAATTAAGTGAACAATTAAGCGATAATAGTATATACATACTTATCTCGTCGCGTGATATTGAAATATTTTAGTGTCAGGATAAATACTTTATCATGTATATAATCTCTTTTTATCATGTTGAAACAAAGTTATTTAGTTATTTATTAAAGTTATTTATTAGTATAATAAATAAATCTCTGTAGAAATTATTGTAGGATTTATTGGACAAAGAGAGGTAATAATAAAAATAAGTACAGTACTCGAACTCGACTCGATCTGTACGCTATTATAATCAAGATCAGATTCTCTGTGAGCGCTTTTTGACGCCACTCTTTATAAGGCAACACACACACACACACACACACACTCGCGCCGTTTCGGCAAGCTTCAATGCATCTTCTGTCATACGCCGCACTCGCGCCGACAATCATACGGCACATTTCAATCGCTTCTGTCATACGCTACACTCGCATCGACAATCATATCGCACACTTCAATCGCTTCCGACATACTCTTAGTTCTTTCCCGATATACGCTTAGATCTTTTCCGCTCACTTACTCACTCGTGCATACACGCATACGCTCATATTCCTACATTATAAAGACTTTTTACATTTATAAAATTATAAATTACATTTATAAATTTATGAAAGATTATAATTTTTTTGTGTTTGATATATATTTTAATTGCTTAATGTCAATTATGTTTTCATAATAATTAGGAAAATGTTATTGGTACATCACGCTTCATTAACGTGAAAGAGCAAATGAAATATAAGCAGAATACTTGGTAGCACGATGTTTTATTCCATTACGGATTAAATGGTCGGGGAACTGAAAGACGTTACGCAGCAAATTCCTGTCGACCGACGACGATGAAGTCGGAGATGAATTGTAATGCGCCATGCATTTCCGTCAACTAAGAGCGACAGCATAAAAGGGTGCTGGGATAGAGTGTCGCAAATCACCGTACGAAAGTGCTCGTCTACGAAAGTATAGACAAGCGTTGTGAAAAAAACTAAACCTAGTTCGACAGCTCTCCGTTGACCTACCATCGATCGATTCACAATTTTGTGAAAATTGCTGTGCACTGAGCTGACGGCTATCGGATCTCGTCTTTTCTACGCAACGCATTATTGTTTTTCAAGCTTCCAATCAATGATAAGAAAATACTACCTATGTCTCCGCTAACTTTCAACATAATGAGATTTTAATTTTACTTGTAATATTTAATGAAATATGCATACAAGAGAGTTTTAGAATAAAGAATTTCTCAAAAAGATTAATATTTTATATAGTAGAAAATATGTTCGCTATCATAAAATAAAAAAGTTTTTAATTATCTACTTTAATATAGTATTAAAAAGAGATATCAATTCTCTATGTATATTTTGATAAATGGGTCGATCGATAGTTTATACTCGATAGTTTCATTATAAAGATCGTATATGTTATCTTCGAAACGTAATGTACACCGGGCATTTGGTCGAAAAATGGGATGCACTACTTTTGAACGGTCATCCGATCGCCGATATGTTTTTCATGGCGCCGGATTATGACGGGCGATCTGTCACGGTCACCGTAATGTTAACTCCAAGGGGCTGGAAAGGGCTTAATGCCTCTCCTGCTAGGGATAGCGCAAGAAAGAGTGTGCGTGTGGAGAAGGATGAGGAAGGAGAGTACGTTACACCATATCAAAATGGCCACAACTTAGGGGTCCTGTGTTACCCCGATATATCATCGTTAGAGAACTTTGGACGGCTTCCTGGTTCCAGCATTGATGGTTTCCTCCGATACGACATGATGTATCTGTTCCTCATTGCAGCAGCGTGGAAATGAGAATCGGATGCAATTTGAAAGTAAAAGTATCGTCTAAAGCGATAATAAAAAGTTTCTCGACTGTTTACCTATCCGTCTTCTGACTCACATTTCGGCATAAGATTATATTTAAATTAAAAAGGGATGAATTATGTATAATGTCAACTCGCTAATCTCTCTGTAAAAATCTGTTTGAGAACAATTTACATCAGAGATATATATATAATGCTGTTAATAAACAGTTTTTCACACTAGCATTGCGATTAGAATAAGATTAAAATAATACATTATTAATAAGATTAAAAAATTAAATTGCAATTAGAAAATAATTTATACTCATAACGGTAATATATGATGCCTTTAATGATAGCTTAATCTTAATGTCCTTAATGATAGCTTAATCTATTTATCATATGTTGTTTTGATTTTACTGAGTTTCTGTTTTGCATACTACGTGAAAATTATGACATCAAAGTTAGCTAACATCCTGTCTGCATGTCTTTCTTGGAATGTCCGCATCGTAAATTGTATAACTGTATACTGTAAGCATGTCACTACTGATTATCGGCTGTCGCGTGCTTCTTGTCAACTTTCTTAGCTTGCAAGAATTTAATGTCGATCTGCTTCAAGCTAATGATCTGCTTAAGACTGCCGAATGTAATTAAACGGATAATGCGGCAAGTTTGCTACCGAGAGATTACGTCATCAACTCTCACAGTTTCAGCTTCCAAGTCTAGATACATATCATCTATATATCTATCATCTATATAAGTGACGCGTTATATTTCTCAGGTATTCAGACAACGACGCTAAATTTCCACTTATTGCTTATGCGCAGCTAAGAAATTTCAATTTGCTATTCAATTTGCTGATTAAACTCTGCTTGCATACATAGCATCATAAGCTTGACTTGATAAAATAATATAAGGGATATTGCAAGAGAATGTGGTAAACCACAAGAAAACACTCTATGCTAGATGCTAGTTTAGAATGTTAAATGACAATTGAACATTGCAAGATATTAAGATATATTATTTAACACAAAGATATGTGTTATTAATGCCAATATTTCTGCAAAACAAATTTCTAGAAAAAAAATTATTACTGAAAGAAAGAATGCATCGAGCGATCCATCTCGAATTTTGCATTCGCTATCGGAGAAATAATTCGGGTAAACATTTAATCTGATTTAATCATATTCGGGGAAACAAAAAGCGACAAATTAAACTTGATCGATTAAAAGTTAGAGATTGCAGAAGATAATAAGGATCATGAAGGAAGTTAAGAACAAAAGCATTTCTCCTGCCTTTTTGTCTCGTCCGACTCGTGAGAGCTTTTTGTCGTCATTAGCTATTTTTTTTTTCTCGAGATGGTGACCGGTCTGCCAAGTATAAAACGGGTCGCTCGACTGACGGGAAATTGGTATTAACTGCGCAAACGGACAGATAGAATAATTACGTGCACATCGGCACACACACATTCGTATATATTCGTATGTTGAAAACGACTACATTGAGCTAAATTAAATTTTTCTCTACGAGTATCTTATGCAATGTCATGCAGATAATCGCAAGCTCTCTTTGAGAACCGTATATACGGCGCTGACGTTGAACTTGAAATGAAGATTTCGGAAAAGGAAAATGTGAATCAATTATAGTTAATAATTGCAAAATACCTATAAATTAAATATCGGTGCGTTTTTGTCCGTACTCTTAACAGGCTCTCCGAGTATAATTAAAACTGCCAAATCTGACAACTGGAAGTAATAATGGAGATGGTGCCGTCACTTCGTTCGAATAATTATCATCGTATATTTTCAGTCGTTTCCGCGACGCGTGCGATATCAACTTTTTCTAAATACATTATCTAGATTTCGCATTGGCGTTAATCTGCCCAGCAGTAAGTAATTAAATTTCCGCGAAATGCCATTTCCGCGGAGAGTTTATCTAGAACGGCTATGAAAAATTCTGACTTTCAGTTGCCAGCTTTTATCGGGAAGTGCGACAACGCGACGGGTCGGCAGATAAATCCGGCAGGGCGGTTTCCATCCGCGCGCGTCCTTTTCGCAAGTTAATGCGCTTTCCGCAGGACACGCGCTGGACGTGCAACGAGGCCCGACGTGTGCGTGTGCCTTCGAAGGCTCACGTCGGTTTGTGCCGACGACAGGAACGGTTATCCGATATCAAATTACCGTACGTCGAGCCAAGTTCCTCCACGACCCAGGACCCGGATCTGTACGCCAATAACTTCATTCCTGCACCGACACAACTTGCGATGGTATAATCCGTCCTGGTCGCCGTACTTCGATTGGTCGCCTCGCTGTTTGTGATCTTTATAGATTGAGAAAAATCACGCAAATTGAACGCCAAGATAATTTGGCGCGCAACTGTATACATTTCATTCCTGTAGATGAAAGAATCATATGACGTTCAGATGATTAAGCATAATTTGGAACGACGTATTGGAGATGCTGAGCAGACAAAAATAAATAAACGTGTATGCACATGACAATAACTTTAAAATAAAAATGATATGAATGTTTTAATTATTTATACAATTATATATGTAATCTAGAGATAACTCTTAATAAGTTCCATTTAACAAAAATTGATCTTCACGATAACGTTCGCGAGATAAGGTTTAAATCGGTTGTACGCGGTAAATTGCGTAACGTCGTAACGATAAGAAGCGAGATGTCATCGTTGCCAGTGAATCGAGTTGTCTCACTCGACGTTATCGGTTTTTCTTCTTATTACTCCGCGTTTCTGCCGTCTCTCTATCGTGCATCATAAACCATCCGTGAATACTTCGCATGAGCGACCAGCCTCGTCGCTCGGTCGCCTAGTGACAAATAGTTAGGCGTTACACAAGCTGGTTACGGATCCTTCGACAAACATAGGCGGACAAACGTCTCCTAATTGTACTGGCAATTGTTTACGCTATCTCATAGTACCTTGTCACCTTCCTCCGTTCATGGCTATTCCGTGTTTGTCATCCCTTTCTTGCACGTTTCTGCCATCTCTTCCGGAAGAATAAACGACGAACGACTTTGTAGGTGTATAGATGTCTGTGATGCGCTTAATTGAATATCGTCGGCGACGAGCTTTCATTAGGAGATCCAACTTTTTTTCGTAGCTCCGAGCTCATCTCTCGATATTATATCCGTCATCGCGGGGATTACTTTCGCCAACACGGGAAACAATGAATCCGCGTAGCGCAATGAGTCATGTATGTATTTCACGACATATCGGATTAATTTCTAACCGTACTCTGCAGCGACGTATTTTTCGACATTTTTCACGATAAAAAACGTACAGTTATTCACGCATGCATTTCCATGTTCCATTAGGCGCATAACCAACGTGCTACAACATCCGCTTCCGGCGACGAAGTTTTCACTTTGCCGCCGTTGTATGTAATAAAGAATTATGAATTTAAAAAATATCTATAAATTTAACAAAGATTATTTTAGTTTAATTGTCTATGTAATTTTATTTTTATTTTTTTATCTTTGATTTACTATTTTTAGTTTTTGTAAAAAGAATTTAGTTCTTATATGATGAAATGCTGATTCTTAAAATAAATATAACGTATCATATAAAATGAACATTAATACAGACGAGAAAAAAAATAGTTAAATTTTTCTTTTTACGTCTCACATTTTCTTTTGAAAAGTACTGGATACGTGCCTGGATTTCGATAATGTTATCTTTGAGTGATTGACGAATTGTACAAATAAAAAGAGTCCTCGAGCGGGATCATTTTGTCAAAGAGCCAAATGCAGCAGCAGAGTGTTATACCAACAATGCAACGTGTCTGAGCAAATACGTGAGCGCTGTTAAATATTTGAACATCCACCATGCGAATGTAAACGAGAGACCTTGTGTTATGATATGTATCATTAATTCCCTACCAGCGCGAATCTGTCGCGTAAACTAGATGATTGTATAAAGAGCTGTCTCTACGTCGCACGAATATTTCACAATCAAGATTCCACATGTGCGATGTCAGGAGCTCGGTAAGGTTCTCAAATTTTTCGTTCTGAATAATACTTATACAGCGGAAAAGGTGTTCTATGAAGAGATAAATATCGCGCAAATGTGACATTTTCTCGGATATCACGACGCGTCTGCTTCTCTAGTTCATTCTCTGATACGTCGCAATGATATATCAATTTACTACGATTTTGGCCGCGCCACGGCTGTTTATTTTAACGATGTCTAAAAGCAGCGACGTGTAAAGGAAGTATCCATCATTGGTCCGCAAGATAATATTCTTTGCTGTCAAATCGAATTGCGTCGACGGGAATCAGTCTGAACATTATCATTCAGGGAAATCGATTATGATAAGCAGAATGAAAAAGCAATAAAATTTAAAATTTCTGAGAATATCGAATTATATAAAAAGAGCAATTAGATAAAGTCAATATAACATATCAAGAATGCCAATATCAATGACGATCTTTCTCATATCGCATACGCGAAAATATAATCATATTGCATTAAATGTTTAAAATATGACGTTAATAATTTGTGACAATCTTCATATAATTTCGAACACACACGCGCGTTCATTGCATTTGCAGGATTAAGCGGGAAATGGAAAGGAAGCCGCTAAAAACTGGCACAGACCTCTCGTTAGATAGATCGTAGGACAGGTGCGGCAGCGACCGACGCTGCTATTTCCGGAGAAAAAATATCGCTCGTTTAACACCCCCGGGTTCAGCCCCACGAGGCCGATACGAGACGAATTATTGTGCCGCGCCAATCTACGAGGATTACTCGCGCCCACGAAGGGCCATCGGGACGTCGTTCAACGACTTTACGGCGACGCACGTGCAGTCACATCCCTCTGAAAGTGCATCGATATCGTTGCACATCGAGCTTCCCCGCGGATTAGTCGCATTAAGAATTTCTATTTTAAAAGCTTTTCGCATCGCAACTCCCGTTTTCAAATGCGTAAATGTCGAGTTTACCCGTAAATGTCGGATAATAAGTAGGACAATTTCATCGTTAAAGATGGAAAAAATATTGATGCGCAGACAGAATTAGCTTTGCAATAGATTAGAACAAGCTTAAATTATTAATTGCTAATCTAATTGGAAAATTATTATTAATATACATAATGTTTTAAGATGATATACTTCATATTCATTTCAATCGATTAATTTATTCCCAATAGTGATCAGGATATTTTTAAGATATAATTATTAAGTACTCTTTCGTGCTTAAAAATTTACTACATTTAAGACGAAGTAGAAATAGTGTACATTAAATCTACATTGAAATATTGTAAAATCGATCTTCTATTTAATATTTAATCTATCGAATATTTAATCTATATTTTATCTATCGAATATTTAAACGTGATTGAAATTTGGAGCGTTCATGGAGCGAAAATGTAAAATACTCTAATAACAAGCAGACTTATAAGAAATAATTATATTTACATCCAAAATAATATATTTAAATTAAAAAAATATTTTTGAGATAAAAAATTAACAAAACAATTAAAAAACATCAAAATGTCGATACATATATACATTTAAAATTCACCACAGTCGTCTCTACATTTGGTGACAAAAAATGCAAGTATCATCGCATGCCTTGGGATTATTTACAATAAAAAAAAATTAATTTGTTAAGAAACAATGCCCGGAACAGATCCGTAAATCACAATATTTCTGCATAGGCGCTTGAATATCCGTTTAAAAATTTATCACAGTCGCCTCTGCGTTTGGTGCCAAAAAATGCAAGTATCATCGTGTGCCTTGGAATCATTTACAATAGAAAAAAATTAATTTGTTAAAAAACAATGCCCGGAACAGATCCGTAAATCACGATATTTCTGCATAGGCGCTTGAATTCCCGTTTAAAAATTAATCACAGTCGTCTCTGCGTTTAATGCCAAAAAATGTTAGTATCAACGCATGCCTTGGGATCATTTACAATAAAAAAAAATTAATTTGTTAAGAAACAATACCCGGAACAGTTCGGTATATCACGATATTTCTGCATAGGCGTTTGAATATCTGTTTAAAAATTCATCACAGTCGTCTCTGCGTTTGGTGCCAAAATAAACAAACGTGGTAGCATCCCTTGTGATCTCCTACGATAGGAAAAAAATAATTTGTCAAAGAGCAAAGCCCAGAACAGTTCTGTTTATCAAGATATTCTTGAATATGCGGGTTTAAACTCATTTAAAACTTCATCCTATTCGTCTCTGCGTTCGGTGCCAAAATTTGCAAATGTGGTGGCATGCCTACATATATTATTAAATTTTATTTATTATTATATTTTAATATCTCCCGTCTCAGGAGATCATAAGTGATGTTACCACGTTTGCAAATTTTGGCACAAAACGCAGAGACGAACGGGATGAATATTTAAATGAGTTTAAACCCGAATATTCTGAAATAAATTAACTAATTAATAATTTTTTGTCGCTAGTAAATAAATTCAAATAGAGAATATTAATATAATTCGACCAAACTAGCAAATAACTTACACGGGCGAAGTTGGAAGAATATTTTTAGGGAGACGTATCTCTTGGTACGAGATTACAAGATTCCCTTGATTATATTTCAACCATACCGTGAATAAATAGGCGAGAAAAATATAGGTCCGAAAAGTCGCTGAAGCAGGAATCGAACCTGCGTCTTTCGCTTGCCGGGCGACTGCTTTTAACCAACTAAGCTTAGTTGGTTGATCTATCTTAAATGAATTTTTAAATGTGTTTAAACGCGCATATTTAAAAGTATCATGATAAACGGAACTGTTCCCGGCCTTGTTTTTTGACAAATTATTTTTTCTTTGTTGTAAGTGATCCCAAGGCGTGCGGCCATGCTCGTATTTTTTGGCACCAAACGCAGAGGCGACTGTGATGAATTTTTGAACGAATATTTACACGCCTATGAAAAAATATCATAATAATCGGAACTTTTCCCGGCCTTATTCTTTGCCAAATTATTATTTTTCTATCGTAAATGAGCCCAAGGCATGCGACCATGCTGGTATTTTTTGGCACCAAACGCAGAGACAACTGTAATAAATTTTTAAACGGTTATTTACGTGCATATGCAAAAATATCGTGATAAACGGAACTTTTCCGGGCCTTGTTTTTTAACAAATTAAATTTTTTTGTCGTAAATGATTTCAAGGCATGCGAATATACTCTTTTTTTTGGCACCAAACTCAGAGCCGACTCTGATGAATTTTAAATATACATCTATATCGTAATTTTGATGTTTTTTAATTGTTTTGTTATTTTTTTATCTCAAAAATATTTTTTATTTTAAGTATATTATTTTGGATGTGATTATAATCATTTCTTATAAATCTGCTTGTTATTATCGAATTTTACATTTTCGCTCCTTGAACGCTTTAAACTTCAATCACGTAATATTTAATCTATATTTTGTCCGATTTGAATATTATTACAATGTAGATTCTTTCAAAATTTTAAAATTTTTAATTAAGTCTTTCAAAACTTGTTAACGTCTTACTGTAACGGAGAGAAAAATTGCATCTTTCCCATTTGATTGACACGAAATTTGGATACTTATCGGGAGTTCGACAAAATTTTATGTGCCACTCGAAGGCAACTCGAAAGCCACTCAATTCTTATCTAACTCGATTGTCTGATTTACGTTAAAAAGCAGAAGGATGAAGGAAAATTTTTCATTGGAGGAAAAGATCAGAAAATAAATAAAGAAGTAAAAGAAAAAAAGAGCATAGCGGCTTATACTCGAGTAAATGACAGTTATGGATGTAAGTTTAATAACGATTAATGGACGATGGATTTGATGTGCAGAAATTCCGGCTTGCAATTGGCTCGAACGATTGTTTAACCTTATCGCGCAAACGCAAATCCCACATAGAATAGGGTATATGTTGCATAACTGCTACTCGCGGGAGCGATCAGGATTCCATAAACCAAAACTATATCGCGAGCCCCTATTCCCGATCTCTCTTCGTAACATACCCTCGACGAATAATGGATTTATGACGTACGCGTTAGACTTGAAATACGCGCATTACGGATTAACGTCGCTGCCATGAAATCGCATGTCTAATGCACAGAGCTCATTACAGTTTGACGATATTCATTGATATATGTATAATGGATTGCTATAGATCTGTTACAATTTTATTTGGGTATATTTTAAAGTTGTTTTATATAAGATCAATTGCTATCATATTTTTGTTTATTTGTGTTTATATATGATTAAAATATAGAAAGATAGAAAAAAAAGTTTAATTGAACTTATCGATGGATTGAGAACCTGATATAAACGAGTTGAAAACTGTAATATAATTCGGCGTAATTTTCTGCGTATCGATAATCGATGGCAGATCAACGTTCCATTTAAGTAATTAACGTCCAATGGAAAGATAATGATTCGTTATTTGTTCTCCTTTACGAAGAACTCATTTTGATTTCTTATCAATGAATAGATTAGCTTTTGGAAAACGCAAATTCATGTCTCTTTATCGAACTGATCTAAAGTACTAGCTTTATTATCGAAGCATTTTACTTGGAAATACATATTGGCGGGAATAAATGACGATAACATCGATTTTATCACCGCGGATTTTTTTACGACAATTATAAAATTTCGTCTCCGAGAGGGACGCGTTATATGTATGTTAATTTGCGAGAAGCAACGAATGGCGTTGAGTAATGGAGAAAACTAGTAACTGTCACTCTGATTCTTGTAGCAATGGGCAGTAAGGTACAGGCTTTCAATGGAACTTTTCTGTTCGTTTAATTGTCCTAACGGCTGACCTCTACAGCCCTTCACGCTCCCTTACCACCCTTCCACCCTTCTTTCATATCTTTGGGGTGATTCGCTCCTCCGTTTTTACATAATAGTTAATGCTAATACTCACACACACACACACACACACACACATACGTTATATATATATATATTATAATCCCTCAAATATTATAATATAGTATATATATTATAATCCCTTCAATATTATAATAGATATATTAGTAAGCGTCATATTTTTCAATATGCTTTAGCATCATAAATATTCAGAGGGCTGTATTTTAATACCATATTTTTTAATCACTTATTTAATATCAAACATGCCTAATCCAATATCAATAAATAATTATGAATTTGATCTTTATTCGAGACAAATAAAATTCGGAATTACATACGAAACGGATTACATACGTTTAATATGTAAGTATAGTAGAGTTACATTTATGATATCATACTCTTATATCTATATATGTGTTTTCAAAAAAATATTTCGTTAAAAATACTTTCCAATATTAAAATCGGGAAATAAAGTTTAGATGAATTTAGTGCCAAGTAAAGCATTTAAGATATAAGACTAACATATAATTATGATATCATAAAATAATGTTCTACTTTTAAACGTATTTTACAATTTTTCAAAAATTCCTTTTAACAACAATATCCAAAGTCGATTCTACGATACAAAATCTATCACAATCCATACCTTTAATGTTAATTAGGTAGTCCAATAACCCATGCAAAGTTATCATTGATTCCTGATCGGCACAGCTCTCTGCGGCTCGTTAAGACGACTAAAGTCGGCTTTTGGTCTCGGATTTCCGAGGCATATATCCGGATAATTAATGGTAAGCGCATCCTACGCGGGATGGTGATAGGACTGCGCGAGCGCGTCTCGCGCCAGCCACGGTCAAGACTCAAGACAGGTGCCACACCGGGAATCGCTGAGTCAGTCCCGCGATCGGGGCCAGTCTGGTCGAATGAATAATGCAAGTGCACTTGCATCCCGGCGTCCGATCATGCCTATGTAGAAACGAAGGTGAAGTCGTCGAGACGCTCTGCCTCGTCGTATTATCCGCTTGTACGTTTATCTGTGTGAGCGCACACATAGATACGCTAAACGCATCGAGGACGCACACGCGCATGTCAAGGTCCAAAGAAGGGCGAATGCTGCGTTCGGAAAGAGAGAGAGAGAGAGAGAGAGAAAGAGAGAGAACTTATCGTATGTAGGCATAAAATCCCAAATATACCGAAACCGAAAGCTCGCATTTATTACCCATTGGACTTTCTAGAATTTCCCATTCACCGACAAAAATTTACAGTAAATTAATGTTAAGAATGGACATGAGTAGTACTTGTACACATTTACACGTATAGTAACGTGCAAGCAGATGTTTATTTAAAGTCGCTTAGTAACTAAAACTTTGGATAAAAATGACATCAAATATAAAACGCTTATTTTCGAAATAACCGCGGCTAATTAACAAGCGGATATATATGTCTGTCTTGAAGTCTCGGATTACATTCTATCAATGTTGATATACGTGTAATACTGCACTATATAATGGATGCTGTATTTGATTTAAATAGCGACGATAAAGTTAGTATTTTTGTACAAAAGAAATCAGAATTTCTCTCTATATTCGCTCCTTCTATAAGAAGAAAGTGTATAACTGCAAATATGATTTGAAACATAACTTACTAATAAAAATCTTTATAAAGATCTTCATAAAGAAACCTGTTTTTTGAGCTATTTAATTGAGACAACTGCTTATTATATAAATATCAAGGTGATACATCAACAATGTAATCATGATAAGTTTCGCGATAAGCGAAATTGCGAGTATTTAAGCGCCGATCGCCCGTTGTATCGACGAAACTCGAGTAGCCGAGTTGCCAGTGATATCACGCGGTTTTCGAATACGGAATAAGCCAACATGTCGGCACAAAAGTATATAATCGGTCTGGCCTTTCTGATCGCCGTTCTATTGGCTATCAACACCGTACCCACTAATGGTGCCGTCGATCAGCATGCCGCAGCCAACAAGTCACACCATCTGATTGTCGGCTACAGGGTGCCCGGTGACAGACTCGTAATCAGGCAGAATATCGTCAAGAACTCTTCCTGGAAGAAGGTCCAAGTTATCGAGAAGACCTTCAACGTCTCGGCATGGGAACGCCTCACTTTGGTCCAATCGCTGGACCAAAAGATAAACGGTAACGGCGCTTCTGCCAGTCTCCTTAAAGGTGGACCCGGTTATAGCAATGTTACTCTTAAGTTCAAGAGCCAGATAGGTCAAGGCATCAACCACATCGTTGAGCTTTACGCACGTTAAATTTAGTGGAAACAGCTACTATAATTAGTATGATGATTCTTGAACATGATCGCACACACACACACACACACACACACGCACAGGCATGTAGATGGATGAAGAAGTAAAATAATTATAAAGGCTACTGTGTCAACCTCATATATCCTGAACTATTTATTCTTACAACACTGATATCATTGCCGCTAAAAATGTCTCTCTGCATATTCTTTGTTATTCATTTTCTTCTTTCCTCAGTCGTTTGACATTTTATATTCATCACAAATAAATATCAGTAATTAATGCAATTGTATGTTTTCTTTCAAATATAAAAATACTTAGACTTATAGTCTTTCAAAAAAATCGTGTATATTATAATATGCATATGTTATTTTTGTGATAAATTATAATATATGTAATCTAAAAAAAAAACGTCATATAGTAATAAAATTCATCCATTATAAGGTAATCTATAACCTGAAATTATGACAATTTCATTCTCTTCTGTTTGTCGAGAAAATACATTGGAAAATTTACCTTCATTACACGTTCTCCAATTATTACATTCTCGCCGTTACCGGTACTCTCGATACGAGATATGATGAATAAGGTGTGACGATGCGAGCGCTGAGAAAAGAATCTAGAAGTGTCGATAATAATGCAATTAGCGTTGCGAAGCGAAACGCGACAGCGATCCGGAATAGAAACGGACCGCGAAGAATCTACTTGCGGAATGTCTTTCTTGTATGCGCTAATCAAGCATCCGCCCGTTTCTCCTCGATAATTTCCCCTTTTTTTTCCTTTCCGCTTCCTCGAGATGGAATCTGCTGGAGATTCGGGGGGGATCGACAGCAATACGTGGTTTACAGTAAACTAATGTTAAACATGTAGATGAAAGTAGTACTTGTACATACATATTTACGCGTACTAACGTGCAAGCAAATGTTTATTTAAAGACGCTTAGTAACTAAAACTTTGGATAAAAATGACATCAAATATAAAACGCTTATTTTCGAAATAACCGGCTAATTAACAAGCGCATATATATGTCTGTCTTAAAGTCTCGGATTACATTCTATCAATGTTGATATACGCGTAATACTGCAATATAATAATGGATGCAGTATTTGATTTAAATAGCGATGATAAGGTTAGTATTTTTGTACAAAAGAAATCAGAATTTTTCTCTATTCGCTCCTTCTATAAGAAGAAAATGTATAACTGCAAATATGATTTCAAACATCTTACTAATAAACATCTTTATAAAGATCTTCATAAAGAAACATGTTCTTTGAGCTACTTAATTGAGACAGCTGCATGTCATATAAATATCGAAACTTTATCAAAATATCGCAAATTTTTTGAAACTGTATATTCTCTTTAAATTATCAACGAAAAATTGAATATTATTTATACATATTTCTCATGTAATAACTGACATTTCAGCATAGGCTTGTTTCTCTGCTTGAATGTAAATTAAAGAATTGCAGACATCGTCATACATAAACGTAGTTAAATTAATGTATCATATAAAAGTAATTAAATACTTACTTGCAATTAAATTAATTGTTCCCATTATTTTGTTATTATGAAAACAATAAATTTCTTTAACAAAAATAATTACTGTTAAGAATATAACATGCAACATAATGTTCTTCTTGTTCTTCTTGACATAGATAATTAACGTACCTATTTTACTTGTTCGATATATGATATACTTGACAAATATTGTCAGGTGTGTGTGTGTGTGTGTGTGTGTGTGTGTGTGTGTGTGTGTATCAGTTATTTCGAAATGCATAATCGCACATTGTCACGACATCAGATACCGCTTGATCGAGTGATACCTGAGAAAGATCTAAGCTCGCAGTCACTCGTCACTCTCATTTCTGACACCGATTTGAGACGTTGTCCTCACATTCACATAATAAAGCAAGTCTTTATCACTTATTTCGCACGACATCATTATTTTACCTACCAAGAGTCTGCAATAATAAAAATTAAAAGACAGAGGTCGATACCCCATTTGCGTCGCTCGAAGAATATCACCCAAGAATTACATGTAAATACTCAACAATAAGATAATTAAGATATGATTCTGAAAAGGTTTCATAATATTTGAGCAATAAAAATATTGATTTACAATTAGTATACTATATAGAAACACTTGTGCGTAATCTACCCAATGAATCACGCGCCAGAATAGAAATGTGCGCATGTGAATAATATATTTGCAATATCTCTAGCGCATCTAATTAAAATAACTAACAATTATACATTGAAAATATCGATCTATGTGCCTATGTCAATATTTTCTAAATCCTTTAAAACATAGCAACAAATTAAATTAATTTTAATTTTGTTATGTCTTTTTCTCTTAAAAATTTCACGTAAAAAGTATTAAGTCAGTTTCCTTTAAAAATTTATCTTAAAAGTTTTTCATTTTATGAGTAAAATAATATGAAATTATTGATATTATATACATAATATTGAAATTATACAATAGACAAGAAAAACGTAATTCATAATCTGACGAATTTGCGTTACATATAGATTAAAAATTGTATACTTTAATTTTTTTTTAAATAGAACATATAACATTGTCTCATATGTTATGACGTGATCGTATTGATTAAAATAATCTTTAGAACGTATCTTTCCAGAACAAGGTGATACATCAACGATGTAATCATGATAAGATTCGCGATAAGCGATTATTGCGCGTATTTAAGCGCCGAACGCCCGTTGTGTCGACAGAACTCGAGTAGCCGAGTTGCCAGTGATATCACGCGGTTTTCGAGTGCGGAATAAGCCAACATGTCAGCACAAAAGTACATAATCGGTCTGGCCTTTCTGGTGGCCGTTCTGTTGGCTATCAACACCGTACCCACTAATGGTGCCGTCGATCAGCATGCCGCAGCCAACAAGTCACACCATCTGATTGTCGGCTACAGGGTGCCCGGTGACAGACTCGTAATCAGGCAGAATATCGTCAAGAACTCTTCCTGGATGAAGGTCCAAGTTATCGAAAAGACCTTCAACGTCTCGGCATGGGAACGCCTCACTTTGGTCCAATCGCTGGACCAGAAGACAAACGGTAACGGCGCTTCTGCCAGTCTCCTTAAAGGTGGACCCGGCTATAGCAATGTTACCCTAAAGTTCAAGAGCCAGAGAGGTCACGGTATCAACCACATTGTTGAGCTTTACGCACGTTAATTTTAGTGGAAATAGCTATTATAATTGGTATGATGATTCTTGAACATGATCGCACACACACACACACACACACACGCACATGCATGTAGATGGATGAAGAAGTAAAATAATTATAAAGGCTACTGTGTCAACCTCATATATCCTGAACTATTTATTCTTACAACACTGATATCATTGCCGCTAAAAATGTCTCTCTTTGTTATTCATTTTCTTCTTTCCTCAGTCGTTTGACATTTTATATTCATCACAAATAAATATCAGTAATTAATGCAATTGTATGTTTTCTTTCAAATATAAAAATACTTAGACTTATAGTCTTTCAAAAAAATCGTGTATATTATAATATGCATATGTTATTTTTGTGATAAATTATAATATACGTATGTAATCTAAAAAAAAAACGTCATATAGCAATAAAATTCATCCTTCATAAGGTAATCTATAACCTGAAATTATGACAATTTCATTCTCTTTCTGTTTGTCGAGAAAATACATTGGAAAATTTATTTTCATTACGCGTTCTCCAATTACATTCTCGTCGTTATCGGTACTCTCGATACGAGATATGATGAATAAGGTGTGACGATGCGAGCGCTGAGAAAAGAATCTAGAAGAAGTGTCGATAATAATGCTATTAGCGTTGCGAAGCGAAACGCGACAGCGATCCGGAATAGAAACGGACCGCGAAGAATCTACTTGCGGAATCTTTCTTGTATGCGCTAATCAAGCATCCACCCGTTTCTCCTCGAGACTCGATAATTTCCCTTTTTTTTTCCTTTCCGTTTTCTCGAGATTGAATCTCCGTTGCTGGATTTTCGGGGGGGATCGACAGCAATACGTGGTTTGCAGTAACAGTAAATTAATATTAAGCATGTAGATGAGTAGTACTTGTACATACATATTTACGCGTACTAACGTGCAAGCAGATGTTTATTTAAAGACGCTTAGTATCTAAAACTTTGGATAAAAATGACATCAAATATAAAACGCTTATTTTCGAAATAATCTGCTAATTGACAAGCGCATATATATGTCTGTCTTGAAGTCTTGGATTACATTCTATCAATGTTGATATACGCGTCATACTGCATTATAATAATGGATGCTGTATTTGATTTAAATAGCGATGATAAAGTTAGTATTTTTGTACAAAAGAAATCAGAATTTCTCTCTATTCGCTACTTCTATAAGTAGAAAATGTATCAAACTGCAAATATGATTTAAAACATCTTAATAATAAATATCTTTATAAAGAAACTTGTTTTTTGAGCTACTTAATTGAGACAGCTGCATGTCATATAAATATCGAGACTTTATCAAAATATCGCAATTTTTTTGTAACTGTATATTCTCTTTAAATTATCAACGAAAAATTGAATATTATTTATACAGATTTCTCATGTAATAACTGACATTTCAGCATAGGCTTGTTTCTTTGTTTGAATGTAAATTAAAGAATTGCAGACATCGTCATACATAAACGTATTTAAATTAATGTATCATATAAAAGTAATTAAATACTTACTTCAATTAAATTAATTGTTCTCATTATTTTGTTTTTATAAAAACAATAAATTTTTTTAACAAAAATAATTACTGTTAAGAATATAACATAATGTTCTTGTTCTTCTTGACATAGATAATTTACGTAATTTACTTGTTTGATATATGATATTCTTGACAAATGTTGTCAGGTATATGTGTGAGTGTGTGTGTGAGTTATTTCGAAATGCATAATCGACACCGCAGTCTCTCTGCGAGAATTTCACGGCTGTTATGGCCGATATTCTGTCACCGTGTATCCACCAATTGACTTAATGATCCGAGTGAATCTATTCTCGATGCAGGACCTAAGTGCATACACGAGGTAACATATTGGATGCTCACACGGTTAACAAGCATCTGAGCAAACAATCTCCAACAGCCTTGACAAAGCAGCTGTGACCCTTGCAATTGGAAAGCTTCACCATTTCGGAAATGCAAAGGTGAATGAGCAGAATACGTTACGTTTTTTTAAATAACAATGATGTTTTTCACATATAATTTAATAAAACATGAAATCCAAATTTGTCAACGTGAGATTATTAATACCGATAAACATTACAATTCACAATGCACGTAATTATATGTAATGCGTGTAATTATATTCTACATTTAATCATATCGCGAGTCAAAAACACAAAAATATCGATTCTTCCTGCACTGGTTGCAACTTATTATTGTCTTTATATTTATATACAGTTTTATATTATTATAGTTACCACATATCTTTATTGAGGCATTTTTAATTACATATACATTGTTTAAAACTGTGTGTAAAATATATATTTTAACGCAACGATAAGTTTAAATATTTTGCAATGATTTTTAAATGATTATTATCGGCCGTTGTCTCTATTGAAGATATATTCTGAGATATGTATGTATGCGATAGGCATAATATATAAATTACACGATTATTACATTAAAGTATAAATGATCGTATATTATAAAGTTTCTCAAAATTCTATTATAAAATCTATATCGAATATCTTGTATGATGATTCGCCATTAAAAATAATAATAATTTTATTCGTATCTGTAAAGATATCAATTTTATTAAAAGTGTTGTACCATGAATTGCACTAATTGTGTGAAGACAGAATAAGATAATTGAGATATGAATCTGAAAAAGATTTTATAATATTTGAGCGATAAAAATATTGATTAAGTAAAAACACTTGTGCGTAATCTACCCAATGATTCACACGCCAGAATAGAAATGTGCACATGTGAATAATGTTTGCAATATCTCGAGCGCAACTAATTAAAATAACTATCAATTATACATTGAAAATATCGATCTATGTGCCTATGTCAATATTTCTTAAATCCTTCAAAACATAGCAATAAATTAAATTAATTTTACTTTTGTTATTAGGTCTTTTTTTCTTAAAAATTTCACTTAAAAATTATTGTCTTTTTCTCTTAAAAATTTCTCTTAAAAATTGTTCTCTTTATGGGTAAAATAATATGAAATTATTGATATTATATATAATATTGAAATTATATACAATAAACAACAGAAACGTGATCCATAATCTGGAGAATTCGCGTTACATGTAGATTTTATTAAAAATTGTATACTTTAATTTTTTTTTAATAGAACATATAACATTGTCTCATATGTTATGACGTAATCGTATTGATTAAAATAACCTTTAGAACGTATCTTTCCAGAAAAAGGTGATACATCAACGATGTAATCATGATAAGATTCGTGATAAGCGATTATTGCGCGTATTTAAGCGCCGAACACCCGTTGTGTCGACAGAACTCGAGTAGCCGAGTTGCCAGTGATATCACGCGGTTTTCGAGCAAAATAAGCCAACATGTCGGCACAAAAGTACATAATCGGTCTGGCCTTTCTGGTCGCCGTTCTGTTGACTATCAACACCGCACCCACTAATGGTGCCGTCGATCAGCATGCCGCAGAAAACAAGTCACACCATCTGATTGTCGGCTCCAGGGTGCCCGGTGACAGACTCGTAATCAGGCAGAATATCGTCAAGAACTCTTCCTGGCTGAAGGTCCAAGTTATCGAGCAGACCTTCAACGTCTCGGCACGGGAAATCCTCACTTTGATCCAATCGCTGGACCAGAAGACAAACGGTAACGGCGCTTCTGTCAGTCTCCTTAAGGGTGGACCCGGCGTTAGCTATGTTACCCTTAAGTTCAAGAGCCAGAGAAGTCATGGCATCAACCACATCGTTGAGCTATACGCACGTTAATTTTAGTGGAAACAGCTAATATTGTAATTGGTATGATGATTCTTAAACATGATCGCACACACACACACACACACATGCGCACAGGATAGAGAAGTAAAATAATTATAAAAGCTACTGTGTCAACTTCATATATCCAAAATTATTTATTCTTACAATATTGATATCATTACTGCTAAAAATGTCTCTGCATATTATTCTTTGTTATTCATTTTCTTCTTTAATCTTTCTTCAGTCGTTTGACATTTTATATTCATCACGAATAAATATCAGTAATTAACTGCAATTGTATGTTTTCTTTCAAATATAAAAATATTTAGACTTATAGTCTTTCAAAAAAATCGTGTATATTATAATATGCATATGTTATTTTTGTGATAAATTATAATATGTAATCTAGTAAAGTATAATATATCTAAAAAAAAAAGAATGTCATGTAGCAATAAAATTAATCCTTCATAAGGTAATCTATAACCTGAAATTATGACAATTTCATTTTCTTTCTGTTTGTCGAGAAAATACAATGGAAAATTTACGTTTATTACGCGTTCACCAATTACATTCTTGCTGTTATCGGTACTCTCGATATGAGATATGATGAATAAGGTGTGACGATGCGAGCGCTAAGAAAAGAATCTAGAAGAAGTGTCGATAATAATGCAATTAGCGTTGCGAAGCGAAACACGACAGCGATCCGGAATAAAAACGGACCGCGAAGACTCTACTTGCGGAATGTCTTTCTTGTATGCGCTAATCAAGCATCCGTCCGCTTCTCCTCGATACTCGATAATTTCCCCATTTTTTTCCTTTCCGCTTTCTCGAGATAGAATCTCCGTTGCTGGAGATTCGGGGGGGATCGACAGCAATACGTGGTTCGCAGTAAATTAATGTTAAACATGTAGATAAAAGTAATACTTGTACATACATATTTACGCGTACTAACGTGCAAGCAGATGTTTATTTAAAGTCGCTTAGTAACTAAAACTTTGGATAAAAATGACATCAAATATAAAACGCTTATTTTCGGAATAATCGACTAATTGACAAGCGCATATACATATATGTCTGTCTTGAAGTCTCGGATTACATTCTATCAATGTTGATATACGCGTAATACTGCACTGTAATAATGGATGCTGTATTTGATTTAAATAGCGATGATAAAATTAGTATTTTTGTACAAAAGAAATCAGAATTTCTCTCTATTCGCTACTTCTATAAGTAGAAAATGTATCAAACTGCAAATATGATTTGAAACATCTTAATAATAAACATCTTTATAAAGAAATATGTTTTTTGAGTTACTTAATTGATACAGCTGCATGTCATATAAATATCGAGACTTTATCAAAATATCGCAAATATTTTGCAACTGTATATTCTCTTTAAATTATAAAGTTGAATATTATTTATACATATTTCTTTTGTAATAACTGACATTTCAGCATAGGCTTGTTTCTTTGTTTGAATATAAATTAAAGAATTGCAGACATCGTCATACATAAACGTATTTAAATTAATGTATCATATAAAAGTAATTAAATAATTACTTGCAATTAAATTAAATGTTCTCATTATTTTGTTATTATGAAAACAATAAATTTCTTTAACAAAAATAATTACTGTTAACAATATAAAATGCAACATAATGTTTTTCTTGTTCTTCTTGACATAGATAATTTACGTATCTATTTTACTTGTTCGATAAATGATATTCTTGACAAATGTTGTCAGGTGTGTGTGTGTGTGTGTATGAGTTATATCGAAATTCATAATAGCACATTGTCACGACATCAGATGTCGCTTAATCGATTGATACCTGAGAATGATCTGAGCTCGCATTCACTCGTCACTCTCATTTCTGCCACCGATTTGAGACGTTGTCCACACATTCACATAATAAAGCAAGTCTTTATCACTTATTTCGCGCGACATCATTATTTTACCTACAAAGAGTCTGCAAGAATAAAAATTAGAAGACAGAGGTCGATACTTCGTTTGCGTCGCTAGAGGAATATCACCCGAGAATTACACGCAAATACTCAACAATAAGATAATTGAGATATAATTCTGAAAAGGTTTCATAATATTTCAGCGATAAAAGTATTGATTTAGTATACTAAAAACACTTGTGCGTAATCTACTTAATGAACCACGCGCCAGAATAGAAATGTGCGCATATGAATAATGTTTGCAATATCTCGAGCGCATCTAATTAAAATAACTACTAATTATACATTGAAAATATCGATCTATGTGCCTATGTCCATATTTTTTAAATCTTTTAAAAAACATAGCAATAAATTAAGTTAATTTTATTTTTGTTATTAAGTCCTTTCTCTTAAAAATTTCACTTAAAAGTTATTAAGTCTTTTTCTTTTGAAAATTTCTCTTAAAAATTTTTCTCTTTATGAGTAAAATAATATGAAATGATTGATATTATATATAATAGTGAAATTATACAATAGACAACAGAAACGTGATTCATAATCTGACGAATTCGCGCTACATATAGATTTTA
The DNA here is from genome assembly GCA_963971435.1 of Lasius platythorax. Classification (NCBI taxonomy): domain Eukaryota; kingdom Metazoa; phylum Arthropoda; class Insecta; order Hymenoptera; family Formicidae; genus Lasius; species Lasius platythorax. The sequence goes on from OZ020545.1 coordinate 9,572,342, forward strand.
ATAAAAATGTATACTCTCTCTCTTTAATTTTTTTTTTAAATAGAACATTTAACATTATCTCATATGTTATGATCGTATGATTGTATTGATTAAAATAAGACGTATTAGAATCTTTAGAACGTATTTTTCCAAAACAAGGTGATCAACAATGTAATCATTATAAGTTTCGCGATAAGCGATTATTCGGCGTATTTAAGCGCCGATTGCCCGTTGTATCGACAGAACTTGAGTAGCCGAGTTACCAGTGATATCAAGCGGTTTTCGAGTGCAGAATAAGCCAACATGTCAGCAAAAGAGTACATAATTAATCTGGCCTTTCTGATCGCCCTTCTGTTGGCTATCGCACCCACTAATGGTGCCGTCGATAATCATGCCGAAGCCAACAAGTCACACAATCTGATTGTCGGCCACAGGGTGCCCGGTGACAAACTCGTACTCAGACAGAGTATCGTCAAGCACTCTCCCGGCATCATATTTTTCGAGAGGACCTTCAGCATCTCGGCACGGGAACGCATCACTTTGGTCCAATCGCTGAACCAGAATGCAGGGGGTAACGACGCTTCTGTCACTCTCCGTAGAGGTGGACCCGGCCATAACAGTGTTACCCTTTATTTCGAGAGCCAGTGGGATCACGGCGTCAATCACATCGTTGAGCTTTACGCACGTGGAATTTAGTGGAAACAGCTATTATATTTGGTATAATGATTCTTGAACATGATCGCACACACACACACGCACTTGCATGTAGATGGATGGAGAAGTAAAATAATTATAAAAGCTACTATGTCAACCTCATATATCCTGAATTATTTATTCTTACAACACTGATATCATTGCCGTTAAAAATGTCTCTCTGCATATTCTTTGTTATTCATTTTCTTCTTTAATCTTTCCTCAGTCGTTTGACATTTTATATTTATCACGAATAAATATCAGTAATTAATGCAATTGTATGTTTTCTTTCAAATATAAAAATATTTAGACTTATAGTCTCTCAAAAATATCGTGTATATTATAATATGCATATGTTATTTTTGTGATAAATTATAATATATGTAATCTAAAAGAAGAAAACGTTATGTAACAATAAAATTCATCCTTCATAAGGTAATCTATAACCTGAATGTTTCGTATTATCTTATTTATTCGTCGCGTCATTGAAACGCTTCGATAGTGAACTTATTGTTAGATCCTTCGATCAACGTTTGGCGAGAATTCGCTCTTTGTCACGACGAATCAAATGTCGCTTGATCGATTGATACCTCAGAAGGATCCGAACTCTCATTCTCTCATCACTCTCATTTCTGCCACCGATTTGAGACGTTGTCCGCACATTCACATAATAAAGCAAGTCTTTATCACTTATTTCGCGCGATATCATTATTTTACCTACCAAGAGTCTGCAATAATAAAAATTAAAAGACAGAGGTCGATACCTCGTTTGCGTCGCTTGAGGAATATCACCCGAAAATTATACACGCAAATACTCAACATAATTTATAATAATGGTCCTTCGAGCCGGATCCACGTCGATAATTCTCTAAACGTTGGAAAGAATATTCAATCATCTGAGGCATTGGTAATTTGAATGCAGTCGGATCCGAAGTTTATTGATCGAGCTGGTTTTGGATTTTGGAGTCTGGAGAAACATTGGATCTTTGATGTTGTATTCCTTGGGATAAGCGGAAAATGAAAGGGTGAAAATGAGCACACCCGGTCATTGACTATGATTTACTATATATTTAGCTCTGTGTCACTATCACGTGAGAGTCCAGCACGAAAGAGAGACTCCGGCACCGTAACACTACCCTCGACGAGATAGGCCCGGAGAAGGGGCCGTGATTCGGCAGAATCGGAGCTTTTGAAGCTTTTAGCGACATCAATTCCCTAATCGCGAGCGTCGTGCGGTGTCTCGTTTATAGGCTTCAAACGCGCGCGTAACTCAAAGCATAGATACATACATATTACCTGACAATATCAAAATCGACGGCAAAATTTGGATTTCGGGCGGCTGTCGGACATCGCGCGAGGGCATTACAAAAAGAAATTAGACTGCTGAATCGTTTAGCGGCAACTATGTCCACTCTACGGTCAATCGGCGATCACGGTAGGAATTTCTTTTTGGTTGTCAACCAAATCAGTCTATTTATAATTGTTTATTATAACTACATAAGATGGCTCAAACAGCTAAAATTACGACTCTCAAAAGGAAGCGCGCATCAATAAAGGCTGCATGCACACGCATTAAGATATATGTAGATTCAATTACATTCAATTCAAGCCTGAATTGGTCGCGAATCTGAAAGAGCGCAAAGAGAAATTGTCTAATTACTGGTCGGATTATAACAATATGCAATTTGAATTAGAATCTTTGTGTGATGAGGAAGGAAACGATTGTGTTTCTTTTGGAGAAATGTTTTTTTATTTGACCGCTAATCTAAGACGCATGATTTCGGAATACAATCATGTAGATGTTAATCAAAGCACAATAGTACCGCCGATGACACCAATATCTCCTGTCGCAATCACCAATTCCGTATGTAACATTCGATTACCGAAATTCGTACTTCCAAAATTTTCGGGACGATACGAGAACTGGTTTCCATTCTATGAAATGTTTAATTCAGTTATAAATGGGAATCAATCGCTGAGTGATTTTCATAGATTCTAGTATTTAAAGGCATCAATAACAGGTGATGCCTTAAATATAATTCAATCATTAGAATTGTCTAAACAGAATAATGGCGTATCCTTTGAGGAATTTGTTAAAGCAACGATATGATAATAAGCGTGCTATTGTATACAAATACATTTGCGTGCCTTATTTGAATTGCCATTTAGCAAAGGAGAACGCGATTGAATTGCGCAGATTAGACAATCAGACGATGGGGCTGCAAAACATATTCAAGCATTAAATACTTTTATTTGCCCCACCGAAAAATGAGATAATATCTTAATTTATTTGCTCGCATCTAAGATAGATTCAATCACCGCGCGAGAGTAACAAGCATCGTTAAAGGGAACAAGAATTGCCGACATTTAAGCAATTTACCGAATTTTTGGATCATCGATGTCAATTGTTAGAATTCATCCACGGAAAACGAATGATGGTACATGTTGCGTCGGTAAAATCCTCATGCAATTATTGCAACGGAGATCACCTAATTTATTATTGTCGAGATTTTTTTAAATTATCTATTTCTCAAGGCGTATCAGAAACTTCAGTAAGGACATTTTTTTTGGTTGATGATATACTGAGCGGAATTCCGTGCCGTGATCTAACTGATACTAATCACAATTAATGTTTTATTTAAAACAAAATTAAAGAGAGAAAAATATACAATTTTTAATAAAATCTATATGTAGCGCGAATTCGTCAGATTATGAATCACGTTTCTGTTGTCTATTGTATAATTTCAATATTATATATAATATCAATAATTTCATATTATTTTACTCATAAAGAGAAAAATTTTTATAATAAATTTCTAAAAGAAGAAGACTTAATAATTTTTAAGTAAAATTTTAAAAAAAGACAATAACAAAAATAAAATTATTTTAATTTATTGCTATGTTTTAAAAGATTTAGAAAATATTGACATAGGCACATAGATCGATATTTTCAATGTATAATTAGTAGTTATTTTAATTAGATTGCGCTCGATATATTGCAAACATTATTCATATGCGCACATTACTATTCTGGCGTGTGATTCATTGGGTAGATTACAAGTGTTTTTAGTTACTAAGTCAATATTTTTATCGCTCAAACGTTATGAAACCTTTTCAGAATCATATCTTAATCATATCTTAATTATCATATCTCATTATCTTATTGTTGAGTATTTGCGTGTAATTCTCGAGTGATATTCCTCGAGCGACGCAAATGGGGTATCGACTTCTGTCTTCTAATTTTTATTATTGCAGACTCTTGGCAGGTAAAATAATAATATCACGCGAAATAAGTGATAAGAACTTGCTTTATTATGTAAATGTGCAGACAACGTCTCAAATCGGTGGCAGAAATGAGAGTGAGTGCGAGATCAGATTATTCTCAGGTATCAATCGATCAAGCGACATCTGATGTCGTGACAATGTGCGAATTTTCGCGAACGTAGATCGAAGGATCTAACAATAAGTTCAATATCGCAGCGTTTCAATGACGCGACGAATAAATAAAGATAATACGAAACATTCAGGTTATAGATTACTTTATGAAGGATGAATTTTATTGCTACATAACGTTTACTTTTTTTAGATTACATATATTATAATTTATCACAAAAATAACATATGCATATTATAATATATACGATTTTTTTTAGGGACTATAAGTCTAAATATTTTTATATTTGAAAGAAAACATACAATTGCTTTAATTACTGATATTTATTCGTGATAAATATAGAATGTCAAACGACTGAGGAAAGACTAAAGAAGAAGATGAATAATAAAGAATATGCAGAGAGACATTTTTAGCGGCAATGATATTAGTTTTGTAAAAATAAATAATTCAGGATATATGAGGTTGACACAGTAGCCATATAATTATTTTACTTTTTCATCCATCTACATGCATGTGCGTTTGTGTGTGTGTGTGTGTGCGATTATGTTCAAGAATCATCATACCAATTATAATAGCTGTTTCCACTAAAATTAACGTGCGTAAAGCTCAACGACATGGTTGATGCCGTGACCTATCTGGCTCTCGAATAGAAGGGTAACAGTGTTATGGCCGGGTCCACCTCTAACGAGACTGACAGAAGCGCCGTTACCGTCTGTATGCTGGTTCAGCGATTGGACCAAAGTGAGGCGTTCATTTGCCTTGATGTTGAAGCTCTTCTCGATAACTATGACCTTCGGGTGGGAATTGTGCTGGACGACACTCTGATTGAGTACGAGTCTGTCACCGGGCACCCTGTAGCCGATACTCAGATTCTGTGACTTGTTGGGTTTAGCATGATGATCGATGTAATCGACGGCACCATTAGTGGGTGCGATAGCCAACAGAACGGCGATCAGAAAGGCCAGATCAATTATGTACTTTTGTGCTGACATGTTGACTTATTCCGCACTCGAAAACCGCGTAATATCACTGGCAACTCGGCTACTTAAGTTCTGTCGACACAACGGGCAATCGGCGCTTAAATACGCGCAATAATCGCTTATCGCGAAACTTATTATGATTACATCGTTGATCACCTTGTTATGGAAAGATACGTTCTAAAGTTTCTAATACGTCTTATTTTAATCAATACGATCAAGTCATAAAATATGAGATAATGTTAAAGTAGGCCCTAGACGGTCAAGACGAATTCTGGCACATGCCAGAATAGAAATGTTCGCACATGAATAACGTTTGCAATATATCGAACGCATCTAATTAAAATAACTACTAATTATACACTGTAAATATCGATCCTGAAATGTGCCTATATCAATATTTTATAAATCTTTTAAAACACATAGCAATAAATTAAAATAATTTTATTTTTGTTATTAAGTCTTTTCTTCTTAAAAATTTGACTTAAAAATTAATAAGTCTGTTTTCTTTAAAAATTCATCTTAAAAATTTTTTTCTTTATGAGTAAAATAATATGAAATTATTGATATTATATATAATATTCAAATTATACAATAGACAACAGGAACGTGATTCATAATCTGACGAAATCGCGCTATATATAAATTTTATTAAAAATTGTATACTCTCTTTCTCTCTCTCTTTAATTTCGTTTTAAATAGAACATTAAAGCAGGCAATAATGTGCAATGTCAAATATTGTGCAATAATATTGATGATACCTCTTTAGGCAGTACAATAGTAACTCTCAAAGTGTGCAATAATTCTTTTTGTAATAAAATGTTAAGTGATACGCGCGCGCGTTTCTTTTCGGAAATTTGTTCTTAATGAATTAAATTGTTTTTTACATCTTCTTTAGTTGCTTCAGGATATATTCTTCTCTACATTTATTAAGTAAAACTTTATATGCATTAACTTGTTTTGTCAATTACTATACTCTTTGGATTTTACATTCCACAATGCAGGTTGTGACTTATATACTTATATACTTCTATGCATTGCAGAATAAATGTTCTTCCCTTGGTTTTAAGTGCAGTTTTGTTATTAACACTCATGACGATGCTTTCACCCTCGATGCTAGCACTAAACTGCATCGATATTGCGCAATAATACCTACAGACGATACAATATTTCTCAGGTTGCGCAATATATTTCAACAAACTTTTGAATGATACAATATAATGCACAAACCTTCAATATAACTTACAAACGATCAATAATATTGTGCAATGTCAAATATTATGCAATAATATTGATCGTCTAAGGCCTACTTTAACATTATCTCATATGTGATAACGTGATCGTATTGATTAAAATAAGACGTATTAGAAACTTTTGAATGTATCCTTCCATAACAAGGTGATCAACAATGTAATCATAATAAGTTTCGCGATAAGCGATTATTGCGCGTATTTAAGCGTCGATTGCTCGTTGTGTCGACAGAACTTGAGTAGCCGAATTGCCAGTAATATCACGCAGCTTTTGAGTGCGGAATAAGCTAACATGTCAGCACAAAAGTACATAATTGATCTGGCCTTTCTGATCGCCGTTCTGTTGGCTATCGCACCCACTAATGGTGCCGTCGATCAACATCCCGAAGCCAACAAGTCACAGAATCTGAGTATCGGCTACAGGGTGCCCGGTGACAGACTCGTACTCAAGGAGAATATCGTCAAGCAGAATTCCTACCTGAAGGTCGTAGTTATCGAGAAGGGCTTCAACATCAGGGCAGGAGAACGCATCACTTTGGTCCAATCGCTGAACCAGAATACAGGGGGTAACGGCGCTTCTGTCACTCTCGTTAGAGGTGGACCCGGCTCTAACAGTGTTACCCTTCTATTCGAGAGTCAGATAGGTCACGGCATCGACCACATCGTTGAGCTTTACGCACGTTAATTTTAGTGGAAACAGCTATTATAATTGGTATGATGATTCTTGAACATGAACGCGCATACACACACACGCACATGCATGTAGATGGATGAAGAAGTAAAATAATTATAAAGGCTACTGTATCAACCTCATATATCCTGAATTATTTATTCTTACAACACTAATATCATTGCCGCTAAAAATGTCTCTCTGCATATTCTTTGTTATTCATTTTCTTCTTTAGTCGTTTCTCAGTCGTTTGTCATTTTATATTTACCACGAATAAATATCAGTAATTAATGCAATTGTATGTTTTCTCCCAAATATAAAAATATTTATTCTTATAGTCTCTCAAAAAAATCGTGTATATTATAATATGTATATGTTATTTTTGTGATAAATTATAATATGTATAATCTAAAAAAAGAAAATGTTATGTAGCAATAAAATTCATCCTTCATAAGGTAATCTATAACCTGAATGTTTTGTATTATTTTATTTATTCGTCGCGTCATTGAAACGCTTCGATAGTGAACTTATTGTTAGATCCTTCGATCCACATTGGAGAGAATTCGCGCTTTATCACGACATCAAATGTCGCTTGATCGATTGATACCTCAGAAAGATCCAAACTCTCATCCTCTCGTCACTCTCATTTCTGCCACCGATTTGAGACGTTGTCCGCACATTCAATTTATAAAGCAAGTCTTTATCACTTATTTCGTGCGACATCATTATTATACCTACCAAGAGTTTGCAATAATAAAAATTAAAAGGCAGAAGTCGATACCTCGTTTGCGTCGCTCGAAAAATATCACCCGAAAATTACACGCAAATACTCAACATAATTTGGTCCTTCAAGCCGGATCCACGTCGATAATTCTCTGGACGTTGGAAAGAATATTCAATCATCCGAAGCACTGGCAATTTGAATGCAGTCAAATACGGAGCCTATTGATCGAGCTGGTTATAGATCTTGGAGTTTGGAGAAACGTCGGATTTCTGATGTATTCCTCGAGATAAGCGGAAAATGATATTATGAAAATGAGCACGCCCGTTTCTTGACTTTGATTTATTTTATACAATATTTAGCTCTGTGTCAACGCTTGCATTGATCGCGAATCTGGAAGAACGCAAAGAAAAATTGTCTAATTACTGGTCGGATAATAACAGTATGCAATTTGAACTAAAATCTTTGTATGATGAGGAAGGAGACGATCGTGTTTCTTTTGAAGAAATGTTCCTTGATTTGACCGCTAATTTAAAACGCATGATTTCGGAATACAATTATGTACATGTTAATCAAAGCACAGTAGTACCGCCGATGACACCATCAATATATCCTGTCGCAGTCACCAATTCCGTATGTAACATTCGATTACCGAAATTAGATTTGCCAAAGTTTTCGGGACGATACGAGAATTGAATTCCATTCTATGAAATGTTTAATTCAGTTTTAAATGGGAATCAATCGCTGAGTGATTTTCATAGATTCTAGTATTTAAAGGCATCAATAACAGGTGACGCCTCAAATATAATTCAATCATTAGAATTGTCTGAACAGAATAATCGCGTGTCCTGGAATTTGTTTAAGCAACGATATGATAATAAGCGTGCTATATACAAATACATTTGCGTGCCTTATTTGAATTGCCAAATTTAGCAAAAAAGAACGCGATTGAATTGCGCAGATTAGACAATCAGACGATGGGGCTGCGAAACATATTTAAGCATTAAATACTTTGATTTGCCCCACCGAAAAATGGGACAATATCTTGATTTATTTGTGTGCTCGCGTCTAAGATAAATTCGATCACCGCGCGAGAGTAACAAGCATCGTTAAAGGGAACAAGAATTGCCGACATTTAAGCAATTTACCGAATTTTTGGATCATCTATGTCAATTGTTAGAATTCATCCACGGAAAACGAATGATGGTACATGTTGCGTCGGTAAAATCTTCATGCAATTATTGCAACGGAGATCACCTAATTTATTGTTATCGAGATTTCCTTAAGTTATCTATTTCTCAACGCGTATCAGAAGCTTCATTAAAAACATTTTTCGGTTGGTGACATACTGAGCGGAATTCCGTGCCGTGATCTAACCGATACTAATCAAAATACACTTGTACGCTGGCAGAGAGTGGAGCAGCTACGTCAACATTTTTGGAGCCGATGGAGTCGCGAATATTTAAATCATTTGCAGCAGCTACATAAATGGACAACCAACAAGGGGGAACAATAAAAATCAGGTCAAGTGATGCTAATAAAGCAACAAGGTTTTCCACGACTGCACAGGATCATGGGCCTGGTAAAAGATATTCACCTTGGATCGAACAACGTTGCACGCTCAGCGACAATAACTACAATTAAGGGAATCATCATAAGACCATTATCAAAATTAGCAATTTTACCATTAGATAAATTTAATGAAATCCACAAGGACTAGTAACCTGCCATACATATTATTGATTTATTGATATTCACGTATATGATAATTATCGATATCTGACATTAAAAATAATGACTAATAATAAACTATTATTTCATTTAATGTATAGAAATTTCAATTTACTGATTGTTATATATTGTAAGACATAGACTTACAAAGCGGTCGATGTTTCGTATTATCTTTATTTATTCGTCGCGTCATTGAGACGCTGCGATATTGAACTTATTGTTAGATCCTTCGATCCACGTTCGCGAGAATTCGCACATTGTCACGACATCAGATGTCGCTTGATCGATTGATATCTGAGAAGAATCTGAGCTCGCACTCACTCGTCACCCTCATTTCTGCCACCGATTTGAGACATTGTCCGCACATTCACATAATAAAGCAAGTCTTTATCACTTATTTCGTGCGACATCATTATTTTACCTACCAAAAGTCCAAATAATAAAAATTAAAAGACAAAGTACCTAATTTGCGTCCCTCGAGGAATATTACCCGAGAATTATACGCAAATACTCAACAATAAGATAATTGAGATATGATTCTGAAAAGGTTTCATAACATTTGAGCGATAAAAATATTATTTTAGTATCTATAAACACTTGTGCGTAATCTACCCAATGAATCACGTTAGAATAAAAATATGCGCAAATGAGTAATGTTTGCAATATCTCGAGCACATCTAATTAAAATAACTACTAATTATACATTGAAAATATTGATCTCTCTATGTGCCTATATCAATATTTTATAAAACTTTTAAAACATAGCAATAAATTAAAATAATTTTATTTTTCTTATTAAGTCCTTTTCTCATAAAAATTTTACTTAAAAATTATTAAGTCTGTTTTTTTAAATTAATCTTAAAAATTTTTCTCTTTGTGAGTAAAATAATATGAAATTATTGATATTATATATAATATTGAAATTATACAATAGACAACAGGAACGTAATTCATAATCTAACGAATTCGCGCTACATACAGATTTTATTAAAAATTGTATACTCTCCCTCTCTCTCTCTCTTTGATATTGTTTTAAATAGAACATTAAAGCAGGCAATATTGTGCAATGTCAAATATTGTGCAATAATATGTATCGCCTACTTTAACATTATCTCATATGTTATAACGTGATCGTATTGATTAAAATAAGACATATTAGAAACTTTAGAACGTATTTTTCCATAACAAGGTGATCAACAATGCAATCATAATAAATTTTGCGATAAGCGATTATTGCACGTATTTAAGCGCCGATTGCCCGTTGTATCGACAGAACTTGAATAGCCGAGTTGCTAGTAATATCACGCTGTTTTCGAGTGCGGAATAAGCCAACATGTTAGCACAAAAGTACATAATTGATCTGGCCTTTCTGGTCGCCGTTCTGTTGGTTATCGCACCCACTAACGGTGCCGTCGATCATCATGCCGAAGCCAACCAGTCACAGAATCTGAATATCGGCCACAGGGAGCCCGGTGACAGACTCGTACTCAAGGAGAATATCGTCAAGCATAATTCCTACCCGAAGGTCGTAGTTATCGAGAAGAGCTTCAACATCGCCGAACGGGAACGCATCACTTTAATCCAATCGCGGAACCAGAATGCAGATGACGGTAACGGCGCTTCTGTCACTCTCATTGGAGGTGGACCCGGCTCTAACAGTGTTACCCTCTTTTTCGAGAGCAAGAGAGGTCACGGCATCAACCACGTCGTTGAGCTTTACGCACGTTAATTTTAATGGAAACAGCTATTATAATTGTTATGATGATTTTTGGACATGATCGCACACACACACACACGGACATACATGTAGATGGATGAAGAAGTAAAATAATAATAAAGGTTACTGTATCAACCTCATATATCCTGAATTATTTATTCTTATACAACACTGATATCATTGCCGGTAAAAATGTCTCTCTGCATATTCTTTGTTATTCATTTTCTTCTTTAGTCTTTCCTCAGTCGTTTGACATTTTATATTGATGACGAATAAATATCATTAATTAATGCAATTGTATGTTTTCTTTCTAATATAAAAATACCTAAACTTATAGTCTTTCATAAAAATCGTGTATATTGTAATATGCATATGTTATTTTTGTGATAAATTATAATATATATAATCTAAAAGACGAAAATGTTATGTAGCAATAAAATTAACCCTTCATAAGGTAATCTATAACCTGAATGTTTTGTATTATTTTATTTATTCGTCGCGTCATTGAAACGCTTCGATAGTGAACTTATTGTTAGATCCTTCGATCCACGTTGGCGAGAATTCACGCTTTATCACGACATCAAATGTCGCTTGATCGATTGATACCTCAGAAAGATCCGAACTCTCATCCTCTCGTCACTCTCATTTCTGCCACCAATTTGAGACGTTGTCCGCACATTCAAATAATAAAGCAAGTCTTTATCATTTATTTCGGGCGACATCATAATTTTACCTACCAAGAGTATGCAATAATAAAAATTAAAAGACAGAGGTCGATACCTCGTTTGCGTCACTCGAGGAATATCACCCGAAAATTACACGCAAATATTCAACATAATTTGGTCCTTCGAGCCGGATCCACGTCGATAATTCTCTGGACGTTGAAAAGAATATTCAATCATCCGAGGCACTGGCAATTGCAGTCGGATCCGGAGCCTATTGATCGAGCTGGTTATAGATCTTGGATTCTGGAGAAACGTCGGATTTCTGATGTTGTATTTCTCGGGATAAGCGGAAAATGAAAAGATGAAAATGAGCACGCCCGGTTCTTGACTATGATTTATTGTATACAATATTTAGCTCTGTGTCAACGCTTGCATTGATGGCGAATCTAGAAAAGCGCAAAGAAAAGTTGTTTAATGACTGGTCGGATTATAACAGTATGCAATTTGAAATAGAATCTTTGTTTGATGAGGAAGGAGACGATCGTGTTTCCTATGAAGAAATGTTCTTTGATTTGACCGCTAATCTAAACGCATGATTTCGGAATACAATCATGTAGATGTTCATTAAAGCACAATGGTACCGCCGATGACACCTCTTGTCGCAATCATCAGTTCCGTATGTAACATTCGATTACCGAAATTAGTTTTGCCAAAGTTTTGGAGACGATACGAGGACTCTAGTTTTAATTCTATGAAATGTTTAATTCAGTTATAAATGGGAATCAATCGCTGAGTTGATTATCATAGATTCTAGTATTTAAAGGCATCAATAACAGGTGATGCCTCAAATATAATTCAATCATTAGAATTGTCTGAACAGAATAATCGCGTGTCCTGTAATTTGTCTAAGCAACGATATGATAATAAGCGTGCTATATACAAATACATTTGCGTGCCTTATTTGAAATGCCAAATTTAGCAAAGGAGAACGCGATTGAATTGCGCAGATTAGACAATCAGACGATGGGGCTGCGAAACATAATTAAGCATTAAATACTTTGATTTGCCCCATCGAAAAATGGAATAATATCTTGATTTATTTGCTCGCGTCTAGATAGATTCGATCACCGCGCGAGAGTGGCAAGCATCGTTAAAGGGAACAAGAATTGCCTACATTTAAGCAATTAACCGAATTTTTAAATCATCGATGTCAATTGTTAGAATCCATAAATAAAGGCAATGCTATTGTCGCAATCTAACGGAAAACGGATGATGGTACATGTTGCGTCGCGTCGGAAAAATTCTTATGCAATTATTGCAACGGAGATCACCTAATTTATTATTGTCGAAATTTCCTTAAATTATCTATTTCTCAACGCGTATCAGAAGCTTCATTAAGGACATTTTTTTGTTGGTGACATACTGAGCGGAATTCCGTGCCGTGATCTAACCGATACTAATCAAAATACACTTGTACGCTGGCAGAGAGTGGAGCAGCTACGTCAACATTTTTGGAGCCGATGGAGTCGCGAATATTTAAATCATTTGCAGCAGCTACATAAATGGACAACCAACAAGGGGGAACAATAAAAATCAGGTCAAGTGATGCTAATAAAGCAACAAGGTTTTCCACGACTGCACAGGATCATGGGCCTGGTAAAAGATATTCACCTTGGATCGAACAACGTTGCACGCTCAGCGACAATAACTACAATTAAGGGAATCATCATAAGACCATTATCAAAATTAGCAATTTTACCATTAGATAAATTTAATGAAATCCACAAGAACTAGTAATCTGCCATACATATTATTGTTTTATTGATATTCACGTATATGATAATTATCTGACATTAAAAATAATGACTAATAATAAACTATTATTTCATTTAATGTATAGAAATTTCAATTTACTGATTGTTATATATTGTAAGACATAGTCTTACAAAGCGGTCGATGTTTCGTATTATCTTTATTTATTCGTCGCGTCATTGAAACGCTGCGATATTGAACTTATTGTTAGATCCTTCGATCCACGTTCGCGAGAATTCGCACATTGTCACGACATCAGATGTCGCTTGATCGATTGATATCTGAGAAGAATCTGAGCTCGCTCTCACTCGTCACCCTCATTTCTGCCACCGATTTGAGACGTTGTCCGCACATTCACATAATAAAGCAAGTCTTTATCACTTATTTCGTGCGACATCATTATTTTACCTACCAAGAGTCCAAATAATAAAAATTAAAAGACAAGGTACCTCATTTGCGTCGCTCGAGGAATATTACCCGAGAATTATACGCAAATACTCAACAATAAGATAATTGAGATATGATTCTGAAAAGGTTTCATAACATTTGAACGATAAAAATATTATTTTAGTATCTAAAAACACTTGTGCGTAATCTACCCAATGAATCACGTTAGAATAGAAATGTGCGCACATGAGTAATGTTTGCAATATCTCGAGCACATCTAATTAAAATAAGTACTAATTATACATTGAAAATATCGATCTATGTGCCTATGTCAATATTTTCTAAATCTTTTAAAACATAGCAATAGATTAAAATAATTTTATTTTTGTTATTAAGTCTTTTCTTCTTAAAAATTTGACTTAAAAATTAATAAGTCTGTTTCCTTTAAAATTTTATCTTAAAAACATTTCTCTTTATGAGTAAAATAATATGAAATTATTGATATTATATATAATATTGAAATTATAAAATAGACAACAGAAACGTGATTCATAATCTGACGAATTCGAGCTGCATACAGATTTTATTAAAAATTGTATATTCTCCCTCTCTCTCTCTCTCTTTAATTACGTTTTAAATAGAACGTTAAAGCAGGCAATACGGTGCAATGTCAAATATTGTGCAATAATATTCATCGCCTACTTTAACATTATCTCATATGTTATAACGTGATCGTATTGATTAAAATAAGACGTATTAGAAACTTTAGAACGTATTTTTCCATAACAAGGTGATCAACAATGCAATCATAATAAATTTTGCGATAAGCGATTATTGCACGTATTTAAGCGCCGATTGCCCGTTTTATCGACAGAACTTGAATAGCCGAGTTGCTAGTGATATCACGCTGTTTTCGAGTGCGGAATAAGCCAACATGTTAGCACAAAAGTACATAATTAATCTGGCCTTTCTGGTCGCCGTTCTGTTGGTTATCGCACCCACTAACGGTGACGTCGATCATCATGCCGAAGCCAACCAGTCACAGAATCTGAATATCGGCCACAGGGAGCCCGGTGACAGACTCGTACTCAAGGAGAATATCGTCAAGCATAATTCCTACCCGAAGGTCATAGTTATCGAGAGAGGCTTCAACATCGCGGAACGGGAACGCATCACTTTGGTCCAATCGCGGAACCAGAATGCAGACCGTAACGGCGCTTCTGTCAGTCTCGTTAGAGGTGGACCCGGCTCTAACAGTGTTACCCTTTTTTTCGAGAGCCAGAGAGGTCACGGCATCGACCACGTTGTTGAGCTTTACGCACGTTAATTTTAATGGAAACAGCTATTATAATTGGTATGATAATTCTTGGACATGATCGCACACACACACACGGACATGCACGTAGATGGATGAAGAAGTAAAATAATAATAAAGGCTACTTTATCAACCTCATATATCCTGAATTATTTATTCTTACAACACTGATATGATTGCCGCTAAAAATGTCTCTCTGCATATTCTTTGTTATTCATTTTCTTCTTTAGTCTTTCCTCAGTCGTTTGACATTTTATATTCATCACGAATAAATATCAGTAATTAATGCAATTGTATGTTTTCTTTCTAATATAGAAATACTTAAACTTATAGTCTCTCAAAAAAATCGTGTATATTATAATATGCATATGTTATTTTTGTGATATATTATAATATACGTAATTTAAAAAAAAACGTCATGTAGCAATAAAATTAATTCTTCATAAGGTAGTCTATAACCTGAAATTATGACAATTTTATTCTATTTCTGTTTGTCGAGAAA
The DNA here is from genome assembly GCA_963971435.1 of Lasius platythorax. Classification (NCBI taxonomy): domain Eukaryota; kingdom Metazoa; phylum Arthropoda; class Insecta; order Hymenoptera; family Formicidae; genus Lasius; species Lasius platythorax. The sequence continues at coordinate 9,588,155 of OZ020545.1, forward strand.
ATACATTGGAAAATTTACCTTTATTACGCGTTCTCCAATTACATTCTCACTTATCGGTACTCTCGATACGAGATATAATGAATAAGGTGTGACGATGCGAGCGCTAAGAAAAGAATTAAGAAGAAGTGTCGATAATAATGCAATTAGCGTTGCGAAGCGAAACGCGACAGCGATCCGGAATAAAAACGGACCGCGAAGAATCTACTTGCGGAATGTCTTTCTTGTATGCGCTAATCAAGCATCGCTTCTCCTCGAGACTCGATAATTTCTCCTTTTTTTCCTTTCCGCTTCCTCGAGATGGAATCTTCGTTGCTGGAGATTCGGGGGGGATCGTCTCCGAAGAACCGTGCGACGCGGCTTGAGCAGGATGAGGGGGTGGAAATACGGGGTTGCGGGGTGGAACATCTTCTATTTCCGAGGCTTACGTACAAAGTACGTTTTGCGCATGCATGCATGGCGGCACGAAGTAGGAACAACCGACTGGAAAATTGTTGTCGCTTCGTGGCGCATTCTAACACGGGGATATCCCGGGAAGCGGAGGAACTTCGAATCGAGTTGAGGACCACTGGAAATTGGTGGCGGTATTTCAAGCTTGCGAACGACCATTTCGTTAACCTACTTATTCTATGCTCCCCGTGTTCCCCAGTCGGCGCGTTGCTCGCGGAGCCACGTCGGAATATCTAGTTTGTCCGCAGTTTCCGTTTTTGAAAACTACGCACGGAAAGGAGGTGGCGTAATTCGTGGTTCTACATTGATGGTGGCTCTTCATTGATTAGGTTTTAATAGATTTTAATTGCCTAGGGGTGAGGACGGCTACGTCGATCGGTGGCGCGATGCGAGCCACTCTCGACGATCCTCTGTTTCCGATGTATAAGCGAAGTTATCAGCTACTTCGAATACTCGAAACGTATAGAGCACACCACCGCGCCGAGTACCGTCACGTTGTCCTAGTTCTGTCACGAACGAAGACAGGATGCGAAGGGATTATATTTGTGGACTAGACAGACGCATGTGCAATTTTTATATGTGAAAATTGAGGTCGGGACAAGATTATAAGCGTAACATTTGAGCAATTTTGTTTATGGAAAAACGCGTTGCTCTCTTATAAAGAAAAATGTTTTATAAATATTATTGATTTGCGTATTTTTATATGAGAGAAAATTTGCGAGAATATTTTTAAAAAATTACACTTTTAATAATGGGTTGAAATGCTTCACGCGAGCAGATAAAGACGGTTGCTGTCATATATGCAAACAGCCAGGTATTTAGCGATTCTGATATTATGAAAACAGTGATAAGCATGTTTATATAATACTTTGTACATGTTACGATACACGTGTGTTTATTGTATACGACGCGTATCAGAGGATAGTTATAATCTTCTCTAAGTAATGCTTGATATTTTTAACTGCGTAAATAGGGCCGCTTTTTTTATCGCAAATTAAAAAGAAATAAAGTTCATTGTGCTCGTAATCGTGAGCGATATACTTTAGCACATCCGTGTCAAGATTGACGCGTCTATTTGTAAAATCTATTTGTAAATAGGAGTCTACGAATCTATAGCTAGCTTAGAAAAGATTCACAACTCTTTGAACTTTTTCTAGCGCAAATCAGTATTTAGAATTCTAAACATGGCATGCAGGTCTACATTAGCGTTATGTCGCGACTGTTCTGATGAAAAAATGAGGTCTAAGATGCTATATCTGGATAGTCGAGGGTATAAAATCGGATTGTCCTGGGAATCGCGACATATGGGATGGTGCATAAGGCAAGTAGCATTATTTCCGTTGTAATGACATAAAAATAGGAACGACTTATAAACGAATGCTATATTTATTCTTTGACGTACATACAAAGTACGCGCATCCTCGTCGATCGACGACTCTAGAGCTCCGCTTCAAGTACTGCTGCCATCCTCTTTTGTCGCGATGTCGATCGACACTGAGTCATCGTCGTGTACATTACTTTGATATACACAAGTAGAGAGCACGTTTATCTCGTTCTTATTCTCTTTATAAATCAAAACTTGAAATGTCTTATTTTTAGAGAAGTACTATTATGTATGTGTAACTACATTGTGAAATTCGGCTTAGGTAAACGTTAAAATTATTTAAAGCTCTGCACATCGCTTTTATTAAAGCATGTTGAGTATGGATCCTCCACATTTGTGAATAAAATTCTCTACATAGCAGATTCAGAAAAACAGTCTACAATACTTGACTTATATCGAACCAGGATTATCGTATAATCAAAAAACGTCGCGATTTTGCTCGTGTGTGGCTTGTAAAATTAAATTTTTCTGCTGCGCGTTATGTGTATGAGTGTGTGGCCGTGATAAGGAGAGCTCGTACCTCGTAAAACGCACATGCATAAAAAATATAGTTGACCGCATCTGGCAACCGGCCGTGATGCAAGAGCGTAAGGATTGCAACCCGTAAACCTGTCGCGCACGCGTTCGGTTATTGCTTATAAAGTTGCGCGACTGTGACGAACACGTGTACGAAAACCAGGATTGGATGGACAGCCCGATGACAGGGACCGAGCGAGAACGAATAAAAGCGTGTTTGCATGAGCATGGCTACAAAAGAGCCGCCCGTCAATCCGAAACCGCAGCGGCTATTATCGGGCAATTTTAAACGGAACGCCGTAGTGTTATGACTCGCGCGCTTCAGATTCTGCAGTCGTCAAACAAAGCAACAGCATCCCGATGCGGTTCGGCTCTTGGAATCCGTACAAACTGAGTGTTGGTATACACGCGACAACAAAGGGATGCGGTAAAGCGCGTTTTCGAAAAAATGCGCGAGCCTACGGTTAAAAATTAAAAGCAGAATGCAAAAGGATGCTAATGCAATAACAGCTTATGTCACGTGCGCGTGAATAAAATGCGCGCACGTGTGCATGTGTGCTAATAAAATTATCATATTAAAATGATAGCTTTTCTCCTTGCACGTAAGATATACGCTTACATTTTTTTCTAGCTCGTGATATATGTAACTGAATATTGCATTTTAAGACAACGAGCGATGGATTTCAGTAAAGGGAAAAGAAGGAATGTCATAAGTCGGCGGCATATGCTTCTTGAGGCAATGCATGTGTAATGCAAGTCAGTCGAATCGCAAGCATTACGCAGCAACTCTCGAACGAAATGGTTCTAATGGATTGACCAACTGACTTGCGTTTTTCGTTTGAAACCTTCTGCGAGTCATTTGAAATCCCATGTAAAAGCTGATGAGTTTAAAGCGCTGTGCGTGTCAGAGTTAAATGCATTCCGCTGACAAGCCATACGCTCCTTCCTTCGTGAAACGCATTGTTATGTAGCATACAACTTGAATTATTATGGATTTCTGCTATGAGTATCGTAATTATTTCCATCGTGAAGTTTCATGAATGTCCATGCAATTTTCAATTAATTATTACGTTACAGAAATACGACGCCGCAAGCACGCTTCAAATATATATTTCGTTAATATTATGATCAATTCCGCGACAATTGTGTGCTAACATTATCCGACGTCGAAAGCATACAGATAGGAATATAAGAAGCGAGTAATTATGGCTTATGTTAGATCTTAGATAATTATGTGTGTGTGTTGGAATTTCGCGTCTCGCATTTAGTTTGCCATTCTGCCGGTTCTAATTGTAAGTCCTTTGATATCAAAGCTGCTGATTGGCCACAAATGCAAGATCAGAGATCCGAACGTCGGTAGGGTCGGCATGTGGATCAACCGTAGGTGTCCTATGCGGTCAGCTCGTTAACCGGTATGAACTGCACATCGGCTGAGTGATCTCCGTCTGCTTATATAGGAAGCGCGATTGACTAATACCCTTTGACGGTGGATTCCTTAATGTAACGTCTAATCGTACTTAATCATATTTCAATACAAATTATTAAATAAATAACCCTATATACAGCAGGGAAATAATTTTACTTTTTTTCTTCGTAACGGTAACACATCAATCAACCGTAGACATAAAATCGATACCGAATATATTTTTTCTAGCGCGTTTAAAGCGTGGCAGACGAATTACTTATTTGTTGCAAAATATTTAGTTTATACATTATGTATATATATACGATTAGATTATTGTGTATGTGTGCATATGTACCAACGTATGCAGATTTAATTCATAACAAAATGAGTAGATAGTTCGAAATTATATTTCATTTAAGTAATCGCTCGAAATGTCACTAAGTAGCGATTTTTCTTACATTCGTACTCGTGATTAAAGATACGTCCATAGCAGATAAGCGGAAAGATACAGGAAAGAAAAATTAAAAGAAGATCAGCGTTCCGAGAGTACGCGAATTTTTCAACATCAAACATTCAGAAGGAGCGGGATGAGGAAGTAGGGTAACCAGTTTAAAAGCCCAGGGTACTTTAACACCCGGGCGTACTACTCGGTTTCTCTTTCTCTGTCTTTCTCTCTCATTCTCTCTTTTTCTCTCGTCTCTGAAAAATCTTTTTATTCCAACTGTACATTTGTATGTACTCATACATATGTACGAGTGTGGCGTAGCAGCACAGTCGCACTTTATTGAGCGAATTTCATTCTCGTTTATAGTTATGACCATCGCGCAAGGTAGAAGGGAGAAGTATATCAGAGTCATAGAAATCTATAGAATGCGTAATAATTCATGCCATCTTCGGTGGAAGCTAAAGTAGAGCGATAGAGATCAATTACAATACTCACGTATTCTTCTTTTATCATATCATCTTTCTCTTTAACTTCGAAGGATGTATAACGCAAAGAGACACGGATGAAAAATCGTCATTGAGATAAAATTCTTCTTAATAACGCGACTATTTTATACCGAGTTATTTCGAGCTACTTTGAAACGTTACACGAGCCGTTTAATTTTTATAAGATGAAATTTGAAAATATGCAATATATGTTATAAAATGAGGTTGAAGATGTGCCTACAAAGCGATGCGACGTATATATTTTAATAGAAATTTCAAATTCCGGCTTAAGGCATTTCTAGAATAAAAAGCTCGTATCTTGTATCCTCAACTATGCTGTCGCAGTAATTTTCTCTTTTATTAATGCCATTATGCTTAAACGATCGTTCCTCTGGGTAATTTCCAGTTTTTCTTATAGTTCATCTTGCGCATGGTATCAATCTACGCCGTGCGACATGGAGCCATGAAAATTTTTACTTCCTTCGTGGTAACATGACATTACCGTCAGCGCTGAATTGCAATGTACGTTGCGTTCGAGAAAATGACGTGACATATCGTACGCGACTTAGGAAAGGTAAAGGTAAAAGGACGCAAAGTGGTAGGCGTTTGAGACACGTAGGTAGATGAACTATGGGAGAAGATAATTGTCGTCGCGGGATATGAGAGTTTCATGTCAATGAATACTTCCGCGACATTTAAGCGACTTGATGTATTGACTTAAGAAAAAGCTGACTACAGAGGAACTAACATAATTGAATAGCAAATATATTCTTTCATACGATGTGTGTTGTTTAAACTGGACAAATATTCTAATCTTTACATCAAAATTACTATATTAGTTTTATGAAAATATAAAGAAGAACATAGTATACTTGATAATATCAAATTATAAGACATGTTAATTGAGTCAATATGATATATAAAATTTGTATAAAAATATAGCAAAAGATTTAGATATTAAATTTATCAGTATCAACATTTATTTACAGTATCATAGTATCAAATAACAATTACCTACGTTATTTTCTACACACTTAAATTCTCTGCTTACACACTGTCAGGAAACGAATACGAAAATTATTTTCGAGCTTTCAACTTTTGCTAAGTAAATCACGTATTTTTCTTTGTGATATCAAGCTCTATCAGTTGTGCGCGGAAAGAGGGGTTTGTGGTCCCATCTTCAAAGAGGCAGCGAAACAGATTGCGAATGACGTCTGACATACGTGAGCGTATTTGCGTATGAGGAAGGGTCGGCTCGTAATTTCTCGGACTGGTTAGTGGAAGAGTCTTGCATAGGGCAGCCTGGATAGTCCGTGTCGCGGAAAGCGTAAATGTACGAAACAGTATCGATCCACGTATTAAATATTTAATTCGCAGGAAGAAGTTCAATACACGGACGAGGATGGTTGTCTTTTGAAGACAGGTCGAACAAACGAAAGCGAACACGAAAGGAACGAGCGAGGTAGCACGCAATTCTACCCGTCTCCTTGGCGTTCATCGAGAAATGGGTGGACTTTCATTATTTAGAGCACTCGGCAAAAAATTGCGATCGTCGACATGTCGTTTCTATCGATCGTAGTTTGCCAACATGAGTCATCTAAGATTGTCGTGTTGACTTTCGAGAAGTAGAACATAAAAAAGTTTTGACGATATTTCGATTCTTAGAGAGAGAGACAAATTTTTTAAATTTCCATGAATTATATAAAATTTTAATTAATTTCTCATTAATAATTGCGAAGATCGCAAAACGATAGAGAATTTTCCTACTGGAACCTATCCTACTTTAACGCGCTTCTACTTGCGCACGAGAGGTGGTTAAACCGAATAGAAAAGTCCTCTACCATTTTACGATCTTCGCAATAATTAATGAGAAATTAATTTAAAAAAATCGACCAATCCGTGCGAGCATAAGCGTGCAGCGAGAAGAGACAGTCTAATGTTACGCGATTATTATAGGTGTGCGTTGGGATTAATAAACAAGTTTAATTATGTATTGTGCCTAGCAATAATTATCGGTCATTAATCGATGTCTCCGCGCGGATTAATTAATATATATGCTCAGAAACCCCTTGCTTGCTCCTTGACATCTCTATACTCTTTCCAAATAGCAATTTTAATATTCATACAACTATTCGTCGATTAAATTTTTATACAATCATGTGACAAATTGCGATATTAAAAACAAATGTTACGCTATGAATGGAATACGTGGTTAATAAAATATGCTTTGTAAATTTTACGCAATTACCGCGTAAATTTTACGCAATTACCTTTATTTCAATCGAATAATCAAAATTACTCTGAGAAGTAATCGCAACTTTGCGCGTCGTATCCAGATTGACAAGTGACAAAATTGTTTTTATTCTCTGAGCAAAATGTATAAATGTTCGTGTAACGTGTTCGTTAACAGTTACATGGATCGCAATTGCGACATCGTATTTATCATTCAATTAATTAAATCGGCGCAATTGACGTTGTGCTGCAATATTTATAATATTCAGCAATGATTTTCATATTATGCACTTGTTTGCATACAGTGCTTCAGAGAAACATATGGCAAGTATTATATCTTATGTGTTGTGCAACATCTTACGAGTTACTTATAAGGGTATAAATATTGAAAATCTTCAAACTAATATTTTTTTAGAAGATACAGGATGTTTCAGAGATACAAACGAGTAAAAATCACCAACGGATTAATATTAATATGCGTCAATTAAAACGATATTTTATTGTTGAGAATTAAAAAAAGACATAAATGATGTGTACACATTTATTTCCTACGCTCGTAGAAAATGCACGGAACTACACCGACATTATAATCGCGTGTGTGAATAACTAAATGTATGAAATAAATTTGTGTGAGTAACTAAATTGAGACATAACGCACATATGCGCGTAAGAAATTCGATGACAGCTGGACATGTAAAATGATTATGTCACACCTTAGGTGTGATGTGCGACACCTAAACGACTGAAAGTTATCAAAAAATAGCGGCATATCTTGTTTTACCTTTGATCTGCGTACCGAATTCGATAAAGCCGAGCGAGCGGTGCTCGCTCAAGATGTCTTTTAAAAAATTAGAGATAATGCAAGAAAGATGCGAGAAGGATAAAGCGAGAAGAAAATCCGAAACGTTAATAAGACGCAAAATGTTTCGCGAGTCTCAACAAATCTCGATTTTTCTATTGGATCGAAAATCGAGCGACTTTAATTATTAGTCATCGCCCGAAGACTCCGCGTGGATCGACGTTATAATCGTGTGTAACTAAAATGTATGAGATAAATTTATGTAATTAAATCCAGACATAAATCACGTATGCGCGATAAGAAACTCGATAACAGATGGACATGTGGCTAAACGATTATATCAGATCTTCGGTGCTCGACCTAAACAACTGAAATGCGACACCGAAACAATTGAAGTGCGACACCGAAACAACTGAAAGAAAACAAAAAAGTATTAACATATCTTGTCTTAAGTCTTATCTGCGTACCGAGTTTGAGCGGTGCTCGCTCGAGCCTCGAGCCTCGAGACGTCTGTGAAGTTGGCATCTCATCTTTCAAAAAACTAATTTTTTTTAAGTTCTGAATGTACCCCGGAGAGTTCTAGAGTTCCTTATTAATTTTAAAAATAGTTCTGGCGAATTAAGCTAAAAAAACCATTGATAAATCTTGGGGGTGCTAACTTTACAAAATAGAATCACTAAATCAGCGATAACATTATAAGTATTATAAATAATTAATTTTGTCATTAGAATTTCTTTCAGAACTCTTGAGGTGCTATCCAGAACTCTCAACAGAACTGCCAGAACTTTTAAAAATATTTTTGGTCTCTCATTCAACATATGAAAAATCGCGAGAACATTTTATATATCGGTCTTAGCCCTCCGAGCATTAAGAGTTATTGGTAGAATTCGTGAGGTGCTACCCAGAACTCTCAACAGAACTGCCGTTTTTTATTTTTTTTAAATTAACTAACTTTTACAAAATATTTTAAAAAACACGAATTCTGGTCGAAACTGTTAGAGATCTCGATCGTACTCGATAAGACAAGAAAAATAGTGAAAACCGCAGTGATGTAGCTATTATATTTTACAAGATATCGATTTTTAAAATTTTTCACTCCTGTGGGACTTAGAAAATTTTCGAAATCGCGCGACTGTAACCAGCCAGAACTTTTTTACTACGCATCGTAGCGCTTCGAGTGTTAATAATTATCGATAGAACTCCTCGGGGAGCTATCAGAACTCTAAACAGAAATGCCGTTTTTTTATTTTTTTTAAATTAACTAACTTTTACAAAATATTTATAAAATCACGAATTCTGGTCGAAACTGTTAGAGATCTCGATCGTACTCGATAAGACAAGAAAAATAGTGAAAACCGCAGTGATGTAGCTATTATATTTTACAAGATATCGATTTTTAAAATTTTTCACTCCTATGGAACTTAGAAAATTTTCGAAATCGCACGACTTCAACCAGCCACAACTTTTTTATTTCGCATCGTAGCGCTTCGAGTGTTAATAATTATCGATAGAACTCTTCGGGGAGCTATCAGAACTCTAAACAGAAATGCCGTTTTTTATTTTTTTTAAATTAACTAACTTTTACAAAATATTTTAAAAATCACAAATTCTGGTCGAAACTGTTAGAGATCTCGATCGTACTCGATAAGACAAGAAAAATAGTGAAAACCGCAGTGATGTAGCTATTATATTTTACAAGATATCGATTTTTAAAATTTTTCACTCCTGTGGGACTTAGAATATTTTCGAGGTCGCGCGACTTCAACCAGCCACAACTTTTTTATTTCGCATCGTAGCGCTTCGAGTGTTAATAATTATCGATAGAACTCCTCGGGGAGCTATCAGAACTCTAAACAGAAATGCCGTTTTTTTATTTTTTTAAAATTAACTAACTTTTACAAAATATTTATAAAATCACGAATTCTGGTCGAAACTGTTAGAGATCTCGATCGTACTCGATAAGACAAGAAAAATAGTGAAAACCGCAGTGATGTAGCTATTATATTTTACAAGATATCGATTTTTAAAATTTTTCACTCCTGTGGGACTTAGAATATTTTCGAGGTCGCGCGACTTCAACCAGCCACAACTTTTTTATTTCGCATCGTAGCGCTTCGAGTGTTAATAATTATCGATAGAACTCCTCGGGGAGCTATCAGAACTCTAAACAGAAATGCCGTTTTTTTATTTTTTTTAAATTAACTAACTTTTACAAAATATTTATAAAATCACGAATTCTGGTCGAAACTGTGAGAGATCTCGATCGTACTCGATAAGACAAGAAAAATAGTGAAAACCGCAGTGATGTAGCTATTATATTTTACAAGATATCGATTTTTAAAATTTTTCTCTCCTGTGGGACTTAGAATATTTTCGAGGTCGCGCGACTTCAACCAGCCACAACTTTTTTATTTCGCATCGTAGCGCTTCGAGTGTTAATAATTATCGATAGAACTCCTCGGGGAGCTATCAGAACTCTAAACAGAAATGCCGTTTTTTACTTTTTTTAAATTAACTAACTTTTACAAAATATTTAAAAAATCACGAATTCTGGTCGAAACTGTTAGAGATCTCGATCGTATTCGATAAGACAAGAAAAATAGTGAAAACCGCAGTGATGTAGCTATTATATTTTACAAGATATCGATTTTTTAAATTTTTCACTCCTATGGAACTTAGAAAATTTTCGAAATCGCGCGACTTCAACCAGCCAGAACTTTTTTATTTCGCATCGTAGCGCTTCGAGTGTTAATAATTATCGATAGAACTCTTCGGGGAGCTATCAGAACTCTAAACAGAAATGCCGTTTTTTATTTTTTTAAAATTAACTAACTTTTACAAAAAATAAAAAACGGCATTTCTGTTTAGAGTTCTGATAGCTTCCCGAAGAGTTCTATCGATAATTATTAACACTCGAAGCGCTACGATGCGAAATAAAAAAGTTGTGGCTGGTTGAAGTCGCGCGATTTCGAAAATTTTCTAAGTCCCATAGGAGTGAAAAATTTTAAAAATCGATATCTTGTGAAATATAATAGCTACATCACTGCGGTTTTCACTATTTTTCTTGTCTTATCGAGTACGATCGAGATCTCTAACAGTTTCGACCAGAATTCGTGATTTTTTAAATATTTTGTAAAAGTTAGTTAACTTTAAAAAAATAAAAAACGGCATTTCTGTTTAGAGTTCTGATAGCTCCCCGAGGAGTTCTATCGATAATTATTAACACTCGAAGCGCTACGATGCGAAATAAAAAAGTTGTGGCTGGTTGAAGTCGCGCGACCTCGAAAATATTCTAAGTCCCACAGGAGTGAAAAATGTTAAAAATCGATATCTTGTAAAATATAATAGCTACATCACTGCGGTTTTCACTATTTTTCTTGTCTTATCGAGTACGATCGAGATCTCTAACAGTTTCGACCAGAATTCGTGATTTTTTAAATATTTTGTAAAAGTTAGTTAATTTAAAAAAAATAAAAAAACGGCATTTCTGTTTAGAGTTCTGATAGCTCCCCGAGGAGTTCTATCGATAATTATTAACACTCGAAGCGCTACGATGCGAAATAAAAAAGTTGTGGCTGGTTGAAGTCGCGCGATTTCGAAAATTTTCTAAGTTCCATAGGAGTGAAAAATTTTAAAAATCGATATCTTGTAAAATATAATAGCTACATCACTGCGGTTTTCACTACTTTTCTTGTCTTATCGAGTACGATCGAGATCTCTAACAGTTTCGACCAGAATTCGTGATTTTATAAATATTTTGTAAAAGTTAGTTAATTTTAAAAAAATAAAAAAACGGCATTTCTGTTTAGAGTTCTGATAGCTCCCCGAGGAGTTCTATCGATAATTATTAACACTCGAAGCGCTAGGATGCGAAATAAAAAAGTTGTGGCTGGTTGAAGTCGTGCGATTTCGAAAATTTTCTAAGTCCCATAGGAGTGAAAAATTTTAAAAATCGATATCTTGTAAAATATAATAGCTACATCACTGCGGTTTTCACTATTTTTCTTGTCTTATCGAGTACGATCGAGATCTCTAACAGTTTCGACCAGAATTCGTGATTTTTTAAATATTTTGTAAAAGTTAGTTAATTTAAAAAAAATAAAAAAACGGCATTTCTGTTTAGAGTTCTGATAGCTCCCCGAAGAGTTCTATCGATAATTATTAACACTCGAAGCGCTACAATGCGAAATAAAAAAGTTGTGGCTAGTTGAAGTCGCGCGATTTCGAAAATTTTCTAAGTCCCATAGGAGTGAAAAATTTTAAAAATCGATATCTTGTAAAATATAATAGCTACATCACTGCGGTTTTCACTATTTTTCTTGTCTTATCGAGTACGATCGAGATCTCTAACAGTTTCGACCAGAATTCGTGATTTTTTAAATATTTTGTAAAAGTTAGTTAATTTAAAAAAAATAAAAAACGGCATTTCTGTTTAGAGTTCTGATAGCTCCCCGAGGAGTTCTATCGATAATTATTAACACTCGAAGCGCTACGATGCGAAATAAAAAAGTTGTGGCTAGTTGAAGTCGCGCGATTTCGAAAATTTTCTAAGTCCCATAGGAGTGAAAAATTTTAAAAATCGATATCTTGTAAAATATAATAGCTACATCACTGCGGTTTTCACTATTTTTCTTGTCTTATCGAGTACGATCGAGATCTCTAACAGTTTCGACCAGAATTCGTGTTTTTTAAAATATTTTGTAAAAGTTAGTTAATTTAAAAAAAATAAAAAACGGCAGTTCTGTTAAGAGTTCTGGGTAGCACCTCACGAATTCTACCAATAACTCTTAATGCTCGGAGGGCTAAGACCGATATATAAAATGTTCTCGCGATTTTTCATATGTTGAATGAGAGACCAAAAATTTTTTTAAAAGTTCTGGCAGTTCTGTTGAGAGTTCTGGGTAGCACCTCAAGAGTTCTGAAAGAAATGCTAATGACAAAATTAATTATTTTTAATACTTATAATGTTATCGCTGATTTAGTGATTTCATTTTGTGAAGTTAGCACCCCCAAGATTTATCAATGGTTTTTTTAGCTTAATTCGCCAGAACTATTTTTAAAATTAATAAGGAACTCTAGAACTCTTCGGGGTACATTCAGAACTTCAAAAAAAAAATAGTTTTTTAAAAGATGGGGTGCCAGCTTCATAGACGTAGCCTCGAGTCTCGAGCGTGGAAATAACGCGAGAAGGATGCGAGAAGCATAGAGAAGGATGCGAGAAGCACAGAGAAGAATGCGAGGAGCATAGAAAAGGATGCGAGGAGCATAGAGAAAGATGCGAAGAGCATAAAGAAGGATGCGAGAAGGATAGAGAAGGATGCGAGAGAAGAAAGTCCAAAACGGCAATAAAACGCGAGATGTTTTGCGAGTGGACGAATCTCGACTTTTCTATTGAATCGAGAATCGAGCGACTTTGATTATTAATCATCGCCCAATGACTCCGCGTGGACTAATTAATACATTAAACTTGATTATTAATCCCAATGCTTCGTCGCGCGCCTAGTAATCATGTAACACTAGGCTATCTCTTTTCGCTGCGCGCTTGTATACTCGCGTGGATTGGTCGATCTTTTTTAATTAATTTATCATTAATTATTGCGAAGATCGCAAAACGTTATAGGATTTTCTCCTACCGGTTTAACCCGCTCTACCTGCACACGATGGGTAGGATGATTATCATCGGACACCCTGTATATATATATACCTTTTCTTTCGGAAACTTTACAATTCTCAATGTTACAAGATATTTATCGAAAAGTATTATGACTTGATATTGACTGAAATCAAAAAGTTATTAGCAGTTTTCATACAACAAAGACAAGTTTCGTATAATAAAAAAGTCGATATATTTTTGAGCATCTATTTTCTACATTTAATTACTAGAATTCTTTTCAAAATATATCAGCAAAACTGTAGAAAGACTCACATTTTCGGTTTAAAGTGCTATTAACCCGCGATAACGAGAACCTTTGTTGAGTTAGTTGCGACGGATTCTATCTTTAAATAACAAATGCTTAATTACACTATAAATTTATGCACATATCATGTCCTCAAACATATATAGATTTTTTTAGAAAAACAGCCAAAGCTCTATTAATTAAAAAATCCAAATTTTGAAAATAAGATACTTTACAGAGTACAAACTTTACAAACTTTACAAACTTTACAGAGATCTTGAAGTGCATATTCGAATTTGAACTATTCACAAATCGAAATAAAAAACCAGCTCAGCAAAATATTCTTTAGACTCCTTCTAAGCATAGTAATTTCCGGTAGTGGAATCTGTAAATACAGAAATAGTTAATAAAATACACACAGAAGCTTTTCCTTTAATGAGACTTATATGTGCTCAGCTTCAGAAGTTTTACATCTTATAAATTACTTATTACATTCTTACACATATTGAAAAAAAATGTTACAAAATAAACCAATGAATATTGGTTATTTAGCGACATTACATGCAGCAATTTAATTGTGCAAATACGATTAATTTGCCACGATATTTTATTGCAAATACGGCAAAATTATATATCGCTTTTAAATAAATTGTCCAAATATAAGATAAAATTATAGCGCCCGCTATTAAGTACATCCGGATGTTTAGTACCAAAATATCCGCATCGCGTGTACCGCACATGTACAATGCTCGGAAATTAAACTATGAAAATGCAACAATAAAATTACTGTAGTGGTTCGCGCCGTCGTGTTAAAATGTAAGCGTAATTACATTAGCATGGAATGGCTTCATAAACAAATTTCAATAAATGTGCTAACAAATTCATTGCTCTCGCAGGAGAAACGGGCGTTATCGATCGATTATCGCGGAGATGTACCTACTGCAAACTTGCCGCAATGAGAGACCGCTACGTTATTATGCGTTGTAAATAAGAGTCACGAGATTTTTTCGCGTGCATCGACGAGATTATCTCTAGATTATTAGAAAATTGTATAAGAAGCACGCTTAAATAGTCAACGAAATCGATGAACAGAAATAAGATACAATCTTTCTAGGGATTCCAAAATGAGCCGATTCCTGTGGCCTGCGCCGTGGATTTCTTTTTTGGCGTTACATCTTTAAAGGAGTTTTTAGATAAGAGGACTTTAATAGCTGCGGCGACCTGAGGCGACCAAGTTACCCGCGCCTTCGGTGGTGTCCCTTGCACCTCCATGTAGATTTTACCATCCAAATCACGTACCTAGAAAGTTCTTTGCTCGGTTATCGCGTTTCTTCATTTTTCCTTATTCCGCACGTTGTTTGGCCCACTAATCAACGAGATAAAGCCTGCAAGGAATTAAGAGACTCACATTTGCGGTTTAAAGTGCTATTAACCCGCGATAACGAGAACCTTTGTTGAGTTAGTTGCGACGGATTCTATCTTTAAATAACAAATGCTTAATTACACTATAAATTGATGCATATATCATGTCCTCAAACATATATTAATATAAATTAATCTGTGCAGAGTCGTCGCCCAATATATTGATAGATTGCAATGTGCACGTGCTTAGGAGTGCACGAATTTTGAGAGCGTCGATTTTTCTGTTAATTTACGGAAGATGTTAGGTTTCGCGAAAGGGATTAAAAGTATCTAGAAAGAGGCTACTGATAAATCGCGACATGGTTTTCGGTGTTCCACGAGTCTCGTCGATTTTTCTTTATAATATTGGTTCATGAGATTATTAGATCGACTATGATTGACCATCGATCAACGACATCGCGCAGATTATATATAATATATATAGGCAATTCCACGTCAAATCGGACAAGAAATGACCTCGTATTTTTTAAATCGAACGAAACTTTTTTTCACGTGAAATATACATAAAATAAGGAGATACGTATTTTTTTATTTGTCCGAAATATTCTTTTTGCAGGAGTTATAAGCAACAAAATTTTCGTGAAAAATGAAGAAGTTGTCAACTTTAAAAATTAATATCTCTTGTTATATTACATATACAAAATATGTACACTTTTAGAATGAAGTAAAGAATAAAATAGCATTATTTCAAAAATTTTAAAAAGTGTACTTTTTGAAGGTGAAAAAAATTATTAAACATTTTAATTATTTACAACAATTGTAATTAGCAATTTCTTGTAACTTAAACTATTTTTACAAAAAAGGTTGTCTCCTTTTAGCTTTAAAATGCATTTTTGGAAATATCTCTATGACAAATATATAACCAGAGATATTAATTTTTAAAATTGAAATATTTCGGACAAATAAAAAAATACGTAGCTCCTTATTTTATGTATATTTCACATGAAAAAAGTTTCGTTCGATTTAAAAAAATACGAGGTCATTTCTTGTCCTATTTGACGTGGAGAATTGCCTATATATATTATACATATTGTATATAATCTGCGCGGAGATCGTTGATCGATGGTGAATCATAGTCGATCTAATAATCTCATGAACCAATAGAAAAATCGACGCTCACGAGACTCGTGGATCCGGAAACATGTGTTGCGGTTTCGGTGACGTCCAGGACTCTTTCTAAACACTTCAAATCCCTTCCGTGAAATCTTTAGTTCTTGGAAAGAAACGCTCTCCGATTATTGGCTTTCGTGAATTAAATATAATAGAATATGCCTACACTTTGCTTATCCTTTTGCGGGTCTAAATTAAGTGAATGAACGAGAAAGATTATAAACAAATACCAGTGAACAAGCGTGAAAAGTTGATTATTAATTTTATATATTTTGTAGCAAATTATTCTTTATATATAAAAATTGTTTATACAATAAATTATTTTAAAATCATATTAAATAACGCTTCTTCTCACTGATATTCACTGCATGATATTTGTTCGTGATCATTTATATTCGTTTGGTCTGGATTTTACAGGAATGTATGTGCAGAATATAGAAGAGAATAATAAATATGTAAATGTCACTCGCGAAGCAAAACGTAAAAGAAGAATGTGTGTATGATAGAAAAGGATCATACGATTATCCAATGTATTTCGCGCAGTCATGTCTGCGATTTACAGAATAAGAATCTCAATAGATTTAGCGAGTGTAAACATGTGGATGCGAAAACAGCGAAAGTACGAAGAAATACAAAGGAAAACCGTAAAAGACAGAAAGATAGCCGCGTAATTTCGATATGAAACTTAGTCTGCGAGATAGGCCTAAATTAAATTTTGATAAACTATATGTAAAAAAAGAATCATTAGCTAACTAAAACAATGTCAATAAACGGCGATACAGGTGTTGGGATGCAATGATTGCAGTCATGTCTGATCTAGCCACGACAATCCGCGGTAAAAAGCAGTCACCGCGCGCGGGCTTTGCTTCTTTTTTTACATTAACCGCGCTCAATTTAGACCCCACTCATCTGCCCTTCCGGTCCATATCCTCGGAATGAAAAGTGTCGGTATCGCGCAAAATCACTACCTACGAATAATCGGTGCAATCCGAGGAAACCGAATATCAACACGATATCGACCGGCAATCTCACGGGAAATGAAACGCTCGCATTCTAGCATCGAAACATCAATAAATTAACAATTTTTTTTTAAGCATCCGGGCTTATATAACGCGTACTTTGCGCTTGTACGTTGCTATATTTTAAAGGATGAAAAATCTTTTGATATTCTGAACATATATTTTTCCTCTATATATTATTTGATTATTATATCAATATAAAAAATTAATGACTTGAATTAAATCGATTCAAATTTTTATATATGTCTTTGTATTATCTTAACAGACACTAAAGCTTCCTCCGAAGTTTCTACATTTTGCTAAAGCTTTCTCTCCTAAAGCTTCTATTATATATCATGTCCTCAAATATGTACTGATATCAGATTATACATCATTTAATTCGGGAGTGAAACAGAGATGAAACAGAGATAGAAATTGCAATAATGCTTTCGAAATTCATTATGCAATGCATGCCCTTTTCTTGTACGTTTTTAATAAGAGCATCACGGTTAAAAAAATATTTTCCGTATATTAATCAGTACGAGTTTTTAAATGACGCAAGCAGCGGCAGCTCGCAGCTTGTAATTTATGATTGTAATTCTTAAAAATGTTGAATAGAATAGTATTTTTGCTTTTTAATTGTTTGTATATAAAACAAAATTATCTTTTTCGAGTTGATATAAGAGAGCTAAATTTCAACGAAACTAAATAAGACTTTTGTAAATTGTTTGCATAATAAATTTGAATCTTTTATCATTAAATGATATAGAATAGATTTGTGTATTCGTTAAATTTTTTAAGAGAAGAAAACGAGTTGTATTCATTTTAGAATTCGCTACGTACGTAAAGAATCTGCATCCGTTTTTTGGCTCAACGAGATATTTTTACGAGATGAATTTATTTCATATAATTGATAAAACTATCGCAAATTTCCCTATATTCGTTTCTCGAGTTTCGCGAATGGCAGATGAGTTGTCGAAAGCGCGATTTTTAATTGCATGCCTGGCCTACGTGCGGTAGCACCTTTCGCGACTTTCCTCAGCTCTGTCGGCTTCCCGCTTTTTGCATCGGCGTACCGGTGCACTCTTAATGAGATGGCTGGGCCCGTGCCGCTGTTAAAAATATTTCTCTCGCATTCATCCGGGAGAAGATAGCGCGCCGCTAGACAGAGAACCTTTCTCGTGCATACGTGTTTCATGTTAGGCAGCGCCGTGCACCCCCTAATGCCGCATGGGTGCAGCAGGGGTGCACTGGCGGAGGAGGCGAGGAGAGGAGATACGCTTCCTTCTCTCCGCGGAAGTCTGCGCTCGCGGGGGGTGCTTTTACCGCCTCGCAGATAGCAATAGCACCCCGGTAAGTATATACATACGTATTCTTGGCGCTTGCGCACGTTGTTTCGCTCTCTGTCTTTCTCGGTATCGCGGCAAGCCGGCTATCGCGCGCTGGATTCTTCTCACTCTCTCTCTTTCTCTCTTTCTCATTCTCTCTCTGTCGCGCGCGCGCGCAGTTCACCCCGGTAAAGAGAGCGAGAGCGAGATAATGTGAGTGCGCCGCTGTGCAAAGCCGCGTGCGCGCGCGAAAGGAGCGAGAGAGAGGAGGGCGCAACGGAGAGCGAGAGCCGGCGCGATCGAGAAAGAGAACGCGCGAGGCACGACGGAGAAGGAGTGAGAGAGCCGAAGCATTGCGTGGGGGAGCGATCGCAGCTCGTCATTCGAAGCCCGCCAACGGACGAGCGAGCAGCAACGGAACGGGACCGCGGTTGTACGTATCCACGCGATTTCCGTATTTTTCCACCGAGAGCCAAGCTCGTTCAAAGTCGCTGCCGCGATTTTGTTTTCGTCTCCGGCGCGTACACGTCGCGTGTATTGACGAACGTGTCTCGACATGTCTCGACTTGTCTCGAAGAAGTAACGGCCGCGGTTGCTACTTGTTTTTCGGTTCGGTAGATTTCCACGCAGCCGAGAGTCGAGCTAACTCAAAACACTATCGCGCCTTCATTGTTCTTCGCGACTTCGGTGTGCGCGCATCGTGCTCGTGTCTCGAGAATCGTAAATAACGTCGCGTCTCGCGATTTACTTCGACGCAGTAGTTGGTCGTCGACCGCGTACGGGAGTGTATTTTCTCGAACAATAAAGTAACGTGAGAATAATCAACGGTCAAAAGTGAACGATACGCAATCGCGGTACATCGAGCGTGCGAAGTGAAGTGAGTTACTCGTCGCGGATCCTTTCTCGAGTGTGCTTGGCCGCCCTGCGTGACATTCTCGCGTGTGTTTAGTGTTCGCGGATTCAAAGTGAACAGAAAAAGAGAAGGAGAGGCGGACGACGAGTCGATCGAGAAAGGACGGTGTCGTCTTGTGTGCATCGCAATTACGTTTTCGGTCGCAGTGTGTGTGTTTGTGTGAGTGAAGTGAAGAGGCTGCCGTGATAAACATCGATTTCGACTTCCGTGACGTCACGCCGTGACTCTGAGATAATCGATTCGTCCGTTTTGCTCTCGCGAACAACGATCGTAATCGTTGTTGTACATCGTTGTTATATACCGCGCGTATATATTCTTTCGCGATACGATTGACGGTCGACGAGTGCGTGCATCGATTCTACGCGTCTTTTCGAATCGGGATACACAGTGCGTTCATTTCTCTCTCGCGAGCGACACGTGCTTCGCGCGCGAAAGCAGTGACGCGTTAATATCTCAAAGCACCGACGAATTATCGACGCACTCTGTGTTTTTTTTCGAACTCGAGTAACGCGCGATCTCTCATCATCTTCGCCGATCCTTTTCGCGATTTATTCCGGATTACGCGGTCGCGTCGCGCCCCGGCAGCCTCCATACGTTCGTTCCGGGAAGGATAAAAGCCCCGGGCGGTGCTCACGTGACGAAAGTGCAGACGCTATCTCCTCGGTCACTTGGAACAAGTGAGTATATTTATGTATTGCATGAAGCTATTATATCTATAAGGTGTCCCATTGTACTAAATCCTTTCAGCTGAGAATACATTTTTTCACTTTTGGTTTTTTTCTTTGGAATTTTCATGTCAGATTAATTGTCGGCATTTTTTAATTAGATCGTAAAACGCAATTTTTTGTTAACGTTAAATCTCAGTCAAACTGATGGACAAATAAGCTTTCATTATACATATATCTTCAGCATACAATGCACACATTTTAAAGCATAATTCACTAGAATCTTTTTTAATGTTGAATCATCATGTTTCGTAACCACAGGGCATTGTAACAACCCTGCATTTTTTTTTACTTTAGTCTTTACCATGTGCGGTTGGAACGATATTTGGTGTCAAATTTCGCGAAAATCTTTTCGTAATAAGCTCGATAGATTTTTGTTTGCACATTTCAAAATAATTTTTTTTTAAATTACTTTTTTTCTAGAAATGCAAATAAAAATTCAAATTGTTTTAAAATGTGCAAACGAAAATCTATCGATTAAGCTTATTACGAAAAGATTTTACCCATATTAAGCTGGCCTCCCCACCAACACCAAATAAAGTCGCATCTATCAAGTAATTTAGTACTCTCAGTCTCGCCGCGTCGTGTCATTTACTTGCGCGAAGTAAAAGTAACTAAAAGAATTTTTTGCTCGCGTTTTTGATATTAAAATAATCTTATACTATTGAAATAATAAGATATTGATTTTGTTGCTCGTTTTAAAATATTAAAAATCGACACTTTGTCGCCGCGGACCCTATACGGCGCGCGTTATCATAACGTAAATTAACTAAAAGAATTTGTTGTTCGCATGTTTTTGGTATTAAAATAATCTGTAGACAATATACTATCAAAATATATGTATAAGGGATTGAATTTGTTGCTCATTTTAAAATATTAAAAATCGACACTTTGTCGCCGCGGACCCTGTATGACGCGCATTATCATAACGTAAGTTAACTAAAAGAATTTGTTGCTCGCATGTTTTTGGTATTAAAATAATCTGTAGGCAATATACTATCTCTAATTATTTCGATAGTATATTGCCTACAGATTATTTTAATACCAAAAACATGCGAGCAACAAATTCTTTTGTTAACTTACGTTTTGATAAATCGCGCCGTATAGGGTTCGCGGCGACAAAGTGTCGATTTTTAATATTTTAAAACGAGCAATAAAATCAATCTCTTAATATTTCGATTGATTTTGTTGCTCGTTTTAAAATATTAGTAAAAGAATTTGTTGCTCGCATGTTTTGGGTATTAAAATAATCTGTAGGCAATATACTATCTCTAATTATTTCGATAGTGTATTGCTTACAGATTATTTTAATACCAAAAACATGCGAGCAATAAATTCTTTTGTTAACTTACGTTTTGATAAGTCGCGCCGTATAGGGTTCGCGGCGACAAAGTGTCGATTTTTAATATTTTAAAACGAGCAACAAATTCAATCCCTTATATATTTCGATAGTATATTGTCTACAGATTAATTTAATACCAAATACATGCGAGCAACAAATTCTTTTAGTTAATTTACGTTATGATAACGCGCGTCGTATAGGTTCCGCAGCGACAAAGTTTCGATTTTTAATATTTTAAAACGAGCAACAAATTCAATCCCTTATATATTTCGATAGTATATTGTTCACAAATTATTTTAATACCAAAAACATGCGAACAACAAATTC
The DNA here is from genome assembly GCA_963971435.1 of Lasius platythorax. NCBI lineage: Eukaryota > Metazoa > Arthropoda > Insecta > Hymenoptera > Formicidae > Lasius > Lasius platythorax. The sequence continues at coordinate 9,609,930 of OZ020545.1, forward strand.
TTTTAGTTAATTTACGTTATGATAACGCGCGCCGTATAGGTTCCGCGGAGACAAAGTGTCGAATTTTAATATTTTAAAACGAGCAACAAAAACAATCTTATTATTTCGATTGATTTTGTTGCTCGTTTTAAAATATAAAAAATAGACACTGTCGCCGCGGAACCTATACGGCGCGCGTTATCATAACGTAAATTAACTAAAAGAATTTGTTGCTCGCATGTTTTTGATATTAAAATAATCTGTAGGCAATATACTATCGAAATAATAAGAGATTGATTTTGTTGCTCGTTTTAAAATATTAAAAATCGACATTTTGTCGCCGCGGACCCTGTATGACGCGCATTATCATAACGTAAGTTAACTAAAAGAATTTGTTGCTCGCATGTTTTTGATATTAAAATAATCTGTAGGCAATATACTATCGAAATAATAAGAGATTGATTTTGTTGCTCGTTTTAAAATATTAAAAATCGACACTTTGTCGCCGCGGAACCTATACGGCGCGCGTTATCATAACGCAAATTAACTAAAAGAATTTGTTGCTCGCATGTTTTTGGTATTAAACTAATCTGTAGACAATATACTATCGAAATATATAAGGCATTGAATTTGTTGCTCGTTTTAAAAATATTAAAAATCGACACTGTCGCCGCGGACCCTGTATGACGCGCATTATCATAACGTAAGTTAACTAAAAGAATTTGTTGCTCGCATGTTTTTGGTATTAAAATAATCTGTAGGCAATATACTATCTCTAATTATTTCGATAGTATATTGCGTACAGATTATTTTAATACCAAAAACATGCGAGCAACAAATTCTTTTAGTTAATTTACGTTATGATAACGCGCGCCGTATAGGTTTCGCGGCGACAGTGTCGATTTTTAATATTTTAAAACGAGCAACAAAATCAATCTCTTAATATTTCGATTGATTTTGTTGCTCGTTTTAAAATATTAGTAAAAGAATTTGTTGCTCGCATGTTTTTGGTATTAAAATAATCTGTAGGCAATATACTATCTCTAATTATTTCGATAGTGTATTGCTTACAGATTATTTTAATATCAAAAACATTCGAGCAATAAATTCTTTTGTTAACTTACGTTTCGATAAGTCGCGCCGTATAGGGTTCGCGGCGACAAAGTGTCGATTTTTAATATTTTAAAACGAGCAACAAATTCAATCCCTTATATATTTCGATAGTATATTGTCTACAGATTATTTTAATACCAAATACATGCGAGCAACAAATTCTTTTAGTTAATTTACGTTATGATAACGCGCGCCGTATAGGTTTCGCGGCGACAGTGTCGATTTTTAATATTTTAAAACGAGCAACAAAATCAATCTCTTAATATTTCGATTGATTTTGTTGCTCGTTTTAAAATATTAGTAAAAGAATTTGTTGCTCGCATGTTTTTGGTATTAAAATAATCTGTAGGCAATATACTATCTCTAATTATTTCGATAGTGTATTGCTTACAGATTATTTTAATATCAAAAACATTCGAGCAATAAATTCTTTTGTTAACTTACGTTTCGATAAGTCGCGCCGTATAGGGTTCGCGGCGACAAAGTGTCGATTTTTAATATTTTAAAACGAGCAACAAATTCAATCCCTTATATATTTCGATAGTATATTGTCTACAGATTATTTTAATACCAAATACATGCGAGCGACAAATTCTTTTAGTTAATTTACGTTACGATAATGCGCGCCGTATAGGTTTTGCGGCGACAAAGTTTCGATTTTTAATATTTTAAAACGAGCAACAAATTCAATCGCTTATATATTTCGATAGTATATTGTTCACAAATTATTTTAATACCAAAAACATGCGAACAACAAATTCTTTTAGTTAATTTACGTTATGATAACGCGCGCCGTATAGGTTCCGCGGAGACAAAGTGTCGAATTTTAATATTTTAAAACGAGCAACAAAAACAATCTCTTATTATTTCGATTGATTTTGTTGCTCGTTTTAAAATATAAAAAATAGACACTGTCGCCGCGGAACCTATACGGCGCGCGTTATCATAACGTAAATTAACTAAAAGAATTTGTTGCTCGCATGTTTTTGATATTAAAATAATCTGTAGGCAATATACTATCGAAATAATAAGAGATTGATTTTGTTGCTCGTTTTAAAATATTAAAAATCGACACTTTGTCGCCGCGGAACCTATACGGCGCGCGTTATCATAACGCAAATTAACTAAAAGAATTTGTTGCTCGCATGTTTTTGGTATTAAACTAATCTGTAGACAATGTACTATCGAAATATATAAGGCATTGAATTTGTTGCTCGTTTTAAAATATTAAAAATCGACACTTTGTCGCCGCGGAACCTATACGGCGCGCGTTATCATAACGCAAATTAACTAAAAGAATTTGTTGCTCGCATGTTTTTTGTATTAAAATAATCTGTAGGCAATATACTATCTCTAATTATTTCGATAGTATATTGTCTACAGATTATTTTAATACCAAAAACATGCGAGCAACAAATTCTTTTAGTTAATTTACGTTATGATAACGCGCGCCGTATAGGTTTCGCGGCGACAGTGTCGATTTTTAATATTTTAAAACGAGCAACAAAATCAATCTTTTAATATTTCGATTGATTTTGTTGCTCGTTTTAAAATATTAGTAAAAGAATTTGTTGCTCGCATGTTTTTGGTATTAAAATAATCTGTAGGCAATATACTATCTCTAATTATTTCGATAGTGTATTGCTTACAGATTATTTTAATATCAAAAACATTCGAGCAATAAATTCTTTTGTTAACTTACGTTTCGATAAGTCGCGCCGTATAGGGTTCGCGGCGACAAAGTGTCGATTTTTAATATTTTAAAACGAGCAACAAATTCAATCCCTTATATATTTCGATAGTATATTGTCTACAGATTATTTTAATACCAAATACATGCGAGCGACAAATTCTTTTAGTTAATTTACGTTACGATAATGCGCGCCGTATAGGTTCCGCGGCGACAAAGTTTCGATTTTTAATATTTTAAAACGAGCAACAAATTCAATCCCTTCTATATTTCGATAGTATATTGTTCACAAATTATTTTAATACCAAAAACATGCGAGCAACAAATTCTTTTAGTTAATTTACGTTATGATAACGCGCGCCGTATAGGTGCCGCGGAGACAAAGTGTCGAATTTTAATATTTTAAAACGAGCAACAAAATCAATCTCTTATTATTTCGATTGATTTTGTTGCTCGTTTTAAAATATAAAAAATAGACACTGTCGCCGCGGAACCTATACGGCGCGCGTTATCATAACGTAAATTAACTAAAAGAATTTGTTGCTCGCATGTTTTTGATATTAAAATAATCTGTAGGCAATATACTATCGAAATAATAAGAGATTGATTTTGTTGCTCGTTTTAAAATATTAAAAATCGACACTTTGTCGCCGCGGAACCTATACGGCGCGCGTTATCATAACGCAAATTAACTAAAAGAATTTGTTGCTCGCATGTTTTTGGTATTAAACTAATCTGTAGACAATATACTATCGAAATATATAAGGCATTGAATTTGTTGCTCGTTTTAAAATATTAAAAATCGACACTTTGTCGCCGCGGACCCTGTATGACGCGCATTATCATAACGTAAGTTAACTAAAAGAATTTGTTGCTCGCATGTTTTTGGTATTAAAATAATCTGTAGGCAATATACTATCTCTAATTATTTCGATAGTATATTGCCTACAGATTATTTTAATACCAAAAACATGCGAGCAACAAATTCTTTTAGTTAATTTACGTTATGATAACGCGCGCCGTATAGGTTTCGCGGCGACAGTGTCGATTTTTAATATTTTAAAACGAGCAACAAAATCAATCTCTTAATATTTCGATTGATTTTGTTGCTCGTTTTAAAATATTAGTAAAAGAATTTGTTGCTCGCATGTTTTTGGTATTAAAATAATCTGTAGGCAATATACTATCTCTAATTATTTCGATAGTGTATTGCTTACAGATTATTTTAATATCAAAAACATTCGAGCAATAAATTCTTTTGTTAACTTATGTTTCGATAAGTCGCGCCGTATAGGGTTCGCGGCGACAAAGTGTCGATTTTTAATATTTTAAAACGAGCAACAAATTCAATCCCTTATATATTTCGATAGTATATTGTCTACAGATTATTTTAATACCAAATACATGCGAGCGACAAATTCTTTTAGTTAATTTACGTTACGATAATGCGCGCCGTATAGGTTCCGCGGCGACAAAGTGTCGATTTCTAATATTTTAAAACGAGCAACAAATTCAATCTCATATATTTCGATAGTATATTGTCTACAGATTATTTTAATACCAAAAACATGTGAGCAACAAATTCTTTTAGTTACTTTTACTACGCGCAAGTAGATGACACGGCGCGGCGAGACTGAGAGTTCAGTGGTATTAATTAAATAATATATAATTTTTTCAAAATGTTTGCACGTTATTTTAGAGCAACAAAATAGCAACAAATTCTGGTTTAATTGATGTTTGAATTCTAGCCTTCTATATATTTTTACACTTTGGGGCGGGGGGCTAGCTAGCTTAATGTCAAGCTCCCCCCCTCCACTTTGAACCTAAATTCCTGCTAAACGGTTTGAGCAACAAAATCCGGCTATGGCAATAAATTAGCACATAATTAGCACTAAATTATTTGATAGATGCGACTTTATTTGGCTTTGGGGGGTGGGGGGTGGGGCAGCCTAATATGAGTTGTTTTTTTTAAATTACTTTTTTTTAGAAATGCAAATAAAAATTCAAATTGTTTTAAAATGTGCAAACGAAAATCTATCGATTAAGCTTATTACGAAAAGATTTTCGCGAAATTTTAGTACTGTTGAATGTGATTACTTTACCAGCTAGACCGAAAATGTCGAAAAATATCATACAATTCGTTAATTATAATGTTTTGGAATATGATGCAGGTGACCGACCGAATATACATTTTTCTGGAAGTGATACGCAAACGGCCTCAAGATTCAGCTCGACATCATGCCGTGGTTCATCCTTTTTCTCCTTCTGTTGGCTGTGATGGAGGCCTTCCCTCGGGAGGCCACCTGTTCCCGCCTCCCGGACATCTACTGGAATGCAACAAATCCAATGTGAGTCATAGTACTATACTTTTTTTTATTTTGTATTTTAAAATGTCTTGTATTTTAAAATGTCTTGTATTTGTTATATATATCTTGTTTGATTTATGTTATTTCTCAGACAAATTCACACAAGACATTTTACAGTTTATTTGTCACAAGTTACAAGTTTATTTGTTACAAGTTTATTTGTCTGAAAAATAACATAAATTGCCGTTTTAAGTGAAAATAATACCGCGCTAGGAATATCGCGCGATGGATATCTACGCGTATCTTTCCATCATCGTTACATATACATATACCTATTATCAAACAGAATGCCTTTAAAAAAGGGCATTTATTTTAAGGGCATTTTTTTACTGAGTATATTTCATGTGTTGAATTTAAATTTCTGGTTTTTTTGATTTTCTGGTTTTCTGATTTTCTATTTTTCTGGTTTTCTGATTTTCTAGTTGTCTGATTGTCAAGTATAGTTCTGTGACTTACATTAGATTGGTGGAATTCCATTATATGTCTAGCAGACAGGAACAGGTGGCCTCCAGAGGGGGGGCTTCCGAGTTTTCTGATTTTCTGGTTTTTTAGTTTCCTGGTTTTCTGGTTGTTTGGTTATTTTTCTGGTGAAAAATAATTTTTCATAATTTTTAACTTAGAAACTTAAAAATTATGAAAAAAATAAATATTTATCAGAAAAATACAGGAAACTTTTGGTGAAAATTGTCGTGCAGAATTTAATAAAATATACTGATGTCTTAGCTTCACGCTGATATACAGTTCTAATTATTATGATTACTGGTATAGAAACAGATATACTGAATTTATCAGTATGATAAATTTTAAGTTTTTAAAATTCTTCTCCGCTTGTCACTGGTTAATTTTCAAATTTCTTCTCCGTTTGTCATTGGTTTTCCATCTCGCTATTTTTCCATTCTCGACACGTGGTCATTTCACACTTCTTTTTTCTCGGACATAGACTGGAACTCAACGAATGTGAGTCATAGTACTATACTTTTTTTTATTTTGTATTTTAAAATGTCTTGTATTTTAAAATGTCTTGTATTTGTTATATATACAGTTGTGAAGAACTGTTATTTGTATTTATAAAGTAGTGTTATTTGGAAATAACATAAATCAAACAAAATATATATAACAAATATTTTGTCTGATTTATGTTATTTCTCAGACAAATTCACACAAGACATTTTACAGACATTTTACAGTTTATTTGTCTGAAAAATAACATAAATTGCCGTTTTAAGTGAAAATAATACCGCGCTAGGAATATCGCGCGATGGATATCTTCGCGTATCTTTCCATCATCGTTACATATACCTATTATCAAACAGAATGCCTTTAAAAAAGGGCATTTATTTTAAGGGCATTTTTTTACTGAGTATATTTCATGTGTTGAATTTAAATTTCTGGTTTTTTTGATTTTCTGGTTTTCTGATTTTCTATTTTTCTGGTTTTCTGATTTTCTAGTTGTCTGATTGTCAAGTATAGTACTGTGACTTACATTAGATTGGTGGAATTCCATTATATGTCTAGCAGACAGGAACAGGTGGCCTCCAGAGGGGGGCCTCCCCAGTTTTCTGATTTTCTGGTTTTTTAGTTTCCTGGTTTTCTGGTTGTCTGGTTATTTTTCTGGTGAAAAATAATTTTTCATAATTTTTAACTTAGAAACTTAAAAATTATGAAAAAAATAAATATTTATCTAATATTTATTTTTTATTAAATTCTGCACGACAATTTTTACCAAAAGTTTCCTGTATTTTTCTGATAAATATTTATTTTTTTCATAATTTTTAAGTTTCTAAGTTAAAAATACTGATGTGTTTACTTCACATCATACAGTTCTAATTATTATAGTTACTGGTATAGAAACAGATATACTGAATTTATCAGTATGATAAATTTTAAGTTTTTAAAATTCTTCTCCGCTTGTCACTGGTTAATTTTCAAATTTCTTCTCCGTTTGTCATTGGTTTTCCATCTCGCTATTTTTCCATTCTCGACACGTGGTCATTTCACACTTCTTTTTTCTCGGACATAGACTGGAACTCAACGAATGCAATGTGAGTCATAGTACTATACATTTTTAAATGGTTATGGAAAAGTATTTATACTTTTTATGCTTGACTTTAGTATTTATACTCTGAATTAAAATGATCAATGGAATGGAAAACAGTTTGGAAAAGTATAAATACTTTTTCCAAACTGTTTTCCATTCTCGAAACCTGGTCATTCAACACTCTTCTTCTTTGTCGTACTCATCTAATAACATCCTGTATGTTACAGATTCTTCTGATACTTCTTGCTTGGTATTTGGTCTCTTATAATTAGTGTGTTTCCTGTTATTCTTCTCAGTATCTGCATTTCTGTTGTCTTGAGCAGTGATTTTGTTTTTGTGGTATCTAACTTCTGCAGCATAGATCATTATAGGCGAATACAAATTTTGTATATGCGCACTTTGGCCTTTGCTCATATGCATATCCAGACGATATTTCTCAGGCATTTTCCTGAAATTCTTCTGACTTTGGTGGTTTGCGTTCTAACTTCGAATATTGTGTTGTAATGATATATCGTTTAATTCTATCGAAGTTAAGTTACTTCATACAGGTCGACAACTTCAGTTGCATCTTTTTTTATATTCATGGCTATAATCGCATATATTTGTATACAATGGCATGCTTATAATTATGTTGTGGAATTATTTGCATTACTTTATTTTTTAATATTATTTCAATATTATTTATTATTATTTCAATATTATTTAATTTTTAATTTCTATACATTTGTAATTGAATTAAAAATGATTTTTCAACTTTTTTAAATAGAGTACTGTTTTTTATTTCGAAAACTATATTAATATGTGCGATTTAATGAGACTTTGGCTCTCATATATTTACGGTTATCATCGAGTCGAAGAACTTAGAAATAGGCTTTTCGGCCGAGTGTGTGCAATTACGAGTTTGACTTAATTAAAGTCTGAGACAGCTAATTGCGAGTACAGGTTTCCGAAAAAAAGGTGGCGTGCAATCACTCTTCCTTGTATCTTGTGTATCGACACGCAGAGAGATCTAATTCGGATTAATTACGATTTACATAGATTTCTGTTCATTTACTGATAACTTGCCGGATCTCCACGAGATTACATATACTTTCGTATATGTTTTGATTGTATTTAACTATACATTCAAGTTTCCATATTATATTTCCCGTTTTTCTGTTTATTTTGTTTGTTTCTACAATATTACTATTGTGTATCGTTGATCGTTGATACCATTCTAAGATCCCTTTTGTCTTTCCATATTAGCATTAACACTTCATTTTTGCGAAAATCAGATTTCTCTCTTTTCAATTTTAAATTGTTTAATTCTTTCGGAAACCCTCTATTTCTTCTTCTTATGACACCATGTTTACATGAATAATTATTATAATAGCATTAAATTGACTGAATATTTATTCTAATTTTCTGGTTTTCTGGTTTTTTGGTTATCTCTAGTTGTCTGATTGTCTGGTTTATCAAATGCATGGGCATTTATCTAACAAAAGCCTTTAAAAAAGGGCTAATATGTGCGATTTAATGAGACTTTGGCTCTCATATATTTACGGTTATCATCGAATCGAAGAACTTAGAAATAGGCTTTTCGGCCGAGCGTGTGCAATTACGAGTTTGACTTAATTAAAGTCTGAGACAGCTAATTGCGAGTACAAGTTTCCAACGAAAGTATATGTAATCTCGCGGAGATCCGGCAAGTTATCAGTAAATGAACAGAAATCTAAATCGTAATTAATCCGAATTAGATCTCTGTGTGTCGATACACAAGATACAAGGAAGAGTGATTGCACGCCACCTTTTTTTTCACACGACGCGCGGATTCTGCGATTCGTAATAAGGAACTCCGGAAATGTTTCGAACGATTTATCACGTTTGGCCCATCCTGTCGTTCGCGCTTTAACGGATGACTTTCGGTTTCAATTAAAACACAAATTCGCGTCGCTGCGGGGGATCCACGGTTTTGCCAAGCGGTGCAGCAAATTGAAAGCGAAGTCGAAACTCGTCGAGCACGCTGCTCCGTGACGAGTACGGTACGCCGTCGAAGGGAAAATAGGAAGGGCATGAGTAGAAGCAAAACGGTGAGAACGGAAAGGTGGCGATGCGCGGGAAGGGAGTTGCGTCTGGGATAGGAGGGCGGGTGGAGGGAAAGGGGAGACGAGAGGATCAACCTGCTTCGCTGCTGACAGGACAGACGCTCTGTCGTGAGGCTATCTAACAGCTCGGTGGCCCTTTAATGGCCCTCTTCTTCAATAGATATACTGTTTTATGCTTTATTCCGGTTGCCACCTCTCGGACATGCCGCGCGCACATTTCACTCTCGCTCTCTTCCGCCTCGTCTCATAAACGCGTGTCTCTCGCATGAACACGTTTCGCGCCGCTTCCGAGATCGCGCGCCGAGTTGCGGCCCTGAAAGCAGGTGACTATGAAACAAGATTGGCTCCATGGGGGGCCGTTTGCTATGCAGCGAAGGACAAAGTACGCTGGCTCGCGCTGCATAGCTCTCTTTTCTTTTTGGAAGGGTGTAGAATTAATTTCTCAAGTCAGTTGTGAATATAAAGGAAAAGGACAGAGACGATAATGCATACAATTAATTAATTAATTAATTAATTCGAGTTGTTGGTTTTTCACATTGATAAATGTATAATTTGACATTATCTCTATTTGGATTTGTAACTGGTAAATTTTCTTCAATTTCATACAATAAGTAGTTACAAACATAATATTTTAAAGTAACTATTTTTTATTTTATTTTAATGTAAGAACTGTACGGTAACCAGCTATAGATTTCAGTTTATGATATCCGGTAACCTTTAGAAAAGCAAAAAAATTGCCGGTTGCGAATGTGTTAATATTCTGAAAATAGATTTTTTTCTCTATATATTATTTTACTATTATAATATATTACGAATTCTCTAGTCCTTTAAAACTTAAAATTAGACTTTCATTGCTGACAAGCACGCGAAATATTTACATTATATATATATATATGTACATACATACATATAACTTGAATATGTATTAAAATAAATATTAATAGACGCGCGAAAGTTATTAAAATTGAGTTATGGGGGGTACTTGTCGGACGCTCTTCTTGCTTTATGGTGAACGCTAAAATAGAAGAATGTGTCCAATTCAATTAATATCGCTTTGTAACTAATTATATAGAGAGTGCTTGGCGTATATGGCATAAAAACTTTTTCGCGGCCGCACAGCGTAATTATTCATTTTTACGAAGCGCGACTCATATGAGCGTTGTATTTAATCATCCATTATTAAGGGTAACCCGCGGAAGAGAGGGCGAGATTTTATGAAGGGGTGCAAACAATTTCAAATTTCTAACTCACCCCGACGCGCCGTCGCGATCCCTTTATGTTCGACATTCCCAGCATACCCTTCGCTTCAACGGCGTTTAATTATGAAATATGTGCTTAACACAATGAAAGATATCATCGCCGATAATTCATCGCGGCTTAAATATGTGACGTAATTACGTGCTACTGATACCACGCATCGTAGAACCATTTCTGTCCATCTTCTGGATAGTTTCATTCGTTCGTTTCGATTCGATTGTTCACAAAGGCTAACACGAGAATATGTTGCGTACACACACATACACGCGCGCGCACACGCGCACGTATATATATATATATATATGACGTCGTTTTACAATGCTCGAGCAATGCAAATCGTTCCATAAAAAAAAGGACGAAGCGGCCTTTACGCGCTGCTCGACTCACTTCTTCTCTTTCTCGCCGCGATTTTCCAAAATGTTCTACCAAAGTGTTTCGGATTTCATTTTCCGTTTTACGCTCGCAATACGCCGCTGTACTACAACCAGGAGCTTTAGTTGCTTCTGTCAGCCGGCACTCGCACAATACCGGCCGCTACGCTCTTTCATCCGAGAGAATCACGCATTTTGAGTATATCTATCACGAGTCACCGCTCCCTTTTTTTCTCTTTTTCTCTTTTTTATTATATTCTAATTTACCATTTTTCACATTGAATGCCGTGTACAGACTGATTACGCGCGTGCATTCGACAATAAAGAATTCGAGTTTATTCATTTCAGTCTTTAAAAGTAATAAAAGTGAAGCATTTTTTATATCGTATTTGTACATATATATGTATACATGGAGAATGTTAAAATTAATAAAACTTAAAATTTTTTACATATATTTTTTTTGAAAGAATTAATTGAACATTTTTACATAAAAATAAAATTTAATATGTATTTTTTGTATGATATTTTTGAAAACATTTACCTTTACATAAAGGAATTCTGCAAGATTTGTAAATAAAAGACGTATCAGTACGCTTCCCATTAACTTCCCATTAACTTTACATATTCTATCGTTTTTGTAGATGTTTTTTGATTCCTGAACTTTGGATTTTTTCTAAATAATGGATTTTTATATTGTCTGTGTGAAAGTCTTTGAGGATGATTGTTATGAGTAGGGCCCGGACGTTCGTTCAGGCACGGAGGCCGGGCACGAGCTGAGAACCGCTGCGTGCGAGTTAGTGTGAGGTAACAATACGACTGTAGTGGAGGGCCCCCAATACAGTTATATTATTGGGCGAGTTTTTTAATTCATGCGATTAGTCCATCGATGAATTAAAAAATTCGCCTGTTACCTCACACTAATTCGCACGCAGCGGTTCTCGGCCCGTGCCCAGTCTCCGTGCCCGAACGTCCGGGCCCTACTCATAACGATCATCCTCAAAAATTTTCCAGACGATATAAAAATCCATTATTTAGAAAAAATCCAAAGTTTAGGAATCAAAAAGCATCCACAAAAACGATGTATAGTATGTAAAGTTAATGGGAAGCGTACTGATACGTCTTTTATTTACAAATCTTGCAGAATTCCTTTATATAAAGATAAATGTTTTTAAGAATATCATACAAAAAATACATATTAAATTTTATTTTTATGTAAAAATGTTAAATTAATTCTTTCAAAAAAATATGTGTAATAAATTTTATTAGTTTTATTAATTTTAACATTCTCCATGTATATAATTTGACATTATTTCTATTTGGATTTGTAACATCGGGCCCTAGTTATGAGGTATTTGTTCCGTTGAATTACTTATTGGAAAATAATCATTATCAGAATCATTTGCCTTGCTATCGAAACCTATCCATTCTGTTGTCACAGTCCGCATGTAATTGCAAAAACTTATCTTGATGTTTGATTTGAGTTTACAATATAAGGTGTTGATCTTGCTGATCAATACCTTTCTTATTATTCATTTTTAAGAAAATCAATAAAATAAACTTTTTTTAATTCATTTATTTTTTGTACTGTATATTTCATGTGTTGAATTTAAATTTCTGGTTTTTTGGTATGGTATGGTATGGTATGTCTTTATTCAGCCCCTCAGGGTTTTGAAGGCGCTTTTAAGGAGCGTTCCCGAACCTTTACAATATAAAACATTTCCCCCTCGCGACCTGGCCATAAGCGACCCTTACATCCTTTTACCCCCCACCCCTTTTCTGGTTTTTTGATTTTATGGTTTTCTGATTTTCTGATTTTCTAGTTTTTTTATTATCTAATTGTCTGATTGTCAAGTATAGTACTGTGACTCTCATTGGATTCGTTGTTGAGTTCCAGTATATGTCCGGGAGGCGGGAACAGGTGGCCTCCAGAGGGGGTCCTCCTCAATTTTCTGATTTTCTAGTTTTTTAGTTTCTTGATTTTCTGGTTTTCTGGTTGTTTGGTTGTTTGGTTTTTTGATTTTATGATTTTCTGGTTTTCTGATTTTCTGATTTTCTAGTTTTTTTATTTTCTGGTTTTTTTATTATCTAGTTGACGGGAAACTTCGCATATTATAACAGCGGTGTTATATATATAATAGGTATATATGTATATATTTCATAGGTGTAGGGACAAGTTATGAGAGACGCACGGCATTGGTAAACACGCGTGTACATTTAGATTTAGATATACGCTATAAAACCCGAACGACAATGCTCGACATTCGATCTCGCGCCGTCGATGAATTGGTTTTTGCACGTTAACCGAACTCGCCCTCTCCTCCTCACCACCGCGCCAACCCTCTTCCGCTGCATTCCGGGTATTTATTTAAAGGGCATTTTTTTTACGCAACTGATCATGACCAACCCTCCCCCACCCCCCTCTCTCTCTATCTCTCTCTCAACGTGTTTCTCCGCTTTCTTTATGTTATTGATTTCTTAAGTGCTATCATTTGCTTCCGGGCATTTATTTAAAGGGCATTTTTTTACTGTGTATATTTCATGCGTTGAATTTAAATTTTTGGTTTTTTGATTTTATGGTTTTCTGGTTTTCTGATTTTCTGATTTTCTAGTTTTTTTATTATCTAGATGTCTGATTGTCAAGTATAGTACAGTGACTCACATTGGATTTGTTGAGTTCCAGTACATGTCCGGGAGGCGGAAACAGGTGGCCTTCAGAGGCGGGCCTCCCCAATTTTCTGATTTTCTGGTTTTTTAGTTTCCTGATTTTCTGGTTTTCTGATTGTCTGGCTGTCTGGTTTTCTGGTTGTTTGGTTTTTTGGTTTTCTGGTTTTTTGGTTATCTAGTCGTCTGATTGTCTGGTTTATCAAATGGGCATTTATCAAACAGAAGGCTTTAAAAAATGGCATTTATTTAAAGAGCATTTTTTTTACTGTGTAAAGAATTTCATGTGTTGAATTTAAATTTCTGGTTTTTTGATTATATGGTTTTCTGATTTTCTGATTTTCTAGTTTTTTGATTTTCTGGTTTTTTTATTATCTAGTTGACGGGAAACTTCGCATATTATAACAGCGGTGTTATATATATAATAGGTATATATGTATATATTTCATAGGTGTAGGGACAAGTTATGAGAGACGCACGGCATTGGTAAACACGCGTGTACATTTAGATTTAGATATACGCTATAAAACCCGAACGACAATGCTCGACATTCGATCTCGCGTGTCTGTGAAGTTGGCACGACGTTCTACGAATTTCAAAAAAATACTAAGAGTTCTAATAGCACTTTTCATAGTTCTACAGTTCCTGATAAAAATTAAAAAGAGTTCCGCATTCCTTATATTAAAAAATCGAAATTGAAAAAATGTGCTAACTTCGCGAATCTAGCACGACACCCTCCCCTCTAAAGTACTAAAACGCGTTGAATATTACCATTTTTGACAAGAGTTCTGGATAGTTCGGTTCGAGTTAAACATATATATGCAATTTCAGATCGATATTCCACCAATTAACAATTTTTAATCAATTTTTAATATTTACGCCCAGCACGACATTTAGTGAAAATGTGCCGTGCTGATGATTTTCTGCAGTTCTAATTGTAGTTTTCGAGAGTTCTATAAGAGTTCTATGCTTTAAAATCATTTTTATAAAGAGTTCTCTCTCAGCCCGTTAGTAATTTTTTAATCAATTTTCAACAATTACGTCCAGCACGACACTTAGTGAAAATGTGTCGTGCTAATGGTTTTCCGCAGTTTTAACGGTAGTTTTCGACAGTTCTATCAGAGTTCTATGCTTTAGAAACATTTTTACAGAGAGTTCCGACTGTTTACTATTTTTTAAACAATTTTTGGCATTTACGTCCAGCACGACACTTAGTGAAAATGTGTCGTGCTAATGATTTTCCTCAGTTCTAACGGTAGTTTTCGACAATTCTATAATCGACGAAGTCGTGTATTATACGGTTGTGTCAAGAAGCACACGTCCCTGACGTGCGGGCAAATGTACGCATATAATATTACACGCTTCGGCGAGATCATCCATAGAGATCATGAGTGAGAATGTATGTAGTAGGAATAAATCTTATTTGTGTGTTATATTCATATATAATTTTATAATACTTTAGCAATATCACAAACAACTGTCATTACAAAAAATATATTTATCATTAATAACAAATTATATCTTTAATAATAAAATTTATATTTCGGCGCTAACGTATAATACACGACTTCGTCGATTATAGAATTGTCGAAAACTACCGTTAGAACTGAGGAAAATCATTAGCACGACACATTTTCACTAAGTGTCGTGCTGGATGTAATTGCCAAAAATTGCTTAAAAAATAGTAAACAGTCGAAACTCTTTGTAAAAATGTTTTTAAAGCATAGAACTCTTATAGAACTATCGAAAACTACTGTTAAAACTGCGGAAAATCATTAGCACGACACATTTTCACTAAGTGTCGTGCTGGATGTAAATGCCAAAAATTGTTTAAAAAATAGTAAACAGTCGGAACTCTCTGTAAAAATGTTTCTAAAGCATAGAACTCTGATAGAACTGTCGAAAACTACCGTTAAAACTGCGGAAAACCATTAGCACGACACTTTTTCACTAAGTGTCGTGCTGGACGTAATTGTTGAAAATTGATTAAAAAATTACTAACGGGCTGAGAGAGAACTCTTTATAAAAATGATTTTAAAGCATAGAACTCTTATAGAACTGTCGAAAACAATAGTTAGAACTGCCGAAAATCATCAGCACGACACAGTTTGACTAAGTGTCGTGCTGGAAGTAATTGTTAAAAATTGTTTAGAAAATAGTTAATGACCAGAACTCTTTTTAGAATTAATTCTAATGCATAGAACTCTCGAAAACTACAATTAGAACTGCAGAAAATCATCAGCACGGCACATTTTCACTAAATGCCGTGCTGGGCGTAAATATTAAAAATTGATTAAAAATTGTTAATTGATGGAATATCGATCTGAAATTGCATATATATGCTTAACTCGAACAGAACTATCCAGAACTCTCGTCAAAAATGGTAATATTCAACGTGTTTTAGTACTTTAGAGGGGAGGGTGTCGTGCTAGATTCGCGAAGTTAGCACGACATTTTTTCAATTTCGATTTTTTAATATAAGGAATGCGGAACTCTTTTTAATTTTTATCAGGAACTGTAGAACTATGAAAAGTGCTATTAGAACTCTTAGTATTTTTTTGAAATTCGTAGAACGTCGTGCCAACTTCACAGACACCGATCTCGCGCCGTCGATGAATTGGTTTTTGCACGTTAACCGAACTCGCCCTCTCCTCCTCACCACCGCGCCAACCCTCTTCCGCTGCATTCCGGGTATTTATTTAAAGGGCATTTTTTTTACGCAACTGATCATGACCATCCCTCCCCCACCCCCCTCTCTCTCTATCTCTCTCTCAACGTGTTTCTCCGCTTTCTTTATGTTATTGATTTCTTAAGTGCTATCATTTGCTTCCGGGCATTTATTTAAAGGGCATTTTTTTACTGTGTATATTTCATGTGTTGAATTTAAATTTTTGGTTTTTTGATTTTATGGTTTTCTGGTTTTCTGATTTTCTGATTTTCTAGTTTTTTGATTTTCTGATTTTCTAGTTTTTTGATTTTCTGTTTTTTTTATTATCTAGTTGACGGGAAACTTCGAATATTATAACAGCGGTGTTATATATATAATAGGTATATATGTATATATTTCATAGGTGTAGGGACAAATTATGAGAGACGCACGGCGTTTGGTAAACACGCGTGTACATTTAGATATACGCTATAAAACCCGAACGACAATGCTCGACATTCGATCTCGCGCCGTCGATGAATTGGTTTTTGCACGTTAACCGAACTCACCCTCTCCTCCTCACCACCGCGCCAACCCTCTTCCGCTGCATTAGTCGACCGCCACCCGGCGAAACTCGAGAATAGATCGATCTTCGCTTATCGACGTCGAGACGGGTTTAACGCTTGTAAAATTCCGTCGCGCGTTCGACACTTCTGACACGTTTACTGCCGCCCATATTGATAGACAGATGTGCACGCGCGCGCACACGCGCGATTACGCTTCGCAAAACTTGATGCACTTGACCCTCGCCGCGAAACGCGACCGGATAAATCGATTTCGATGCTTCGACTTAACTCACCCGGTGTACATTTATGATGCTCGAGAACCTTAGAGAATCGCCCGCGGTGATGCACGTATAGCCCGAAGTCGGTAGGGGCGTGAACGCACGCTGGACGTTTCTCATTGGGCTTTCAATTTCGCTTTTTCCCGTATCCCCCCAAAAATGAAAAACAAACGAACAGGAAAGAATGCAAATATGCATGTACATACGTAAGCAGACGTGCAGTATTCTGATTCTGATGGATAAGAAACGCAGTATACTATCCGCTGTATAATAATTAATTAAACTTTTGAATTACATAGATTTTATTAAATTTGATAACTGGCAGAAGCTTAAGAAAAATGTGGAGATTTGACAATTTCTTTAAAATATCTTGAAGAGAATTTTAATTGTAGCTTATAGTTATGCTTTCTCTTTGTTTCATTCGTTTTATGAAATCAGGAGATACAACAGTTGAAATATCAACCTCGGAGTTTCATTTAGACGAGACTTTGTTAGAAAATCGCGTTATTCGATACAATTAACTCTATGCTCGAATAGTATCTTTTCGAGAACCGTATACTGAATTTGAGCGTGTTTTCTCTGAATAAAATATGTACTTTATATTCTTCAGTTTCTAAGATTCTCTTTGTGAGATAAAAGTTTTAGTTTTTTGATTTTTTGGTTTTCTGGTTGTCTGGCTGTCTGGTTTTCTGGTTGTTTGGTTTTTTGGTTTTCTGGTTTTTTGGTTATCTATTTTTTAAAGCCTGTTTGAAAAATGCCCATTTGATAAACCTGATAAACCCTTCTTACATAAATATTATTGGGAATAAATATTGGGAAGTTCGATACCGCAATTAACGGAACGATGGAGGGATGGCTGGCTTCGTTCGTGGTGTGGATTGCGCGCGAACGTTAAATAAGACGATAAATCAAAGTGTTCCGTCGGTGCACTGACGAATAGAGACAATTTTTTTTTATAATTTTCGGCTTCGCGGTATAAACCGAGTACCCGTGACGTCGGCTTGATGCTGGGTTATAAAGTACAGCTGACGCCACACGTATAATATATTCTTCTCTTCCCCCATGCGGCCTGCTCTCTCACTCGCGCCATCGTAACACGGTCTTTTACTTCGACAGCCTTTCTCTTGCACGCATCGCTCCCTTTACGCTCCCAGGACGAAGTAGACGTGGAAGCGACCCTATTCCCGGTCGTTTCCTCGTCTGGACCTAACTGTCCGTTTCACTCGTACACAGTGCATTTACCAACTCTCCCTAACTCGCTCTTTCTCTCTCTTTTTCGTCCGATCAGCTTCGCTCCTTTTTTTCCGCTCCGCGCGCTCATTCCTCTCGTTGGCTCCTTCCTGTTCCTGCTTTAACAAGGAAATTGTTTTTGCGCGTATCTAACGTAATTATTACGCAACCACGAAATTCGCGACGTTAAGATGAAGTCATACGTGTGTACGTGAACGAGATGTCGATGTCATCTCCAACGGCGATCGGAATTGCACGGGTAACACGCACGGAGATTGGGCCATGAATGTAAAGCGATAGAGAGAATTCATTATGGTGAGAAAACTGGTTGCTTATAAATTGAGCAGTTATTCTCTAGAGGCATTTCGATGTTGCAGGCTTACACGTGATCGATATTATAGTTATATTTCGAAAAACTCAAATTAGAAATTATGTAATATACTTTATTATTGTCGATTTCAGGAGAAAACATTTTGAGTCATTTAATGCCGCTGATGCTATAAAAATAGTAATTCTATATTTTATTCACGCTTTTCTGGTTTTTTGATTTTATGGTTTTTTGGTTTTTTGATTTTCTAATTTTCTGGTTTTCTGATTTTCTAATTTTCTGGTTTTCTGATTTTCTGGTTTTCTGGTTTTTTGATTATCTAGTTGTCTGATTGTTTGGTTTATCAAATAGAAACATTTAAAAAAGGGCTTTTATTTAGTATATTTTCTATTCTTCTGCATCTGCAATTGCAATGACAAAGAAATTTATATATATATATATATATATATATATATATATATTCTTTTGTAAACAACTATCGGCTACAAACGCGTAATCGAAGTTTTTCCCTCGATCAATATTTGCGTGCAGCTGTTTTTATTATGAGAATTGTTACGTTTTATTCATTTTCTGGTTTTTTGGTTATCTAGTTGTCTGGTTTTCTGTTTTTTTGGTTATCTAGTTGTCTGATTGTTTGGTTTATCAAATAGAAACATTTAAAAAAGGGCTTTTATTTAGTATATTTTCTATTCTTCTGCATCTGCAATTGCAATGACAAAGAAATTTATATATATATATATATATATATATATATATATATATTCTTTTGTAAACAACTATCGGCTACAAACGCGTAATCGAAGTTTTTTCCTCGATCAATATTTGCGTGCAGCTGTTTTTATTATGAGAATTGTTACGTTTTATTCATTTTATCAAGTTAAAATTAATGGAAAAGTTTTTATATATATATTACATGTTTTTATACATATAAATAGTTTATATAAATTTAAATATATATATATATATATAGTATATATATATATTTAAATTTATATAAACTATTTATATGTATAAAAACATGTAATATATATATAAAAACTTTTCCATTAATTTTAACTTGATAAAATGAATAAAACGTAACAATTCTCATAATAAAAACAGCTGCACGCAAATATTGATCGAGGAAAAAACTTCGATTACGCGTTTGTAGCCGATAGTTGTTTACAAAAGAAGCGGAAATATTTGAGTATAAAGTGAAATGAATTACTAACAGGCTGATGAGACAAGAATTTTAACTGCAATCTGCATTCCTCGTTTAATAGCTAATTAGTAAATTCTACAGATTAGTAGATATTCGCGTTTATAAAGCTTTCGTGTAGCTCTAACCAACGGTACACAACGTCATGTGTAACTCGTCGACATTGGGTGCATCGCACGCACGGTTCAGTTTATGTTTACCCACCCGATGAGTAATGTATCTCAATAATTGTAAATCTGTCGACTATATGCGGAAGCGCATAAATTATGAAACGAGCAATAACGCCATCATCACGCTTGATCCTATCGAGATTTTCATTTACGTAATTATGATTGTTTGCGGACGGCTGCGGAATCCCGACAATAATTTCTTGTTAATGTATTATACGCGTGAATTCGTCTCGTGCTGCGGTTTTCGAAGAAAACCAAGTTCGTTCGCAATCCAGCATTATGTGTACGAAAGATGCCGCGACGCAAGAAGTTTTTCCTCTTTATCATATTTGGCAAAAAGCGTGTACTCGTTTCGAGCGCCATTACCATGTCTGGGCGATATAAGCTCCTTTAGCGAGCTAAACGGCAGCGTTACTTCGTAAAATGAAATAAAGGAGACATTCACATACAAACACACGTACAAACACATACATACAATACGCACACTGATCTTGACTCTTCGCTCTATGTTGAATCCCGGGGTTGAATAATGAGTCTAAAGTTTCTATCTCTCCTCGTACTCTCTCGTTGTCTGCCGTCTTCACTACTGTCGTCTTCTCTCCTGCTATCCTTCTTCCACTTAGTCTTGTCCCTGTCTTTTCCTCTCTTTATCTTTCCAGCGTCAGCTCTAGAGAAACTTTCCTCGCCGAATTTCGGTGTCGACGAATGCGTTTAATAAAATTTTTTGATCAAATCACACACACACACACACACACACACACACACACACACACACACACACACACAGAATCTCAAAAAGGAAGTGTGTATATGCAATATAGAAGATTTAATCAGGAAACTTTACTATATTTTTACGATAGTATATAAGATTGTAATCGCAGTTTTCGTTGAAATATTGCAGTGGCGAGCAAATATTGCGTTCGAGATTTCAATTTTAAGGAACATTATCGTTAAGTAGAGTGAGTAACGCGACTTGCATTTCTCAACGCGAGTTAGTTTTGTGCGACATTGAAGGCATACGTTTTGTCAAAATGGACTTTACTACGAAGTGTATTATCGACATTTGGCGCACCTATCCGATCGTCTCGGCAGTTTGGAAGTGGCCATTAGCCTTATTCGGAAGATTAACTATCGGTCTAGTTCTGGTCCGGACTTCTTTGGACACTCGTTTGATCTTCAACTCTTACTTCTCAAGTACCGGAGAAGAAAGGGTCAATCGATTTTAGCTCGTAATTTTACCACATTTTTCGGAAAAGTATCATCGATGAAATCTGATGACAAAAATGCGATAAAGTAATTTATAGCCGCGTATAATCGCAAAACGTTTCGAAACGTTTTATACGTACGATTATATGTATCTTTTCATTGAATAACTGTCTCTTTGCAATGTTTATAGTGCTTCACATTTTAACGTGATGTATGTTGCATTCTGTGAGATCGATGCACTTAAACAAACATAAACCAAATGAGATCGTCAGGGGAGTTGGAATTGGGTTAAGGCACGTTGGGACGGCTGAGATGACTCGATTAAATGTAACTCTCATCTGTTTAGCTTTGATTATAGCACATCCGACGTCCACTGGTTTTCTGATTTTCTAGTTTTCTGATTTTCTAGTTTTCTGATTTTTTAGTTTTCTGATTTTCTAGTTTTCTGATTTTCTGGTTTTCTGGTTTTTTGATTATCTAGTTGTCTGATTGTCAAGTATAGTACTGTGACTTACATTAGATGGTGGAATTCCATTATATGTCTGGCAAACGGGAACAGGTGGCCTTTAGAGAGCGGCCTTCCCAGTTTTCTGATTTTCTGATTTTCTGGTTTTTTAGTTTTCTGGTTGTCTGGTTGTCTGGTTGTCTGGCTGTCTGGTTTTTTGGTTTTTTGGTTTTTTGATTTTTTTTTCTGGTTTTTTGATTTTTTGGTTTTCTGGTTTTCTGATTTTCTGTAAAATTATGTGACATATATATTCCAGAATATCTTAAATATATATATATATATACACTAACGGAATTATTATGTTTGCATAATAAAATAAGCGAAAATAGTTTAAAATTTTTAGAACGGAAATGTAAAGTGAAATTTCGAATCGAATGCAGATAATGTATTTCGTTACATTTTTGCTCGCCCATTAGTGTAAATTCGCAGGTCGCATTTTATTAAATAAAGCGATAAGTACGATGAGATAATTTGAACTCGGTAAATACTTAACAAAACAATTTCACGGTATTCGGACGAGCTTAAAATATCGTTGCAGCAAACGCGTCGCGTTCAATGCGCCGTCCATCGGCAAAATACCATCGAACGGTCCCGTTCGAAAGAGCCATAAAGCGCGCACCGTTGACTCGCAAACGGTTCAACCATCGCCTCTCATCTGTACTCGTACGTGGTCGAGTACTCGTCACCACATTTTTCCGTCTCAAACGTCCTCATCGAGATCGTGGCCGAACGCATCGAAGAGTTGTGGCCTGACGTTCGAAATTGAAAACTATTTCAATCGAGCGTTGCGATACGAGCGAACGCCAACGCGATCACGCGAGCAGAAGCGATCGATTCGGCATCGCGTATAAATTAAAAATTGAACTAGAACCTAAGCTGAGATTAACCATAATCGTCGCCGTCGATTTAATTCGGTCGATAGTTATGTTTCATATCGCGATGATATATTTAAATTAATCGCGTTAAAAACAGTCGAACTCCAGCCCCGAGATTAACCGAATGAATGAAAACGCTAAATCGTGATAGATGAGAGATAAGTGAGAGATAATCAGATATTTGCTTAATCGTCCTCATTGCCTCGTCCACTTTTCACCCATTTTTTGCCTATTTCCCAGTTACGAGAAATATCTGATTTTCCTTCTCTCTTGACTATGCCAACCATAAATGCGCTGCATTTAGTACATGTTATACTATAGAATAACATTTATACTATATGTATATTTATCAAACAGAATGCCTTTAAAAAAGGTCATTTATTTAAAGGGCATTTTTTTTTACTGTGTATATTTCATGTGTTGAATTTAAATTTCTGGTTTTTTGATATTTTGGTTTTCTGGTTTTCTGGTTTTCTAGTTTTCTGATTTTCTAGTTTTCTGATTTTCTAGTTTTCTAGTTTTCTGATTTTCTAGTTTTCTGATTTTCTGGTTTTTTGATTATCTAATTGTCTGATTGTCAAGTATAGTACTGTGACTTACATTTAGATTGGTGGAATTCCATTATATGTCTGGCAAACGGGAACAGGTGGCCTTTAGAGAGCGGCCTCCCCAGTTTTCTGATTTTCTGATTTTCTGGTTTTTTAGTTTTCTGGTTGTCTGGCTGTCTGGTTTTTTGGTTTTTTGATTTTTTGGTTTTCTGGTTTTCTGGTTTTCTGATTTTCTGTAAAATTATGTGACATATATTCCAGAATATCTTAAATATATATTTGCAATTATGTTCGTACGTGAAATGTCGCCTATGATGAGAACATAATTATGTTACGTACATTCCGCCTTTGATCCTAGTTTTCCAATAAACTTCAGTTCACTCGTACCTATGCGACGTAGTGTGTATATATATATATATATATATATATATATATATATATATAAAATATAATTTTTCAAAAATTCTGCTATTCGAAAAATCGCTCTTGACGACCTTTTTTTCGGACGCGATCGCGAAGATAAAGAAATGTTTAAAGTTCTATTGATGACATAACGAAAATGTCTTTCATTTAATAAAATTTCGATGTCTCTAGCGCGAGAGAAAGAACGTCCGGGGATGATTTTTTTTTAATTGCGCAATAAACACGTCTCGAAGGAGACAATGAATTGTTACCGGAACTACGTACTTTTTATAGAACTCGAATGTTCCCTCTCTCCTTATCGATTTCATGTTACCTAGCAACCATTCCTCGTATCGCATTATCTCGATTCGAGAATGGGCATGCTAGCACCTGATCGCGATACGGAGTCTGTTGGTCTCACATCCCTTTACTTATCCCAACGCTTTTTGTTATCTTATTTTCCTTCTTCGAAGCTTCTCTTTGGTTGTCGTGGTTATTTACATACGCCGGTTTGTGTGGCCGCGTCCCGTCTATTACGACTTTGTTTTCTGGTCCAAATCGTTTTACCTTTCATATTTCTCACTTCTCCTGCCTTCTCCCTCCTCTTACGTATCTTACGTATACCTGTAACATACGGTCGTCGGTGCAGCATCCACGCCGCGAGCGCATTCCATGCGCGGATACGGACGATTTTGATTTAAAAACAGATTAAGCGGATTTCGCGGACGGTCCGTCGAGGCTGTAGGAAAGTGGACGCGCGAGATTTACGTACTCGCCAGGTGTGCGCGCTTCTATTTTATTTCATTTTTTTTTTTCATTTTTTTTTCGGTGTATACAGATGTCGGGAACAAAAAGTCACTGCGCATGTTTGCCGAATAATTTACAGTCGTGCCACGTTGTTGCATTATTTGAATATATTCTCGCATGTGGCGCATGGCGTGAATTTCTACCGGCTGTTCCGAAATTACTATCTTCATGACGTTGCGTCCTCTAGGTCCGAAGGACTGGTTTGAATGACCGTCACGCTTTACTATGTCGTCTAGCTAAATTTTCATACCGTTGGAAATTTCATGTTAATCGACGAGAAAATAGCTGTTGCGTTCATTTGATTAGTCAGGTTGTCATTTAGGGTATTTTTATGTGTCTAATTATTCGAACACAACATCGAAAACAGAAGAATAAATAAATAGGACAAATCTAATCACACTCCATGACGACGAATAAAGTTTGTTGCAAAGTCGGCGTGATATCAGAGAGAAGAAGAAAGAGCATTGTGCAGACTTGTGCAAAGAATATTTGAGAAATATCCCGTAGGAGGATGTATTTCCGTGCACTGCTCGCGAGAAATCAACCTTCGAGCAGGCGTTTATTGATATTTATACGCTAACTTTTCCGCAACCGAGTCCGCGCTACACAGTCGCCGCGGATACTTTCGAGACGATATTTCCACTCCTATCTCGTCGAAACTTTTGTCCGGAACCTCGCGCTGTCACATAGAAAAAAATGAGCTTTATCGACAATACCAGCGAAAAGTTCGAACGCTCGATAAGCAGACCTCCATGAGACTCGAATGAAATTGGCGATCGTTTATCACGACTATCATCAGTAACAGCTCGCATGTTATTTTCTCTTCGATTCTAGAGTCTGTCTATTTACATGAGCATCTCTTGCTAAAAATGATGCTACGGTAGTTCATCCGATAACAAATGACATTGTATAATCAAACGGAGATAATGAATATATCTGAATGAATAATACGTTTTCATGATAGCTAAAATTTAATAATTTTTGTATTGGCGAGAGATTTAATAATTCTTTTCGCTTTTACGCTCTCTCTATATAATATATAGTGGAGAGAACTATTTCCATAATATAAATTAAATATCTTCGAGATTCTTACTCTCGCGCGGCGGCGGTGGAAATTTTTTTATCTTTTTGAGATTAAAGATTAAGCGAAATGCCATCGTCGACATAGTTCTCATCCACATCAATGCGAACTATACGTTCGAAAATATTATGTATAACATTTGATACGAGCAGATAACATTTGACACGGCGGGGCACGCCTGCAAATCCTTAGCAAATCCTTGGTGTGCACATTTATATCGCGGGGTTACATAATAATTCCCACTGGATTCCGAGAGTTCGCTTCGTAGCCGGGATATCATGTCCTGTCCTCGGTCCGCTGGGATGATACATTCCGCTGATAGTTATGTACGTGCCCCGTTGCATATATCGGGGCCGCCTTTATAACTTCCCGCGTTTGCACGTACTGTGCAGTATTTTTTTTAAATTAACTAACTTTTACGAAACATTTAAAAAATCTCGAATTTTGGTCGAAACTGTTAGAGATCTCGATCGTACTTTTGATAAGACAAGAAAAATAGTGAAAACTACAACTGATCTAGCTATTATATTTTGCAAGATGTCGATTTTTAAAAATTTTCACTCCTACGGGACTTAAAAAATTTTCGAAAGTGTATTAATTTTAAAAAATTTATATCTTGGAAACTATAATACTTAGAGCCGGTTTCCACTTTTTTTCTTATCTTGAGTGTGTTTCAGAACATGTGTTTCTCTAACATTTTTTACCAGAATTTGTTATTTTTAAAATATTTTTGATATTGGAAGTACGTTTTTTTTTTTTAACTAAAAACCGCTGAACTTTTTCAAAAAAATATCAGGAACTACTCAAAAGAACCTTAGAACTGTGCTTAAATACTATTGGAACTCGATGTGTAAAAAATCTTGAAGTTGGCACCCTCATTTTTTGAAGTCAATTTTCATTATCATAATGACCGGAACTATTTCTAAAAATTATCAAGAACTCTTCCTTTGGTTCTAAATAACTTGGAACTCTTAACAGAACTATGATATCGTAATATAGGGGTGCCAACTTCACACACCCACGTTTCACACTGTGTATGCCTTTCGCGATTCTCCTGAGAGCTCGCCGAGAGAGAGAGAGAGAGAGAGGGAAAGAGTGAGAGGGTGAACGCATGCGGGGCTACGACGAGATTAAGGTACAAGCTTCCTGCCGGCAATGAATTATGTCCTTGCACGCCGAGATGTTTCTTCGGCGGTATCGCACGCCGTGCCATGCCGTACGTACGCGGAGCCCTTACGTATGTTACCTCGCCGTAATGGTAGCCGCGCGCCGTTGGTACCATACCTCTCTGGACACTAATTCACGCTCTCTCCGCTCTTTCTCTTTCTCTCTCCCTCTCTGCGTGCACGAGAGAGCACTTCTCCCGGGAATAAAATTAACACCGTGTCGCCGCCGCCGTGAAGAATCGCGCGACGATTTTCAGGCGACTTGTCCAGTCAGACGACTAAATTATTGGAGGTCGCGGGGATGAGGTTTGAAACAAATTGGAGATTTTTTTTCTGGGACACGAGGAATTGATAACTCTTTTATTGCTTACTCAGTCTCATAATAATGTTAATTAGTTGGCTCGGCCTGGAAATTACGCCTTTACAAAATTTTGAAAACACTTATATATCTTTGCACAATGAACCATCGATATTATGATTCAATAACAAATCAAAAAAACCTTTCTTATTTGTTTTTATCTCTCAATTATTCGGTATCTTTTATCTCTCAATTATTTGGTATCTTTTATCTCTCAATTATTTGGTCTTTTTTATCTCTCAATTATTTTTTTATCTTTCAATTATTTTTTTATCTTTCAATTATTTTTTTATCTTTCAATTATTTGGTATATTTTATCTCAATTATTTGGTATATTTTGCTTGCTTATTAGCATTTATTTTTATTTATTTCTTATATGGAATCCTTTTGCCTTTCTGGCTCTCTCCTTGAAATCACGGCCGTCTCATTACAGCTGTAACATGTCGGAGCGACGACGTGCCAGTGGTGCTCGCGTAATTCTGCGAGCGCATTGTTACGCGATACAGACTGACGTAATTTAATTCGTTGTCGTATGTGTACGCGCCCGGTGGTTGAGGATATACAATTGTGCACACGTGCTCTAGTAATCGTAGCACGCTGTCGTGTCTACGCTGCGAGCTGTCTCGCTAGAGCGCATACATTGCCGATCTATGAAACGGTCTTTCGCTGTAGACAGACACGTGCCGTTCTCGGCGCTGTATGGAAATATTACGAGGCGCGATTACCCCTATAGCAGTAAATAACGACATAGTTAATTCGAGATTGCACGTCGTCACGCCGTAGAAATGTAGAATTGCATTTCGTGTCTCTCGCTCAGCTACGCAATATCAATATTTACCGCGTGATTGCGACAACACACACGCACAGGATATTTCATTCGAAATATCGCGCAGCCAATTTAAATTTTTGCCGTTTATATTATCAGATTATATCGTTTGCGGTGTGTTTGATTATATAAGTTTCGATTCTCTAATCTGATATAATGTAAATTTTATGAAGCGCGAATGACGTAAGGGATTGGTTTCAATTTATCGATTATTTCGTCTAGTATGGAAACGCAGCCGAGACTTTTCAAACAAAATAGATATCTACCTTCGAGCGGACGGTCTGATCGCGAACGAAGAGAAGATTTTCACCATTTACGTGTCTGGCGAGTTCTCAACTTTCAATAGAGATCCATTAGGAAGTTACTTAAATGTTTATAAGCGCATGGTCTTCGTTTGATGTTAACGGCGCCTATTTGACACTTTCTTGCTTTCATGATCAGTTTGCGTTTTCGTATTCGTCTGCGTGCTTAAGATATTGACAGCCCGCTCACGTAGTTGATCTGATTTCCATCAATATCTTTTTTGAAAAGGATAAAATTTATCCCATTTTTTTAAATATTTTTAAAAGTCTTTCAAAGATAGATCTGATTGTTTTATGTTTCTTATATATTTTATTGATATATTTAATATGGTATAATAAAAAGAGAATAGATATAATATATCCGGTTAATATATTATATATTACAGTTGGAAACATGTAATATATATATATAAACTTTTTTCGTTATATATAACGTTATATGTAACTTTTTTTATATATGTATAACTTTGTTATATATAACTTCATATATATATATATAGGGCGTCCCATTTTATTTTGAACAGTCAATATCTGGAAATTACGGGATTTTAGAAAAAAATGTTTCGTACAAAAGTTTTATGACTTTGAGGGGGACATAAGATGGTGCCATTGGTTTAATCTTGGGTAGTCGTTTGAAGATCACGTAAAGGTTATCTTTAATTTTTTATTTAAGAAATTGAAATGGGGGAAAACCTCCATTTTTTAATGCATATTTTTGTAGTTTACCTTGCTTTTCAAAACATTATAATGAAGTATTTCTTTCATTAAATACTTTTCGAGTTATAAAGCTTGAAGTTTACAGTAGTTTCCGCGTGGAGGTTGCACGGTCGGATTTACACCTGTTTTGTGTGTGTGTTGTGTGTGTATTCGCGCTCGCACGCGGATGCACTGAAAAAAATTTAGTTGAATACGTTCAAAAAAATATTCTGTTGTAGTAACTGTACATCGTTGTACTGAACTCTCTGTTTTGATGATTGAATAATGCTTTGTTTACATCAACAAATTATTTCGTAATATTTTAGTTATATTTATTTGAACGTATCGGACTAAATAATTTAGTTGGGCAAAATAAATTTTGCCTTTTTCAACCAAATTTTTTTTTCAGTGTGGAGACGCGAACCCTATGGTTCGTCACTTCTGCGATATTTTTTTACTCCAAATCACAAACAATTCTGTTTGGATTAGATGGTATTTGTATCGCTAATGTCATTACTATCGTACTCATCGATAAAAGTACGTTGTTCCGAAATTTTTATGATCAGTCGTTCCGATTGAAGAAGAGTTGTGACACGCGGTCGCAAGTTCCAATTGTCCAGGACGGTCTCTTAGAGAATAGAATTGTCTTGCGGCGTTCTATCTTACGATACCCAAATCGGCAGCATCCCAGTGCTTCCGTTATTTTGTACATGTGGAACGAAGAGCTCGACGTGGTCAATTAACTCGCCAAATACGGCACCGGAATCACGCCAACGTTGATGAAATCGATGCTCGTACCATCGCTGTGTTGGTGATGGTACACAATGATCTTCAGATCAACCTTTGACAGATCGAACGTGAGCTGGTGGTGTCCTGATGGACTCTTTGCGAATCTTGCGGGCTTTTCAGTACCGGCCATATCACATCATGCTTGCCCAGACACTATTTGATCAGGATATGGTAAATAAATGGTTGTGTTTTGTCAGTGGGCAGTCCATCAACCTGTTTTTTTAACTATGTCCTTTTTAGCGATGAGGCCACTTTTCAGTAACGCTTCCGTAAACCGCCACTTGGATAATTGTTTGAAGATCACGTGATCACTACTGGGCCGCTTAAAATCCACATTAGACAACGCGAGCTCGACCACTAGCATCAATGGAAATTAAACTAAGAGATCGTCCTGGACAATTAGAACTTGCGACCGCGTGTTCACAACTCTTCTTCAATCGGAACGACCAGATCATAAAAATTTCGGAACAACGTACTTTTAGCGATACAAATACCATCTAATCCGAACAGAACTGTTTGTGGTTTAGAGTAAAAAAATATCGCGGAAGTGACGAGCCGTGCACTGTAAAAAAATTGTGTAAAATTACAACTATTAGAATGGGTAATTTTGAGACCCACTATAATAGTTGTAATTTTACACAATTTATATTTCTAATAAAAAATATACTTTTTCGCCTTTTTCTACAGTGTAAAAAATTGTGTAAAATTACAACTATTATAGTGGGTCTCAAAATTACCCATTATAATAGTTGTAATTTTATACAAATTTTTTACAGTGTGGGGTCCGCGTGCGAGCGCGAACACACACACACACACAAAACAGAGGTGTAAATCCGACCGTGTAACTTCTACGCGATACATCTTGAGTAATGCTAATGCGGTACTGTAAACTTCAAGCCTTATAAAGCATTATCCGAGCATTATTCAAACATTATAAATAACTATAATGAAGTATTTTTTTCATTAAGTACTTTTCGAGTACTTAATGAAAAAAATTTGGAAAGCTCTCGAGGTAAGCTACGAGAATATGAAAAATGGGGGTTTCTATTTAAGAAATTGAAGGCAACCTTTACGTGATCTTCACGTTATCTTCAAATCAAACGATTATCCAAGGTCAAACCAATGGCACCATCTTATGTCCCCCTCGAAGTCATAAAATTTTTGTATGAAATATTTTTTTCTAACAGTTAAGAATTTTTTTCTAAAATCCCGTGATTTCCAGATATTTGACTGTTCAAAATAAAATGGGACACCCTATATATATATATGTAGTCGAACGCGTATATAGATATATTGAATGGCCGGGTATAGGATGACAGACATGGAGAATAATAATTAAATAATAAAATATCCAACAGTTAATATAAGAGAGTGCTTGTTTATTGCGAAGTATATATGTATGTCGAGGATGCCGCTTCCCGCTCGTTGCCTGATCTCAAATTCGATTCTTCGCTGTCTGATTCTCAGAAATGGTATTATCCGTGAGAGCGTCTAATCTAAAAATCGCCGGTATTTATACTGCTTCCCCGAATTTATCCCTTCCTCTTAGGGTCAAGCCAATCGCTAAGCGACAAGCAGCCCGTGCTCCGGTTTGTCGATTCGAACGCTCACGTTTTATTGTTTTTGAATCGAGTCCCCGTTGTCACGTAAACACATAATAATCGAATAAGTATACCAACCGAATACAGAAAACGCGAAGATGACACGCTAAGTCACAGGCGGTAATAATAATCGTTCGATACATACATTTTGGAGGGAATTTAGAATCGGTTTTTTCATTATTATTATATCGATATAATACTGCGAACGTATTGTACTTGTCACGCTCTGATAAACACTCTGACATCCTAATATATTGCCTGAATCGTCAATTATCCGTGACCGTAAAAGAAACTTAAAAATTTTCTTATAAGTATAGGGGAGCCCTGCGAACAACGTTTGATCGATTAATCAGTCTCTGTTACATATCTCAAAAATACTATAATTCATATAGGAAGGGCTGTGCGTCCGAAGGGCTGTGTGTTACTCGACCGTTTAATTACAATTATAGGAACAATGGTTCGTACATTACCTTTATATCGTGAATGCATTTCCGCAATTACGTTGTTGAAAAATTCAATGCATATTACCACGCTTCCGGCGAAACGCATTTAGCTATGCTTAAAAACGCTCCCATAAAACTTTTTAGGATATTATTTTCCGGGGAAAAAAACGTAAACTTACGTCTAAAGGTCTCAGCCTGGGAAAAGGTGGGCCAGTCGCAAAGTTAGTAAGCTTGTAAATCCACAAAGATTCAGGACCGTGAATAGGTGTTTTCCCGGGATAAGCTTCTAGGTAAGTTTCGTCGAGAAATTTTCTCAGCTTTTCTTCTTTGAGAAGCGCACCTTTCCGTTCCTGTCGGTACCTATACGTCCGCGGCGTATTCTCTCACTTGTACAAAACGCGATAAACTTTGCGGCGAGTAATTACGCGCGGTAGCATCACGTGTTTTGCAAGCGAATCGCGGAGAAGGTAGGATTAAATCACCGTAATAAATAGAGATGTCTTAGAATAGGGCGTTAACTTAAGTCAAGGGAAAGCCGGCTCCGATCCTCGCGTCGGTCACGATTCCTCGCGCAAATCACGGTGTCCTCTGCATCGATTTCAGCAATTTAAAGGAGATGCAAAGAGAAAATGGAGGCGCGCGCGGTTTAAGTGGCTGTCGCGCCGCGACGACAATCGCGCGAACGCACCTTAATTACGCATTAATTCTAGTTTGAGTGCCGTTAAGATCGGGCGCGCCCTCGAACTACGCCGTCTATAGAGTTCTCTTTCTTTCCCTTCTCTCCTATCCGACAAATTATACCTTCGGGGACTTAACTTTGACGTTGCTCCCCGTGTCCCTTCTTCTTCTTCTTACCCGACTTCTCATCTTCGGGATTGCATTGTTAAGTGAGTTTCTCGCTCTAACTTTTCTCCCGGCGTATATAACCCGACAGATTATTCGGTACGTAAATGTGGCCGTACCTCAAGGTCGACGATCGTGTTACGAGTCATGCAATGAAATGAGGAAGAACGAGGGAAGTGTTAATGACAGGACTAACAGAAGAGAGTAATAAACCAATATATGGAATGTCGAAGGAAAGATTCGCGCTCGGATAAGTGGCATCGAATAATCAAAGTTTAATTACTAATATGACCTAGCGTCAATATTTCTGTCTCGGCCGCTCTTTGCATTGGAAATAGTGTTTGATTAAATGCATATTTTAAATATTGTTATCTGCGATATCGAATTTTAAAACGGTGAATATATTCAGTGAACTGCTGATATCGTTGTTCTAGATACCATCATTTATATTGATTTTGTCGTGTCCTTCAAAAAAGTTTTACGCGGTCTATCTATAATATTACGTTCTAAATGGCTCGCGTGTGTGTGTGTGTGTACGCGAGCACACGAATTTTTTATCTTTATTTATTTGTTTTTAAGCAGAATCTCTCTATCTCTCCGTGTCGTCGTATAAATCAATATTTCCAGAATTACTATGTGCAATATTGACGCCCGAAAGTTTAAAGCGACGCCTGCGGTTCGCCAATTACGGCTCCCACGTTGTTGCGCGCCAATATACTTCGTCAATGTGCTTTCGAGAGTCGCGCGCATATTTCTATTACACTTCATATCCGTAGGAAATTGAATCAATCTGCCCATATGCTGCCGGTGGTTGTTCGCCGGACGAATCTTTGCCTCGCCTAGTACGATAGCTTCTGCAATGATCCGTCATTGATTGCTGTCGCATTACGCTGTATTCACTTGCTGCACCGAAGCCCGTGAATCGGTTAAGTCTTGCCCGATCGATGAGAAGTGAAGTGAATTACTCGTCGTGGATCCTTTCTCGAGTGTGCTTGGCCGCTCTGCGTGACATTGTCGCGTGTGTTTAGTGTTCGCGGATTCGAAGTGACAAAAAAGTCATTTAATGCCGCTGATGCTATAAAAATAGTAATCTTATATTTTATTCATGCTTTTCTGGTTTTTTGATTTTCTGGTTTTCTGGTTTCCTGATTTTCTAATTTTCTGATTTTCTGGTTTTCTGATTTTCTAGTTTTCTGATTTTCTGGTTTTCTGGTTTTTTGGTTTTCTGGTTTTTTGATTATCTAGTTGTCTGATTGTCAAGTATAATACTGTGACATTAGATTGGTGGAATTCCATTATATGTCTGGCAGACAGGAACAGGTGGCCTTCCGAGTTTTCTGATTTTCTGGTTTCTTAGTTTCCTGGTTTTCTGGTTGTCTAGCTGTCTGGTTTTCTGGTTATTTTTTTGGTGAAAAATAATTTTTCATAATTTTTAACTTAGAAACTTAAAAATTATGAAAAAAATAAATATTTATCAGAAAAATACAGGAAACTTTTGATAAAAATTGTCGTGCAGAATTTAATAAAATATACTGATGTCTTAGCTTCACGCTGATATACAGTTCTAATTATTATGATTACTGGTATAGAAGCAGATATACTGAATTTATCAGTATAATAAGTTTTAAGTTTTTAAATTTTTCTAGAAATGATGATGCAAACTTTGTGCGTTAATTCGCGATCATAAAAACGTGCAACTTTACACCACGTACGCGATCTGTGCGAAACTTCGTACTTCGGGAAGATTCGTAATAAAATTCTTAAAGCAGTCTCCGCGTAACCCAGTTTCGTGCCTATAAATGCGCCCGTAAGTCATGCAAGAGCAATCACTCGCTTTACTGCTGCATCGAACCCGTACTATTTGTTCGGTTTTTCTTCCTACTTTTGTGTGTGAATTTTTACGGCCGCGCTGCTCCCCCTCCGGTATCTTTCACGCATAACTTATGAGACAGAAAGTTTCGAATTTCTTTCGCCTAGAAGAGAATCAATATTGGCAACGACAATGACGGAATTTATTAGAGATTTCTGGGCGCGCGTCGGAGTTTTACAACTCGTCGAGCAGAAAATAGCGTCGCGTCTCGCGAAACATCAGCGTCCGCGACTCCCCCATTCTCGATTGAGCAAGGCCAAGGGTGTGTAGCCACCGCGGCAACCCGGGGTACACGCATTTAAATGTTGCGTTCGATCCGCCTCATGCATTATTTAGTTTAGGTTGGCGACGCGTCCGTTTTGTGCAACGATCGGACTGTCGCGTCGCGTCGACGCCGGAACTACGTACAGAGAACGCCATTCGGAAATAAACGTACGCATATACATGCGTGTATGTCGCGTGTACGTGTGTGTGCGCGTGCACGTGTGCCAACTAGGGTGGCCGCACGAGAATGCATTACAGATACCGGGATCCTTCATAGATCAGTTAGAATTCGCACTTTTGCGGTGAACGTTCGAATACATCCTGCTGTATCTAAAACGATGATGTGTACATGTCGCAGGATCGGAGCTGTGCTTTTAATCGAATCTAATTATGACGAACGATAAGCGTAACATGGCGAGAAATTGACTCGATATTTCTTAACAATTCAATTCACTTCGCTTCGATTGCGCGTGTTTATTGAACCTTCGATTCTCGTGCTGATTAAATTGAGCTTGATAATAGATTATTTACAAGATCGTCGTCGTTATTCCGTTTATTATCCTACCGGAATACATACTTTATTCTGCTTTTCCTAAAATAAAAAGAAAATTGCATCGCGTGCAAATTCTGCATTGGGACGAAGTTGCTCAAATCCCGAACTGCTCGGGTATATTTTCGTTTTATGATTAGCGAATCGATATGAGCGTTGATATGTACATACGTACGTACGTACGTCGACGACGCGACATGACGGAAGAGAGCCTGCGCAGCTCCGATTTACGAATTACGGAATCTGACGGGGTACATGACCGGATAAAGTCGGACAGGAGCCGCTTGCTTTTCAGAGCCCTGTCGTTGAATTCAATCTAAAGTTCGGCGGAGCTGTAAGAATTCCGCCGCAACTCATTTCCCGTTCTTCGCATACCTATATCCACGCGGACGGGGACAACGTCAAAATTGCCGCGTAAAACTGATCCCGAGTCAGATTCCGTGCTCGGCGAGGTGTCGTACAAGAACAACCGACTGTCCCGGAACACCCGTTCGCTTTGAACTTTCCAGCGAGTTTGGTTGTAGAATACCGATCGCGAACAAAAAAGGGACGGAGTTAAGAGCAGTCGGAGAAGGGGAGAGGGGAGCGGTAAAGAAAAGAAAGAGAGAACGCAGATAAAAAGTTTTATTCTCTTCTCGAAAGTGACATCGAGTTAATTGGTAGATTAAACATGGTCGCGTCTGTCCTCGGCGGAAAACTTCTCCGATTGAGTCGATATTGTCAACACGAGTTTAGTTTTTGTTGCGCGTGAGAATTAGGCCAAGCCTAAGGTTTTGGTACGCTCCTACCTCTCTCTCCGCGTTGTAAGAATAACCCGGCCCCTATTTAATCATGCAAAATATTTTTTATACTCCCTCTCTTTTTTAGCGTTGAGTTATGAAACCAAGTTTCTCCCTCGCATGCCACAATATCGTGTTTCACAACGCGCTATATTTCTCACGTGGAGTTTATCAAACTGATAATCTCTCCTTCGCGAAAAATGTATTATAAGACTGCACGCTTGCGCGCTTGCTTAACGTTGCATAGCTCTTTCAATTTTGTTCCCACTATTCACACAATCTATAATATTAATAATATAAATTTGTTAATCTAGAGACCATAATCTTTTTTTCAATTAATAACGAAATATAGTCCGTTAATATAATGCCTGTTGGACAAATCGAAAAAAAAAAAAATTGATCGAATAATTAAAACTATCACGCAAATACGTGATGCATTCGCTCCTTTGATATGTGCAACGTAATCCAAGTTCGGCCAAGCGAAGGGACTATTCATCGTACTAGTCGCTGACGATTCGTTACGCCGAAGAGAGGGCGGTGAAGGAGCCTCGCGAGGAGCCTTTATTGTTGGGTGTCGTATACGGTGAGAAATAGCTTGAACGAGTTCACGCCGTGCTTTTTTTCGGCCGCACTCTCGGGGGAGGGAGTTGAGGACTCTCTCTCCTCCTATTTCTCTCCATCGCCGACACGGTATATTCGAAACCCGGCCCTCTTTCTGGAGTGCTTATTAATTCGGCACACTCTCACCACCCGTCGAGCAATAAGCGTAAAACGTCAATTCATATTCCCAGCCTTATATACCCGTTGCATGGGACAAAAGTGTGCAAAGGGAAACGTATAGGGCGTAGCGTAACCCTTTGATCCTCGTACTGCTGTGTGAGCATGCTCGCGCGTGTGTGTATGTGTGTGTGTATGTGTGTGCATAGTCGTTTAAGAGGCGTCGCAGTGCGGCGCGAAACCTACATTATTTCCACCTTAGCCGATCGTTCCTTGATATCGCCGATTCATTCGGCGCGAGTTAATAAGGCTAAAAGGAAGCAAGAGCCGGAGAATAAGGGAACAAAAATTCCCTGCGCGTCGACGGGATAATATTTTTTACGCCTTATATACGCGGTGCGAACAATTTTTCGCTCGGATTCCATCGCGTACCCGAGAAGTCCGTCGCTGTCTTTAGCCGAAGGCGAGGAAGGGACGCTCCTTCGGAGTAGGTTTCCTCCGAGATAACTCTCATCGAACGCCCATTATCACAAAGCTTCTAGTCCACGAGCTTTCGAAGACCAATTCGATATCGCGGTCGGCCGCGATAAGGAGATCGCCTCATCGCGCGAAGGAGAATGAGTCGCGATAGAGAACGGCAAAGAGAGAAATAGAGAAAGAAAAAGCGAGAGAGAAAGAGAGGCAAAGTTGGAAGAATGAGAGGGAGAGAAATACAGGATGATCGCACAAGAGGTGGCCTGATCGAATCTCGTTAGTTTCGCGTCCTCTCTAATTGGTGCATCGATTATACCAATTATCGTTTCCTGCTCGAGAGATTAGCTAATTGCGAGTGTCTCCCTTACAGTCTCACTCTTTGGCTCCTATTGGCCCAGCCAGCATTGTCGATGCATACCTCGTGCATGCGTGTACAATTGCACCGGCCATTGAACGTGATGCGCAGCGGCGTGTGTAGTGTCGGTGCCCCGGGAGAGCGCTTTTTTCTGGTCCGAAAAACCAGAGCAGCGAGTGAACGCATTGTGGGTACGAGAGATATTCATTCATTGGTATCAGATAACCCGGTTGAGGCCCTCTAGACCGCGTTGCGGAAAGTCGGCGGAAAGGCTCGACTGGTGAAAATATTTCTCTTCTCGACGATATCGAAAAAACAGGAGGTGCGTAAAAAAAGGAAAAGAGAATTAAATGCGAGGAATCGAATCGAAAAAGAGAAAATATTTTCATCAGTCGAGTCTCTTACCAATGAATGAATATCTCATACCCACATTGCGTTCACTCGCTGCTTTAGCTTTTCAGCCCACAAAAAGCGGCTATCTTCTTCTTTTTTTAACGCACTTTTTTTTTCTTTTTTTCGCGAGGTATATGCATCGACAATGCTAGCCGGACCAATACGAGCCAAAGAATGAGACTGCAAGGAAGACCCTCGCAATTAGCTAATCCCTCGAACAGGAAACGATAATTAATTATTAAACGATAATTATGATTGATGCACCAATTCTTTTTACCTTATCTCTATTCACGAACAGAGAATAGTCTTATATCGCGAACTAAAATCTTATATATATTGCGCGCTGCTTTTTTTCTTCACATTATTTTCCTTTCGCTCTTTTCCTTATATTAATAAATATTCGCGAATGCCGGGATTACTCTGATCGGAGCGCGAAACGAATTGCGGAGAGCGGGAAAGAAGTAGACGGAAATTGAAAGAAAAGGAGAGAATTAATTAACTTCACACACGCGAATTATATTTAAGAGCGATTAATCGGCCACGAGGTTGTTCGTTTCCGCGATTAAAACCTTGAGATGGGGATAGTTAACGCATGTGAAACACGCTGATTGATCCGTGGATCTATCGAGTTGCTCTGTGTATGGAAATACCGCGACCGCGGAATCTGCGCGTTGCGCAATGCTCGAATTTTAATATTACGTGTGCGTCTTTGATTCTTCGGAATCGCGTAAGGATCACCGAAGTACCTACATATAATCTGAAATAATAAAATAATATAAAAAATTGCTTTATTACTGAAATAATAAAATAATATAAAAAATTATAAGCATTGATAAGCATCGATATTGAATGATATTTTGTTTAATTATTGTCGTTCCGGGGCATGACTTGCCGAAGTACCGCGATCCCCGAGCCGAATTAATCAATTTACTAATGGTTTTTTTTCTTGGTCGAACGACTTGCCCCGGCGTTCTCCTTAATTAATATTCAAAAAACTATTTTGAAGATAAATATTATAATTTCTTTTAGTTATATGATTTTTTAAATACCTCACATTTGATTTTAATATTTGATTTTATAATAAATTACTTTGCATAAAGTGATTATCATGTTGTATGTATTATCATGTTGTATATAAAATATAATAATTAAACAAAATATTATTAATGAAATATCGATGCTTATTATTTTTTGTATTATTTTATTATTTCAGTAATAGAGCAATTTTTTTGTGCAACTTCTATATTCAAACTGGAACATTTGTATATATTTAAAGTCTATGTTTTTATATGCTCACGGGGCACAGTGAACCGGTTTAACTGTCCGTAAATAGTTGGTTCACAACATACAGCCAGTTAACTGCGCATAGCCTACAGTTTTTTTAATCTTGCAACTGTTCGATGCCACTGGCGATAGCGCAACTCTCTGCATAAGGAGTATAGCTTGTATCGCACTAACGCGTGGGTGTTCATTATTACAGATACTACCCACTGAGTCTTAAAAATTCCTTTTATGACAGCTGTACGTAAGGAAACAGTGTACGTTCTCGCGATTTAATAATGCCTGCACGCTCGTTTGGTCCGAAAACATTTGTCTTTGCGTGGGAATATAATGTTGCGCTTCTTTTATCCGTAGTTGCAGGATGAGTCATATGTTTTTTTTCCTAGTTTATATCATTAATTATTATTTTTTAATTATATCCTTTTACATATTGTGACAGCTTTACCGATTATTGATATTGCGTATTTTCATGATACATTCTCATTGAGAGATCTAAGAACAGGACGATGAATGAGAAACCTTGACCCGCTGATGATTGATTTTTGAATGAAATATAATACGGAATCTTCATCGGAAATATACTACCTGTCGGTGAAGGGTTTCGAAGTAGCTCTCCCATACCTTAGCCCTCTACCAGATCGTTAACTCTCGATCGTGCAAACTTCTCGAGCATAATGATCTCGCCCAGAGCCGTAAGATCCGGTTACCTTCCTGCCCATATTGTCTTCCAGATTCGTTTGCGATTCGTGGAAGCTCCGTGGCTCCTTACAATATTTCTCCGACAAGCGTTCTTCAACGCTCTTTCCTCGGGCTCGAATTACATTGTAACGTCCGCTAATATTCGCCATAACGTTTTCGTTCTGGCGACTCCGCGAATACGATTTGCCCGTGATGGACCTGTTGGTTTTGCGCGAAGGTTTTCTTTTTGAAAAAGGACCGGTCGATACGCGCTGTGTTTGATCTGCCCGCCATTCCGCGTGTTTTGCTCGGAACGTTGTTATTTCTCGTTTGTGTCGACCGTGAGTTTGCAAAGGCGGGCAGTTCGTATTAATTATCGATTGCCGTTGGCCTTTATTGTTGCCCAATATTTACTCCTCGCTCGATATCGAGCGTGGGCGCGAGCTGTCCGGTCCCGACCCTAGCTTGTGTTGTGTACTCGTACTTCTGTGTGTTTGTGGGGCCAACGGGCGAATCTGAGAGCGGGGGTTTCGAGGATTGAAGGATTGGCGGCCCGGTAACCGTAGAAAGGGGTGGTTACATGCGATTTTACGAGTCGGCGGGAGAAGGCTTTGTTCTATTCTCGTGCGAAGCCCGCCCTCGAATTGCCGAAGGCCACTGAAATACGTTCGGAAGCTGCCAGACCGTTCAGAATCTATCCGCACTCGCGTGAAAGCCGCCGATTTCCCATGCCAAATACAATTTCCGAATGCCGCTGACATTCAACGCATAACGCATATATTATCGTTCGCGGAAAGATAGAATTATCAGCACATGATTGACTAGTGTTATTTTAGTTAACATTAATCGTAACTATTGATTTTTCTGTTCTGACTTAAATAAATAATTAAAGATATTTATTATGACATGATGAGAGCTCGTTTAAAAAAAGATATGTTATCAAAATCGTTGGATGTGCAACTAGTTTATATAAGACCACAGTATTGCAATAGCGCAAATTGTTTTTATAAACCTCTGACGTATAGAGCCGTTGAATTTTTTTTAACGATGTAACGCATGTCCATCACCAACGGGTATAATAAATGTTTAATCGCCATGCGTTTGTTGGTTCTCTTTCTTTCTATCTATCTATCTATCTATCTATCTATCTATCTATCTATCTATCTATCTATCTCTCTATCTATCTATCTATCTATCTATCTCTCTATCTCTCTATCTCTCTCTCTCTTTAGCGAGATCGAAGTTCCGTATAATGAACGCGCACATTGATCGCCGCCGTTGTACGGCGCGGCTGTGTACTGTCGGCGTCGAGAAACTCGAGTTCCAATTGAATAGTTTCTTTAACCAAAAACCACCAAACTTTCTCATTATGCCGAGTTGTTAGCCCGCAGTTCGGGCCGAGTTTGGTTTAGCCAATGAGGCCATTCCGGGCGTAGTTATCCCTGCGCCGCAGCCGCGTACCCTTCGGCTTCTTCGGCACGATCTGTGTGCTCGGCGTAACAGAAGCTGCTTACAACTTTTCCGTGTGCTACTTTAAAACTGAGTCGTGTGCGGCGCATACAGGTGTACGGTTCGGTTTGGCCGCGCACGTTCCGGAATCCCGCGCACATCGGAAGGCAGATCTCTCATTTATCTCTCCCTCTCTCCTTTCACTTTCCCTCTTTCTCTCTCGGATCATGCCCGATGGATTATCAGGAAAGTTCGCGACCGCTGGTCGATAGGTTGGTCGGTTTAAACGAATCGCCGATGTCTTTAAGCTCTAAGCGGGAGGGGAGAGCTTGCAAGCGCGCAAGCTCGCGTATTAAAGTTCGCGCGGCTTAATGTTGCACGCTCCGTTAAGTTTCGTTCGCGTTCTGCGCTTATCCGCAACGGCAGGAGTCGCGCGGAATTGCTTTCGTGATCGTGCAAGAACGCGGAATACAGATGTCGCGCTAATTGGGTTGCGGAGCCGGCGACGAAGATAACCATCGTCGTCCGGTCCCGTCGATTATCGAGTTTAAGCAATCGAGCCTTTGTTTGTTTCGTCTTTGCTCGCGTGACCGCTTTGTCGAACCGGAAAAAGCAACCTCTAAAGAATAGATATGAAAAAAATATGTATATACATATATATGGATAATAAAATAGAAAAGATATGAAGGGGGATGATGGAAGAAGTGCTGGAAGATGGGTCAGAAAGTCTCGACAAATAATTAGCGAGCCCGCGCGCGGGATCAAAGACTTACGAGACTTTGTTGTCTGTGGCCTCGTGACGGATCGATCGCATCGCGCCGCTTCGCTCCGCGCGACCGGACTCTCCGCTGCTAATATGGTAATTCTCAAGCGTCTTTAAGCGCTTTAAGCTTTGGGATGCTAAATACCCAGCACTCCACGGATTCATGGTAGTGACCTACAAAGGTTCCGCTACGGCTTTAATGGCGGAATATTACGCGGGATCGCCGTGGATTGAACATAAAGCTGCCAGCAGTTCATTTCGAATATCCGGGGATATATCCGAAGGTAGCTCTCAACGCGCGCGCAAACTCCGCTTAGGTGCGTTTAATAAGTATTCGAATGTGATCCAATTCCGACTGCCTTCTAATGGTATAATAATAATTAGTTATT
This sequence comes from Lasius platythorax, assembly GCA_963971435.1. Classification (NCBI taxonomy): domain Eukaryota; kingdom Metazoa; phylum Arthropoda; class Insecta; order Hymenoptera; family Formicidae; genus Lasius; species Lasius platythorax. The sequence continues at coordinate 9,652,316 of OZ020545.1, forward strand.
TATTACAGAAATAGAGAGAAAGGATTATATGAGAATATTATAACATGTCGGTAATAATAATAAGGAAAGACTCTCTCTGTGCCGCTATTTTTCTGAAAAGATTTCGGAAAATTGTTAAGCGTATTTTTTACAGCATTATTATAACATTATGAATAATAAGCGCATTACTTTTTAAACTTTTAATGTGCAATACAGTTGATTGTTAATTAATTATATATTAGTACCTTCATACATATTTGATTAAACAGTGTATGTTTAATTTAAGCCAACGTTTGCATAGTTGGTATAAAATATATTACATGTTTAATTATCATGACCATAATTGTCTATGCGCATTTGCAATCAAAGGTATATGATAAATTACGTAAAGTTTTTCATACAGTAAATTAGTGAAGCATATTGATTATAAAAAACCCAATTCTTTTGCGGAATTTTTATTCTAAGAAGAGTATTTTTATTCTCTAAAATTTTATTTTCCTTTTCTTTTGCAGTATTCAAATCAGGAATAGAGCACCTAAATAGCACTTAATTTTGGCATATGTTTTATTTTAATTTGTTGTGGTGGGGGTGTCAGCTTAAGGGTTGCCTGGTCTCCGTGCCCGAACGTCCGGGCCCTAATAATCACAAAGAGGCGACAAAATTTTCCCGATATTCTTACGAATTAAGGAGGACGAAGAGAAAGGGAAAAAGATAAAGTCAACGTGAAAAGTGCGTGGCGCCTTACACAGTTCCGCAATTGACTTTCTTGTTTTCGTCCCACACCGTCTTTCTCCCCTTCTCTTTCACTCTCGCCTGCAATCTCTCCTTCGATTCCCTCCGCACGACAGCGTGAGATCACAGGCAAAACTTCTGTTTCTTATCTGTTTTGCGCGGTAGACCGGAGTGCGTAGAGCGCGAAAGTTACTTTAGATGAGTAGCGAGAACTTTTGCGCGAGCGAGCCGGAAAGGGAGGAACAGAGGGGAAGAAGGATGTTAATGCTACCTTTCTCCTCCTTCCCTCCTGTCGTTTCCGTGTTATCGCTAATTTTAATCTCCCTCTGCCGTAATTCGAGCACAAATCAGGAATAGAGCACTAAATTAGCACTTAATTTTGGCATATGTTTTATTTTAATTTGTTGTGGTGGGGGTGTCAGCTTAACAAGGGTCTGAATCCGACACTACCGATAGTTTTTTTTTCGAAGGATCACAAGCTAGACATCATGGAATAGCTCGCTAGATATTGGCCTGGTTTGTTATTGGCATATTCCTTCAATGCGCGATTTTTTTTTAATCACTCGTTTCTTGAATCACCAATAGAAAGAATCGTTGCTGCAGAATTCGATCAGCGGTTATTGATTTCTCTTTATTTGAATTTGTTTACGGCTTGCATGATAGAGAGTTGTAATTAATTTTATTGATATAAAGTATGTGAATTATAATTATATGTATATATAAGCGTTATAAAAAAATGTTTATTTAAATTCTTATTTTTTTCTCTATTGATGCAGCATTTTGATCTATGTATATCAGGATTTTGATATTTGTGAAATATTAATTTCAGACCTAGTAGCAAGAATTAATCTGCTTTACAGCCAAATTAATTGCATTTGCAAGTTGCATTAATAACCTGATTTCTTTCATAGACACCGGAGATTTATGAAAATTTGAATTCAGGACATTTATACTTTATGAATCAGTAGGACGTAATTTTGTGAATTATTTTCCTTTTCTTTTGCAGCATTAGTAAATGCGATAATTAAAAGAATCCACGTTGATTATTACGGAGGATAATATATTATGTCTCTACCAGCGATTTTATGTTTCTGGCGTGTTGCGGATTATCACGATTTATTTTCGCTATTCACGAGTATTCCGTGAATACGAGAATTTTTTTTTACTATCCCCATTACTATTACATTCGTATTTACCAAACCGCCCCGTACTTTCAATTGCAACCCCATTCCCGCGTTTTTCGAGCTCTTTGACGAGTTCAACGCGGATTCAGCTCGCGTGTCAATTACCGAAGCGGCTTAAATCCTTTCGCGCTTTGGCGAAATTAAACGCGCTCCCCCTCGCCGCGTAGTTTTTCGAGATTTTAGCGGAATTAATTGCGTTCCTCCGCACGGCACGAACAACTTTTTGCGCCGTCGCGAGCCCTCGTAAATCGATCAATCTACGTGATCGGGATGTGCGTAGCTCGTGTGACCAGCACAGGTATATTCGGGCGGCGAAAGACGCTCGGATGCGCGTAACAAGGTGGCACGAGGGACGAGCGAAGGTATCCGGTCGTCGAGCTCGTTTCGAGCTCGCCTTGTCTTACCTCGTCGTAAATATCAACGCGTTTCACACATTAGTCGAATTAATTAAATGCTAATTATGACGGGGCGGTGCCTCGGCGTGCATACTGATATATCGGGCGTGACACCAGCCTCTCTTTCTCCGTATATTTATATATGTATACATAAGGAACACGTCCAGAAGCGCATACCTTGCATCTTATTACGCGTTCTCGGTGATACACTGCCTTCTTACCTTCCTCCGGGCATGTCGTTCCTTTATTTTATTTTATTTTTCTTTTTTTTTTCTTTTGGGATCCGTTGCGCGAATATCGCGCGCGCTTGGCTCACGTTATACGTTATATCCACAGATCTGAACCTGATGTGAATTTTTACACGCGATTTGCCGTGTGCCCGCTTATTTCAGTTCGCACCCCGTTCGTCGTTTTGCATTTCATGCATTTCGGTTACTAAGGCGGAACGGGCCGTTAATTTGGAAATATTCGGTGACAGTAATTAAAGACATGCTTGGCCGGATGTCGTCATCTTTATTCGGTATTGTTTGTGGGATCTTCGAGATGTGATGATGATCATCATCGGTTGATGTACCGAGAGAAAGGGAATAAGTTTATATTCAAGAATAGAATAGAAATGTTAACTGAAATGTTAACTGATGTTGGAATAAAATTCTATATTGAGGAAGAATGTATAGATAAAAGAATAAACAGATATTGATTCTTTTTTAAAAAAGAAGTAATGTAGAAAGTTATCAATTTTTATGTTTTTTCATAGAAAATATTAGGTCGTTTTTAATGTACTTTGTATCTCGATGTCAATTCACATGCGTCTGTACACAATATTAAAAAATCAGACACCAGTCTTCCTTTCTATCTAAACAATAACCAGATACATATGAATCCTACATGTGCTGCTACTAATAACGTCGCGCTTGATAATACGTCGCCGTGAAGAAAGAGAATCATCGTGAATGTACGAAACAATTCGCACGAGTCACGAACCGCGCGTGTTTATCGATTGGCAATCAATCGTTGAAAAATACTTGACGCTATTGGATACATCATGGCAAAATAGACGGAGTGCCAATGTCGACAGTGTTACGATTGCGTTATCTAGATTCTTGTTATCCGATCACGACATCGAACAAAGCGCGCGCCAGCACACGCACGTACCATTGCGTTGTTCGCACTAAAACGAACGCACGTTTCCAGAACCAGCAATTACTCGACCGCGGACACTCGTCACGTAATCACCTTTAGTCTGCATCGTGGATGTGTCAGTTACACTCCCTATTGATTCTAATTAAAGTCGATAGAGACAATTCGTATCGATTTGAATAATCAGCTACAGCGTAGTTGACATGCTGTAGTAACGTTTATGCATTTCCGTCTCTATCAGTAACTTTGAATAACGTCTCGGTTTTGTGGTTTCCACAACTTGATGTATAGTTTCCTTTAAAATCGTTACTCTAAGATAGAATTAGAATCGATTAATCCCTCTTGACGTGAATATATTTATTTAAAGTTGATAATTTATTTGATGACCTTTTTTCTAGAATAAACTGTCTGATACTTCAGCTCTGCCATCCAGTCACTTTTAAATCACTTTTTGTCACCTTTTTTTTGACAAGTCGCTAAAAAGTCACTATCGTTTAAAATGGTTCACTATAGTCACTTTTATTTCTTGATCTGACATGAAATTTGTAAAACATAGTTCTATTTATATTTTTGCTGTCTCGTCTGATAATAATTGCTACTTGCTCGCTGTTTCTCATTGGATACTGGTGCGGTGTTTTAGTATCTGATTACTTTGCACCGCGAACCGTGTGTTTATCCTTTTGCTTTATTTAGATATAATAATGTTTAAACTTTCATTTTGCTTGGTCATTGAGTTTTTATTTTATTATATTTAATAAAATGCACTATTTATTTTATTAAATAAAACTGCACCAGAGGTGTACTTGCATCATTCGAGCCCCTGTTTTTTCCTTTTTTTTTCTTATAATAAACTTTCAAATCATGCTATGAAAACAATTTGTTTTATGTTAGGCTATCCAAACATAGATCCGGTTTTTTCTTTTTTCTCTTAAATGATCTTAATTACTCTGAAAATTTGATACAAAATGTCATCATTTTTTGTTACTATTTTAATACCTAAAGGTTACTTTTTGTCACTTTTTCTGTCAAAAAGCAGTCACTATTTCATTTTTTTTGGTCCGATGACTGGATGGCAGCGCTGGCATAGCAATGACGCTCATGTCATATGGTTTATATGTCATTCGTCGCACTTAATTTATCGGCGCGCTACCGCAAATTAAACGTTTCGTGTTCGTTACGGTTTTACGAAACTCTATAGGGTGACGGTAATTGGAAAATGGATAGATTGAGAATGTACCTGCCCGATGCAACGCGTCCCGGTTGCCAATCTTTTTTTGCATTTCCCTATAAATTGCACGTCATTCTGGCGATACTGTTTTCCGGGCAAATACACCGCGCGAAAAATAGCACCGTCGCTGTTTCTCCGCTCTCCGACATGTTATTCTTCGTGGAATTACACAGAACGTTATTACGCAACGGGGGTGCGGTTACTTGTCAGTCGATGACATTAATGCGCCATAATGCGCTCGGCAATAACCAACGCGTTATACATCTAAACTGTTTTTAAACAGTTAAAACTTCTGGCTCGTATGCGCGTAGTTGCACCCGCGCAACGGTTGATATTCCGCTGTTACTGCGCTCGTGCGGGCGCACCTCGACCGTGTAATGAAACCTATCGTAAAAATCGTAAAACCGATATGGGAGATTCGGATATTTGCATTCGCCGGTTCAGATTGGCCGTAATATAGAGTATAGAGAATATAACGGATATATGCAGAGAGAACGTCGAGGAGGGAAATGGTCAGTGGAGTCACTTTAGGCGGGGTCAGCCGGAAAATTTCGCACATATAAATCTGACAAGAATTTCAGGCCGATCGATAGAGCCGATATGTATGACATCGCAGTAACGCGAAATAAGAATCCCCCCCCCCCCCCCCATGATACAACATTGAATATATCTCCGCGTTTATTCTCTTTTCATTTACATTTTTTTCAAAAATTATTTCGACTATGTGGAATATAAAAATTATGGTATTAATAAATAAATTTATTAATTTTAAACTAATAAAAAATACCTCAAATTATTTAGGAGTTTTTTTATCTCGCGTTTGGTTCTTATTAGTCTTTTTATTATCTATATTGACATTGTCAGAGTCATTTTGTTTTTATTGGAAAAAATTATAATTACGTGCGATATTATACATTTCACGATTCTTTGCTATGTGAAAATAATTAATATAAGTTGAACAAAGAATGTATTTGCATTTAATACATTGAGCCTTCGCGCGCAGCAACTTGCGACAGAGCTTCCTTTAAGCAGTCATAAGCTTATTAATGTTTTAGTATATTGTCGCGACACGATGCTCCCGGTTCTATACATGACGCAACTATTTAATCTCGATATTAATTCGTGCCTTTATTAATACGCCATTCTCGTGACTTCCATATGCTCGACAATGTACGAAACTTTCCCAATTTGACACGTCAATGCTTCCCTCTTTGAATATGCGACACGTGCACACGCTGCTATTCTGTACAGCGGACGGGTACCTCGTCGTTTCTGCTGCCGGCGCCGCCTGACATTTAAGGGGTGGTCTTAAATGACGACGAACCGTAGTCCCGAGCCCTCCCGTAGAGTACTGTAGAGTCCTGAGATCAAACGCGACGACGGTAGTCGGGAGTTTCGCGCATGAAAACTCAAACCCGGTGAAATTGCCAGCCTCTCGCGCGATATCTCGTAACGCGCCGCGATCTCGCACCCCGGCAATATCCGCGCATAAGAGCGATGTTGAATATTTCGCATGAAACGCACCGCGATCGTTCGCTACGTCCAGAGCTGCGTCGAGCGTCCTACGATATTTATGCGCACCACCGTGCAATTATCCGCCTCGAAGTGCATTTAACGACTTCGACGTACGAATAAACTCGCGGTGACTACGAACGGCCGGCGACCATACTAGGCGAACACGTGATACACAGACACACACGATGGTATTTATCCCCGTTTCACCTTGGTAACACGGAGCACCTTTAATCAGTCCCGCGGCTTCTCTCAAGGCTCCGTGCCGCGAGATTCTGTTCTTTGGACGCGCCACTTCTTTGGACGAGCGTCTTGTTTTAATGCGCTCTAGCGTTGTCTGTTTAACTAATCTTCTAATTGCGCGTGTACGGACTATTAAACATCCTCTCTACTTACGGCTCGTCGGGCATCTTCAATAGAAGCAAGGCTTCAACACAGAAGAAATTCCATTCCCATTTCCTCAGCTTCTTTAAAGAAATAGAAGATACAATTTCGCGCAAATATGATTACGTGACATATTAAAATAGGCATATATTTTTTTTCGTCACTATACATATCCGTGGACGAATATAACAGAAGAGATATTTTAGTTCATATATCATCTAATGTATATCATACTTTTCTTTCCGTCACGCTTTTTGCCACATAAAATCGCTCGGTGGACGCTGCAGACATTGAATTTCCTTCGCGAATAGCGATCTGGGATCAGAATGACGTTTCTGCTAGCAAACTTTTCTTACGGCTGAAGGGTCAAGGGACGCACGGGGAATCAGGTAACTGAAAAAGTCAGTCGCGTTAGTCGAAAAGCTGTATCTCTGTGCAACTCTCACACGAAGGAACAATGAGACGGATCTTTGGATTGTCAGTTGCGAGGTTGCAGCCGTCGACCTCACAATAGAAACTTTGATCAAGATAAAGGGCGAAGGCAATAGATGGAAAAGTACAAATAAGAGAAAAATATCTTACGACGTTAATATATATAGAGATAGTGTGCGGTAGAGGAGGAATATAATTACGTAATTACATTAGCTATTATTGATTGCATTTACCATCATTTATGCTTGAATAAATTTAAAAGCTTCAAGATGAATAAATTCTGTAATTCTTTCTCATAACTTCTTTTAATTCGTTTTTATATGGTGAGGATGTTATTATCGCAATCTTTCCACGTCTTCTCGATGCACGAATCTTTTGTTTTGTCATTGGCACAGGCACAGGTAACAGTCAAACAGTCATTAATTAATACCCCGTCTTGCCCCACCTTCCCCTACTATTACCAATGATATTTCATTTCTTACGATTGTCACGACACGAGGTCAAAGGAACTTTTATTAAAATGTCAAGAACGATGTTGAGTCCCGGGATCCCATTTCTGTCCGCTTGCGTGGTTGCTAACGTTTATCTTCGCGCATGTGCGTTTTACCTGCGTTAAAGTATATCGACACCGGCCGCCAGTTTCCACATGAAACAGACCGTCGCTCCCAATACTGGTTTCTGAGATCGCAAATACTCTCGTCGTGTCCTAGGAGAAACTTCGCAGTTGAGAGATTTTTGAGAGCGCCCCCCCCCCCCCGAAATTAATTCTAATTTAATTCCTAACATCTGCATACTGTCCCTTCCGATCGTGCAATCGCTCGTGCAATGTTAGAATCCTAGCTATGTGCAAAATAAATTTTTTCCATTATTACACGTAACTGTGAAAAGTATATTTTTCTTCTTCTATTACGAATTTATCAATTAATTAATTGGACGCGCGATGCGCCCAAGTTTCGTCATCGAACTTTTCCTTACTTGCGGTCTTAAATTAGAAATGCCCACGAGCTTGTTGGAAACTTGTCTGTTTGTTAATTTAGCGAATTTAACTTAGCAAATGTTTATTTTCAGTATTATATCAATTTCTTCGCAAATTTGTTTATTTATTGCATGGACAAGAAATATATGAGATGAAAAATTTTAAAGTTCTTGCGAAAGAATTTCAATTCGCTAAATTAATAAACAGAGAAGTTTCCAATAAATTCGTGGCATATACATATATATATATATCTGTGTGTGTGTATTTCCCTTTTTTTATCACTAATATATAAATAGATATAGATGTTTAAATTGATGCCCTTTAGCAAGTAGAATTTCAACTATCCAATGATGTAACAGGCAAAATCTTCGATAAGCGGTTTACATAGGATACGTAATAGGCATGCGTTACCATACATGCGCTATAATTGTATCGACTCTGTGAAGGTTGTTATTGCCTTTCGATATTCTGCGTATATATTTGTGTCGTGTATATTTCTGGTGCATATAGCGTACGTGTCATATACATGTATACACGAATACGGTAAACACGAGTACGATACGCCGATTCTATGTGCGTTTCTCGGCGTAAACTGACTGCGTCGGCTGCATATGCATTAGGGAGATTATTTGTAATTAAGTTTCTGGCGCGAACCATGAATTGGAATGCTTTTGATTGACCCACTTTACTATGTGTTGAGGGTCAACGTCTCTACATCCGAACCCGTTATTACGTATACGCGTATCTGTCTGTCTGCGCACCTCTAAGGCCACGGCTACATTATAATCGATCAGATCCGCCTAGATCACTCACGAGCAGGCTAGATTAGACCATATCAGACTGCCGTGCCGACGTGGATACGATAGGTTTGTAATCGCCGAAGAGGAGAAACGCGAAATATGCAGCGGAACTTAATAGACCATACATCCGGTTAGCTATATCGAATTATTTGCACAAATTGCGAGATAAACGGCAAATAACTGAAAATTTTCACAATCGAACTGCGAAAGAGCGGAACGGCGGCAAAACACTGGAACGATAATTACAATCGCGCGCCGGCCGCCGATTGTATTGAAATGCGGCAATTTGTCTAAGTGTTTGCTTAATTCGGTTATCGATAAAATTGCGCATTTCCGAACATTCGTTTATCACATTGGATTCCCGTGTTCATCTGACGCGCACCGGGGGCGGGAGAACTGAAGAACGAAATGTCTAGCAATCATGTATTATTCATGCGCAGAAAACAAATTCGTTTATTTACGCAGGACAAAAAAATTAGCGTGCTTAACGAGCGCTGCTTTTTCGTTCTTTACTCTTTCAATATTTATCACGACAAATGATAATATAAATCCAAGATTTTAATATTTTTTTTTTTTTTAATTTCCACGATACGTACGAAGCATCGGTACGAAGCGAATCATGGCGTTATTTTGCAGGTCGTGGATATTTATTCTTATTCCGAGTTCTGGATTTAGGGTGGATAGATCGCGACGACGAGCGTGCACAATGAGATAGAACGAGATCGTAGAAATGACGAAAGGCAAGGAGCGCGAATAAGGGAGTTTCGAGGAAGGAGGTCGTTCTTACTAGCGAATGGAAGAGCAAAGCGCCCGCGTTGTTCGCCAGGCTCACAGTTCAAACGGTCGAGAAACACAAAGCTTCTTTATCTCCGTCCTTTCGTCCGTTTCGTTTCACCCGGCGAAGCAATCTTCCTTCTTTCTTTCCTTCCTCGACATGCCGAGGTTTTCCATCCCCTCTACCTCTTGTTAAACCGCCGCGTCCCATGGATCTTGGTGTCGCATTTAAGGCGATGGAAAAACAAATGAGCCGACGTTCTAGAGAAGCAGCAAACATGATCTCGAGCTCTCTGTATTCTTCTTTTATTTATACTTTTCATAAGTCTTGATCTTGTCTTCTGCAGTGTTGCTATTTTCGAAACGCCTCTCATTTTTTTTTTCATAGAAAATTGCTAGTAAATTTCTTGCACATTTCTTAATTAAATTATTATTTAATTTTGCGCCGTATATATTTTTTTATTTGTTCTTGAGAGTTTAAAACAAAATATATTGCTCGTTGTCCTCCCTTTTTAAGCGAAATATGAATTATTTTCGAATGTTTCTTGACAGCTATTCTCACAATATATGTACGTGGTATCTATTTTTGCATCTCTCTCTCTATATCCTTCTCGCTGTCAAGTGTCTCTTTATATGACGATCCGCACGAAACGATTGTCGCGTTTCAGTACATTCATTCGTGATACGACAGACTGTCGATAGCGTAAATTTTACAAGAAAGATTGCTTTCCAGTAGCATTCCAACAAGTTGTATCTATTTAAAATGTATAAATATTTGTCATCGTATAATATCAACATTATCCATCCTCTTTCTTCCTTTCTTTCGTATAAAAGGTATATTAGACATGGTGAAAGCTGAAGTAAATAGTTCTTCGCTCGAGTAAATTTATTCAGAGTTCTCGTAACGAGTTTTACACTGATACTAGCCACAAACCGTGTCTACCGACAGTCAAAGTAACAAGCTCGTTAATGCTTCTTTACACTTCATTTCGCATTATAATGATTTTACCATAACTTTGTAGATCGCGAAACGTTACGTGTAGTAACATGCTGCATTTGACAGCATATCAAAATTATCATACTGTTACTAGTTCAAACAATACGTGAAATTATTATTCTTGTCATATCTACGACAATCAATTTGTTATGTTAATGAATTATTAGCTCGAAATTAAAGCACGCGGTTGGCTGATAGATAGCAGTCTTTAACTTACGAAGCGCTCTTCTGTGTTGGACTGTATTTTAAAATCCCCGAGACCCACTTATATACCCTCTATCTTTTAATTGTAGACATTTATTCGTAAATGACTCGAGGTGCTCGAGACGACGTACGTCTACGCCTGGATTTGCAGAAAGCGTTTAAATTACTTTCGAAGATACGCACGCGGGGATATAACTAGCGCGCGTTAACCAACGGCTTATCCAACGTTAAGTCTTCCCTCAATTATCGCGAATAACCCAGCAGTTTACGGTATCCGAAGGTTGCATATATACGCACAGACACACACACACACAAACACACATCGTGGCCATGAGCGCATGCGAAGCGTTTTCGCCGACGGAACGATATATTAGCGTGAATCCCGCAGCTTCTCTCTGACCCGCACACCGAGTCTGGAAGGAAACACCGCGAGGAAGGACGGGGAGGAAAAGAGGGGGGGGGAGGGCAGCATAATGATTTATCTGAAACTGATTTCTCGCCTAAGCGCGAGAGTAATTAACGATCGACGGTAGACGCGAGATTTATCTTCCCGCACGTTCCTTGGAGTCTCCGCCATTGGCAGGAGAATCTCGCGGCATGTATGCACGGCAGTTTGCTTGTTCGCTCCTGCCGGTGTAAAGGTCGAGAGGCGAGAGATCGACGACGGGAAAGAGCGACGACTCGCGATAACGGAATCGATACGTAAATACTCGATAAGAAAGGTAGCTGACGCGGTGGTCCTGAAAAAGGGGGGTGAACGGGGGGGGGAGGGGGGAATCCGGCATCTTGTAATTGCGGAATCGTGTCTCTCCCGGGGTAATGTTCCTCCTCCGGCTCCGGATCTGTAGAATATTGAACTCGTGAGCGAATTGTGATCTAGAGGGTGATCCAATTACTTTGCAAACAAGCAGGAATCGAAGTGTCCTACGGCTTATCGGATTTCCTTTGCGAGACGTGATCGCATTCACTTGCGGGACGATTGTACGAATGATTACGTTCCGTTGTCAGCCAAGCTACTCATCGATAATATGATTTACGTCATTCGAGAGAGAGGGGGTGTCTTTATAATGCGACAATTTGTTTCGATTGTACGTGGCGATGAGGATATGATTCGTTGTTCCAACTCTTGATATCTTTTTAATATTATTATTATTATGCAGAAAAAATTGCGTTTGAAAGAGACATGATTCTGGAAATACAATTTTTAAACACCCTGTACATATGAAGGCAGAAGAAATAAAGATAATGAGCGGATTGCTTTTGCATACGCTTGAATACCAAAGCTTCAGCGATACTGCGTTATCTTATTGTTAGCGAATACCCATTTTGGAGTGCGAATATCGTATGGTGGGTGTGTGATTTAAACTTGTTCTTGATCATTCTCCTATCAGAGAACATTCAATCCGTTCTTTTTGCGAATGTACAATAATAAACAGAAACGTTATCGCGGGGTGGTCTCTCTCGCAAATATTTGCGATGCAGAATGTTTTTTCAGATACGATCTAAACGTATGTATATTTTACGGAAAGATATATTATAAATCGTACGTATTATTTTTTTCTTTTGTCTCGTATGAAAAAAATAATTGGTCATTTAATGGCGGTTGTTTCTCATTGAAAAGACTTTGTGAAAAGCCAAAAAACACATTGTCTATAGACTAAATTGCCGTGAGTTGAAATACATCGAACAATAGTATCGCAACGAATTTTATCCCTTGTGTTGTGTATGTGTCCTGTGTGACTTTTATTCACGCGAGGAATATCACAAGCGCGTCAGTTTTTCGGCGAATCATTGCAAATTTTGCCGGCCGGCGTCAACAAAATAAAAACGTCGGATGCTTGTATTTCGCATGCAAATTCCTGCCAGGCAGAGACCCAATTGTTTTTATCTGGAGCGACAAAGTGAGCTCGCTCATAGCTAACTTGCTGCAATTGGGACTAGCAATAGCGGATTGACAGCGTGCATTTTAATCTCCTCTCGCAATAGAGTAGTAAACCTTTCGAAAGAGGATGTAATCTCAAAACACGTATGTGGAATATAGTATTTTTTATTCACTATATGGCGATCTGTTTTCTTCTTCACTGTCAATGAATATGATTAAATCATATACAATTGATATACAATTGATATGGAATATATTATTGTTATTCATTATATGGCGATCTGTTTTCTTCTGGTATGGTAAAAGTAAAAATTCTTCTGGTATGGTAAAAAAAAAATTCTTCTGGTATGGTAAAAAAAAAAATTTCTTAATTATAACTGATTTGTAAAGATTTGCAGCATTGGACAAACTGTAAAATTGAATTTCGAGAAACTTTTGGAAGAAATCGACGGAAGATCTATCTCCATGGCTCTATTCCGCATTTCGCAGCATCTCACCGTATCTATCGACAGAGAACATTTCAATCTCGAACTCATCTATGTCGAAGTTGCCCGTTGCCTGAAGTTGGCAAGTATGATTGTGTGCAATAGCGAGAATATTCGAGAAGCGCCACAGGACATCCATGCTATCCTGAAACACGATTTCCGCTTTCTTGATCTGTACGTTATTGTTGAACAATTTTGTGCTCTATGCAATGAGAATCCGCACGAGGAGTTGACGCGAGTCCGATCTGTAAATATAGAGTTATATGAAGGGATAAAATATATTTATCCTTTGTTATCTTCAAGTTTCTCACAAATATTACTATCTCCGGGAAATATATTTGCGTGGATTTTTCGATATCGATTTTATTCTATATCAATTTAAGTTACTTTAACAACTAGAGAAATTGCTTAATAAACGGACTGTAACATTTTATAATTTCTTTGTGTTGTAAAGAGAAACACAGCTTGATGGCTATAGCAAATTTGAGTCACGCATCTGAAAAGTCTTTGATGTTAATAGAATATGCTGTGTAATTACGCTTTCTCTCCCCCCCCCCCCTCTCTCTCTCTCTCTCTCTCTCTCTCTCTCTCTCTCTCTCTCTCTTTCTCGCGAGACTGCGGATATTGTCTACACAGAGCTCAATTGGGTTCATCGTTTTACTGCCTAATGCCACTCGGTTTACATTACCGCTTTCATTATGTACAAACGTAAACATCCGAGCATGGCGCAGCATGTAATGTAGGCATGCGCGCGAATTGTGGAGCTGTTTACGACTTCGCCAATAGATCTAATGTTTTACTCGTCTCGTATACAGTTACGCTTGTTACGCAACACTTCTTTCTTTGAAACTTTTATTATGTTTGATATTGATTCTCTGACAGTATTCTCTATTATACGTTTTCTCTCTTGATGATAAACATATCAAATTATGTTGCCTCATTTATTCTATCTGGCGGTGATATTTCCTTTACAAGCAAGTGCAAGATTCTGACGCGTTTAATTGGATTCACCGCTTTGCTGTCTCGTGTCGTCCTGTACGCACATCATCGCTCTCATTATGAATAGACATAAACGGATTCTAACGGCATTTTCCTGCGTGCGTAGGAATATCATCGTTTATATACGACACGATAATGGGGCAAGCTGAATAGTGGTGTGCTGGCGCGACATTAGTCCCGATTTGCAGTTATATCCAACGCTCTAGCGTCGCGTATCATGTCTATATATATATATACACACACACACATACACACGACGATTTCACGGTTCGTATTCTGTCTTCCTCGCATCAATTTGTGCGAATACCGCGCGAGTGAGATGCGATTTGCGCGTCCAGAGACTCTTGAGGTATTTTCAATATCCGGCAGAGCGGTCCTGTTTCCGTTTTTGCACCTCCGCTCTACGTATTTCTACCAAAAGCATCCCCTTTTCCGATCTTTGCGGAGACCAAGGGGGACGCTGATGTACATACATACCTTTGTTAAGCTGGCATTCCCACCACAACAAATTAAAATAAAACATATGCCAAAATGAAGTGCTATTTAGGCGCTAATTTGGTGCTCTATTCCTGATTTTAGTGCTCGAACCATATAGCAGGAATTCGCAATTTGGGGGGGGGGGGGGGTTAGCTTGATGAAAGTTAGTTAAATCGCGAATTTTAAGATCACTCAACTAATTCGCACGCAGCTGTTCTCGGCCCGTGCCCGGTTTTCGTGCCCGAACGTCCGGGCCCTAGTGATTAGAACCGTGGAAGCGTACATATTTGCTTCACCTAATTATATCACTGAATATATATGTTACTGAAATATATGATGATTATCTCTACACAATGTTTTGAATTTTCGAATTATTAGATATCATTATAATTATAAAGTTTCATAATATTATTGTGTTTATATTGTACGTCAATGTACGTGATTTATTATTATTACTAGTCATTCAATCCGACTATTTAGATCATTTAATCTCATTTATTTATATATATTCCACAACTATTGTTACTGTTATATAATCCACAACTATTGTTATTGTTATATGGTTATATATGGTTTTATTTGGTTTTATATGGTTTTATATGGTTTTTGTGTTAAATTAAATCTGGGTATGTCTTGTATATCTTGTACAACGTAACGATTTTTATTGAGAGCCTTAAAGACTAAATATGGACCTTTGTATCTTGGTTTTAATTTACTATTCCAAAACAATTAATCTTCAATAATTTTCTTAAGTGAAGATTTTAAAAATCTATTAATTCTCTCAACTAATCCGCTCGCCCATGGAGCTGCAACAGCCACTAAGCGATGTTTTATATTGCGAGAAGATATAAATTCTAAGAATTTCTAAACAAATTTCTGAAAACTATTCTAAAAAAATTCGCGAAAGTAAATACAAAATCGGCGCTTAAATCAACGTTTTAAAAACTCGACACGACACACAGGGGATATCTCGAAATATTCGTCAGAGACTTGTAAAATATGTTATCGCGTTCTCGCATTTTCGAGATTGAAAGGGAACAAGCTCTCGAAACAGATTGGAGCTTGATCGTCGAATTTGGGGACAATTGTCGTGGAATGTTTCCCATATGTCACCGAGTGTATGTTTTTTTTAAACTGTTTTCGACTGGCTACCTCTTTTCTTTTTGTATCATTCGCACGTATTCATTCCATCTTCGACGGACTCCGCACGGATATTTATTCATGAATGTAATCAGGCGTCGTAACTATTCTCGCACTGCGAAACAATCCTCTGCGGTGAAACGTATATATTGTCGGTCTCGTAATCTGTCTCGTATGCCTCGCTCGATTTACCTCGTCTGGCAATTACTGCCAGGCGCAACGTCGTCGAAACTCTGCGTTTTATAGCCTGATTCATCTCGTTCTACCGCGAAACTACCTGTTTTTGACGTTTCAATGACAGCAGGAACGTCGGTGATGTTCGCTAGGCAACGCGCGCTAGGTTTTTAGGATGCTTCCCTCAACGTTGAAGGGAGCGACGCTAATCTCTAGTGTCAAGGTAGCGGATCAGATCTGATATTGAGTCTCCCTCGCTCGAGCCCTTCAAATAGACCCCGCTTTATCGTACGTGCTACTCGCTAAGGTCGTTTTTATGTTCGACGTAGTGTGTAAAATATGTTGCCAACGTTAACTCCGATTTGCTTTACTTACTGAAATATTAAGTATCACAGATACATATTTTTATGTTTACTATGTAATGAATAATTTACTATCTCATTAATATAAAGAAATCTTATGATTTCGTAATAACGCGATATATAGAATAATGCGAAATGTCATGGAATATGAAGTCTTACTTTTTAGAGCCGGTGGGGTAGCCAAGTGGCACGCGAAAATGTCTTAAGAAGTCCGTGAAAAATCATCCAGAGCGCCGTTTGGAGGGAAACAAATTTTCGCCAGCGTCGATAGCGATGGCGCGAAATTAATTGTACCATTTCTCTCGATGTGCGACTCGAGTTACTCGAACTGCATGAAAAGTTTTCAATATTTCTTCCGCGGAATGTGATGAAAAGCCTCGCTCGCCCAAGAAGCTATCCCGGTGTAGATTGTACGATCGCGCGCGAAAGCTGCGGCACTTTGTCAGCGGCAGTGAGAGAGAGAAGAGCCTCTCTCCCCGAGAATGCTCGAGCTCGGCCAGTCGGTACGTTATTCTCGCGCCGAGTATCGCCGGCACCGAGACGTAAAGGATAACGTACAGCGTCGTAAGAAAGTCGATTTGGCGATGTGTTACATGGCGGCCATCCTCTCGTACGCTGCTCTAAATTCCGCGCCAGCGCGTCCTCGGGGAAAAACGTATACGAGAATAATGCGATGCGTAATGTACGACATAATGTAGAGCCGCGATGCCGGGGCCTTCATTGGGGTAGAGAAGACGCGACGGGGATAGAGAAGACTGGGGGGAGGTCGAGATATTGTCTGGCTGAAGGCCCAGCTGGTCGCGCGATGCGACCGTCTCGGTTTATAATTTCCCCGGAATATCGCTCGTTCTCTTTAAGGGGAAAATATCGCGCGGCCCCTTTAAGGTCCCACCCTCTCTCTTCGCCGGTTCTACCCTCCTGATCCTCCCGGATCCCGCGAAAACGTGGTTATCCATCGATTCGACGTCGAGTGCCGATTGCGAATGAAAAATCGTGCTCCGTAGCTTTCAACTCGATGTGTCGAGCCACTCGAGCGACGATTTCTACGCGCTCGATTAACCGAGTCTCCTGCGCGCGGATATCAATTTCCGGCTGCCTGGTGGACGAACACCTTTATTCCCGTTTTCTATTTGACCTTAAAGGGAGCTTTCTCTCTCTCTCTCTCTCTCTCTCTTGCGCGAGAATTTTATCTGCGTTTTTATTTCATCTCGGTGCGGCATAACGTGCACCTTCTACGTGGATTTGCATTTCAACGATCGGCTCGGTGCGCGAAGGAAATGTTCCGCTTCGCCGATATATTTCGAATTTATAATGTTCTGTTTGCATGGAAATAATTTTGTTAAAGCGATTTCGAGAGTATCTACCTATGCATTAGCCGAAATCATGTACTTTTGCGCTCATGAAATTTCTACCGTAATTGAATATTCTGAAATTTGTCGGGTCGTTTGCGTTTAAGCAAATTTATCTTCCATGGTAAAGACGTATTAAACGTATACATAATATACGTTTGAATATTTGAATCGTCGGATCGATTATACGATAAAGCATCGTTGTTGCCGTCGGTATCGCCAGTAGATGAAGCCTCGTTTCCGAGAACGTTTACAAGAAGTTATATTCAAGTAGAACTGTTCGCGTATTTTTCTTAGAGAGAGAGAAAGAGAGAGATATAGCGTGTAATTACACTTCAGGTAGATTAGAATTTCACGATCGACGTACGCGGCCGCCCATAATGGAGCCGATGCGATGCTCGAAGCGAGATCTCTCTCCTTCACTCTCGCGTCGCGGCAGCGTGCGTGACTTCTCGTCTCGCGTGATATTCCGTGAGTTTGCAGCACGCGTTGGCATGCGCACCGACACGCAAGCGGCTACGAAAGGTTACGTTTACCTACCTACCTACGGTCGTGATATTTTTTTCTTCGTTTTTTTCTCTCTTACTTTCTCTCTCTCTCTCTCTCTCTCTCTCTCTCTCTCTCTCTTTCTCTTTTTCTCGCTCTCGTTCTCTAACGATACATCGGCGTCGAATCGAACGACCGATTTAAGTGCGCCGTTTAAGGGTGCTATTCAACCCTGAAAGCGTGTCACGTCGCCAGGTACATTCGACCGAATCGCTCGCAATGGATCTTACATACACGACAAGGACTGTTAATATGGAGATGATAGAAGTAGTAATTCGATGCTAATACACGGCCGCGTATAAGCTACAATGGGTCGTGCTCCTGTCGGTTACACGGGAGCAAATCGCGAATTCGGTTTCGTGTTCTCGCTTCTCCTTTGCTCTCTCGTTCCCTTTATTTCTCTTTTGCGTTTCGTTCCCTCTCTCTGGGTTTCTTCTGTAGGACGAGCACGCGATATCGTCGTCGTCTTCGTGTCGCCGCGATATATTCCCGTCTATGTATATGTTTGTACGTATGAGATGCGCATCGACGTCCATCGTGCTGCCTAACGATGTTGAGAGGATCGGCAAGGTCGATCGTTTAAAGTCGATTATGCTCGGAGACGATCGAGAGGGGCCAGCCTCTTGCTTGGTCGCGGTCCGGCTCGATCTCTGACTATGAAACGTCCTCGTTATCTCGCAGTTTCTTCGTCGGTTGCTGATCTGGAATCGTTGAAAGGGCCGCTTGAATATGTAACGGGAAAGGTGGTCGAATATCTCTTGTTGAAGGACTTCATAATGTTGCATTGAGGTGTTCAAGTTATGGTTCGAAAAACTGGATCAATATTAAATGCTAAATGTAGCTGTCTGATTTCGAAAATTTTTCATATAAGTATATACAAACAAGATTAAATATTAAGAATTTTTTTGTTTTTAATATAAATGGATAATTATGTTTATTTGTGATCTGATAAAATTGCTTAAGATAGTTTGACGTTGTCGCTTATGGCGATACAAATCTAAGCCTAATGTATATTTCTTTCGTAAGCAACCGCAGTGTCTATTGTTCAGTCAAGAGAATGCCATATAAAGGCACTGTAAAATTGTAGGAAAAAAAGATCTCGTGGAAAAGCGACGAGGGAGCTCCCCTCTATTTACAAGAGAGATCCTCCGCACGTCGGGGACCAGATATTAAATTTCAATCGATACAGCATCCGCTGCTCGCCTTTTCTTTGGTCGCGCGTTCTCCCTCGCAAAGGAGATAGAGATACATGTTTGATAGGAAATTAAGGGTGGCAAGATAAACATTCACTAGGGGTACGTGGAAAAAATATGATCGGAGCGATCATAGAAAAACTCGAAGACGCGAAATAAAATTATATCTGTTGAATAAGAGGCACTTTACAAATTCTTAAAAAATTATGTAAATATATATATATTAATTAAAAATTTAAATATAAATATATTTATTAACTAAATTTATTATTATATATAATTATATATAAAAGAATATTGATGTTGTTAATTAATATTGTATTATTAACACATTTCTATTTATTTATATTAAATATGTTTAGATGTATATAGCATCTCCCCCCCCCCTTTCGACTTTAGTCTCTTCTAGCAGAAGGATATATGCCTATGTGATTTGGATAAATATATAACTGTCGCGTTTTGACATTTTCATGAACATCTCTCGCAAAACGAGCGCTATGCAATTCGTAACATCGATAAGATGAAGTAAATATATATGCGCATATATAAATATACATCTACTAGAGATATTTATGCGAGTCCCCCCGTATATATGTTTGCTACTACCGTGATGTTCGACCAATATGTTTCGCATCATGTTATGCTACATCATCATTTATGCCATATACATGTTGCATATCCAGTTTTGATAACAAGTGGAAATATGTTATTTATACCGTATCATATAATCCATATAATATGTGATCATTACTTATCCATTAAATCTATCTTTTATGTTTATTATGATAAAATAATTGGAAGATAAAGTTAATTGTCAACTCATTCACGATTGCAACTTATCTATTATTTATTTTATTTATTGATATTTGGGTATTGATATTTATTGGTATTTACTGGTATTTGTCTGCCTATTTGTCGTCCGCCGAAACTCGCCAGATGTAAGAAAAATTCAAATTTTATGAATTACGTAATTTCGATATGGTTCATTTTATAATATTAATCTTTAGATCTGTTTTATTCGAGAGTTCCGCAAAGACTAATTCGAAGTAGAAGTCGGTTTCACGGCGCTTCGGTAAATGGAGTAGTAATATACTCACCGGTCGAAGTAAAGTGAGATTCAGTGGCTTTCGTGGGTAAGGTAGCGATATCTCCAGTATACGAAGTAAAATTGCTGTGAAACTTTGTCACTCTTGGCTTTCTGCCGTATCGCGGAGAAGAGGGAGTTTGAGAGTACCGATTATTGGATGACTGTGTGGAGAAAATCGAGAAATTGATGCGAAGTACGCGTCGTGTTATGCAGTACGATACTTTACGTATATTTACATGATTATTTGTGGTACAATATAGACTTCCATTCTCTATATCATTGCACTATCTCTGGGTTACGGGAATTTTAATAGCTTTACGGTTTTACTAGCTAATGCTATTTTTATATTTCATCAAACTCGATATCGCGCTGCGGTTTTGCGGTCGGCTATCCGTCGTTGTCACGCTCGTGGAATATAATGCGCAAAAAATGCGAGGTTGATATTTTTGTGCAGAATTTTAAGAGTCATGCACGGCATATATATGGTAAAATGGTATTTAAATTTTGAAAAGAATAAAATATAGAATTTTTTTGAGAGAGATATGGACTCCGGAAAATCTGTAAGTCTATATTTCGAGTTTAAATATTTCGAGATATGTATTTGAAACACATATCACATATACATGCATCGAAAAAACAATTGCTTTCTGCACCACGACCGGTAATAAATTGACACTTTTATCCTATAAAAAGAATTAAATGGAAATGTATACAAAATTTATGTTCTCTCTGTATATATATACAATCTACGAACGCTTTACCTAATGATATTATAACGCGTCATTTGTGAATTATTTTCTTTTATCTCGCGAGCAGCGAATGGTAATTTTGTACGAAGTATCGCGCTTCGTTCCATCAAGGTTTAATTATAACACTCGTATCACACGCGAAACTTTAATTCAGGTTATTGACAAAAGGGTCACGCTTCGAAGTTATGTCATTTTTATTGGCGACGAAAGGCGTCGTCGCGCGAATCGCGATTCGTAAGAAATGTATCGTCGCTCTGTCGAGTCGACGTACGCGCGACATCCACGATAACCCCTCGTCTGCGTTCACCCTCGCGTCGTCAAGCCTACATCCTACCCTCATGTATATCCTGAGCGTCCTGCGGACGTGGTGATGCATGAAAGCGTCGAATACGATAACTTATATCGCTTTTGCGGGAGGGAGAGATTCTGGATAGTAAGAAATTTACCGATATATTTACGTTTGGCTTCCTTGTGTTACGTGACATTATGTTAACGACAAACTTAATCTATTTTGCATGCAATTACGACATTCTCTATGAATTACGGTGAAAACAATGTCACTCTTTCTCTACATTTTGTCTATTTCCAATTGTTCTTAGGCGCTAAAAATGATCTCTTTTTTCGCTATGCGAATTTACGAGCATAAGACGCTTTTTTTTTAAATTTGTCTGGCGGTAGCGACATTGTGTTAGCTATTGGAAGGAATGGTGATAACACTTATGTGTCTTTCGTTGGTTGGTTACACGATATGTTCTCAGACTCGTGGAGAGAACGACGTACGGATGGATAGACACCCTCGGGAACCACTCGAGCTCCCTTCCTGGTTGCGCCCTCACTTTAAAATCCCCGAGGCTTAATCAATAACGGATGCATCACACACGTGAAGTTTTCATACTTATTATTTAATTTGAAGTATACCGAAAAATGTCAGAGACGACTTTTGAAATACATACATACATATATATATTTTATTTATAGCAACTTTTATAATTAGATGAGTTTATATTCTTAGAGATATCGTGTTAGAATAGGAAACCGCAACTTCAGCGAAAATTGTCGGCAATCTTTCCTTCCCAGTTTGCATATGTAAGTAAACGTGGAAATAAAATCGTAAAGGCAAAGGGCAATGTGCAAAATAAATGTCGTAAAGTTGC
Source organism: Lasius platythorax (assembly GCA_963971435.1). Classification (NCBI taxonomy): domain Eukaryota; kingdom Metazoa; phylum Arthropoda; class Insecta; order Hymenoptera; family Formicidae; genus Lasius; species Lasius platythorax. The sequence goes on from OZ020545.1 coordinate 9,674,650, forward strand.
TTTATGAAACAACTTCGAGAACCTCGGTCGCGCTCGAGTGTGCTTGTTACGATATCCGTTAATCCCTGATAGACATCTAGAGGTAATAAATAGTCCTTCTATTAATGTAAATTGGACCGTGATGCAGTACGTATAGTCTTAAGTCCCTTAATCACGTAAATAGATTTCGAGATGTGAGTGAACCATTTGCGACTGGAGGTTCCAGGAAAGGCTCCATTTACATGGGTAAATATTCTTGTGCCGGTATATAACGCGGTGTTCTCTGCAGGCTGCATTCCGGAGTTGCCCTTTAATTAGTACGTCACGTTCGGGGAGGGCTAACTTCAGATTCAGATCGGTCCGATCGGTACGTGCGCGGTTTAAATTCGTTGGTCGGCTGTTGGAAAGGACTTATAGCTCGTTAATTAGCTCGCGTTCGTTATGTTAACACGATAAGACGCTGACTGTTTAATTCGAGGTCTGAATTTGTAGATTCGTTGCACATTAGAATACATGAATTTCAACGCAACTGAGAATTATCGAAGCTTTCAGAATATTAAAACATTACGTATTCTTTTTTTATACATCGTTTTAAAAATATTGTTTATATTTTATAAAAGTAGTTCGAGCACATATTTAGTCGTTTGAGGTGATAATCTTTAAAGAGCATGCATGCTGTAAATTTTGGTATACTACAATGGTTTGACTCAGTATATCGCTAGTGATACATTGAAACTTGCTGAAATAATTTCGAGAAGAAAAGATAATAACTGATAGCGGGGCATAATGCGATTTCGTTTTGTAAAGCTACACCGGGACAGGAGAATCGATAACGACATCGTTAGGAGACGCTGCTGCGGTGACCGTTATTCGCACAGACGAGCGGCGCTTTCAATCGACCCCTGATGATCGCCCAAGTGAAAACGCGAATTAACTTTCGCCGCGGCTGACCCATCTATCTCGCACGCTACATTAGGTACCACCCCTTCGTGTCGCGTAGTTTTTCATCCTTTGAATATTGTGTAATGATGTTTGACACCGGTGCCGAAGATGTCTTCGCAAGACGGTTCTTGTCGCGGTGACCCGTTAGTAAAAATATATTCCCCGCTGCGATGAATATGTGCGTCAGATTACCTCATCACGCGGCAATGCTTGTCAAAGAAACGGGGAACAAAAACGCGATACGCAAGCGTTGTTCGTGAGAAAGTAGAATTAGTATTACGTGAAAGCTCGCAATTCTTTTATATAAAGCTGCAATATAATCAATGTTTCAAGGCTCATTGAAAATTATCTTATTATATAGCGTGAACTTTCACGATACTTATACAGTTATTGCGGTTTCGATCTGTCTTCTTTAATTTTGCAAACTCCAACATTTTTCCTATACCTCGCTTTATTTCTCATTTAAAAATCGCCCTGGAAATCACCCTATGATTTTTATAACAAGCACATTATTCGGTTCAGTGATTCAACCAACAGTTTCTGAATTCAATTCTCAATTTCGTTCTCTCCGACCGCGGTCGGTACCCATTGGGAGGCATAAATGCTGACGTCTAGAATAAAACCGCGTGGACGCGCGCGCGAGGTTTCTAACGAACGGTGATTTTTATTCTCCGTGTATATGACGCCGGCGACGCGACAGCGCGCAAATTCGCTCGGATCTCGCTCGAACGAAATACATAGAGAGACATCCATTTCGCAGGTTTCCCCGATTTAGATTCCGTTGCCTTTTACATATGGAACACGAATTGCAAATAGGCGCGCAACAATCACGCGCCTCCGTTTCTGTCTCTCTCTCTCTCTCTGTGCGCTCACTCGCGCGATTAGAATCGTCTTCGCATCCGTCTCTCTCGTTCTCTTCCGCGCGTATCCCCCTTGTCATTGAGAAAGAAAGCTCGCTGTTGACGTTCGCGGTCGCATACCTCGTTATTCCGTTACTCCCCACGACCTCCTTTCAACGGAGGAAGCTGGATGCCACTAATGGAAAGTACCTCCGAATGGGAAGGGTGTGGTAGGGAGGCGCCGGAGATGCGGGTCATATAAACAGTATGGTAATAAAGACGGGCGTTGCTTATGGCATAATTATGGTAATTCATTAATAAGGACTCTCGGTAACTTCTACCACCGCTGACGCCCGTTCCGTTCCCCGTTTACTTTTCTCGCGGATAACTAAGCTTCGAGGACCATGCAATCCGGAATACCTAGATTGAGAATATAGAAGAGTACTATCGCGAGAGCAGTAAATGCGGACGTAAACAGCTCGAGTGCACGTCTATAAGACGATTGGAAGCGCGGCCGGATTAAAGACGACGATACGGCTCACTTTTTTCCTTATCGGGATAATGTTATAAACTAGTTAGGCGATATAAGCCTGACGTTATATAAATTTCTGTCGAGAATCGCCGGATTCTTGGCTGGTTTCACGTCGTTTACGAGATAATGAGATGGGCGGACGGCTCGCTGAAGAGAATTTGCGATTAGCTCTTCGGCGGATCTCTTCAACTCGTTCCGTTCGAACGAGAAAGGGGGAATTTCCGAATAATTTGATCTGTCTTGGATATCTCGGTGTAAATCTTTTCGTTCGCGCGCTGTTCCACGAAAGATTGTCCGATGCGATTTGTCTTGTATCGCTTCGAAAACACGGAAGACAAGCGGAGAGGACCGAAAATACGATAGTTCCAGGAAGCAAGTCGAAAGAGGAGGCCGAAAGAGACGAAGAGATGCGAGTTTCTCGGGTCACTCTGTGTGGTAGGCGCGCCATTAATTTTTCATCGGTCCTGGGAAAACAGAATCGATAATGTTCCACTCGGATACAGTACGTGGCCCGCATACCAAGGGAATTGAGGCACAAAATTCACATTCGTTTGCCGCTCATTCGGCAACGCGGGACGTTCGAGAAACAGAATTAAGACGTCGCAATATTTTGGAAAGTTTTCACCACTATGGCGGTCGTCGAGCGATTCATATATATATATCATCACCGTGATAACGGAGTTTCGGAGGAGGTTAGCGTCAGCGCGAAGTGGGTGATAAGGTTTACGGTTATTTCTTCAATTAGGGCGATACAACGAGCCACTTAATTGGCCGCTGATTTTTATCCACCCTCGCGCCGTCACTCGTAGTTTTATCGCCGCGTGTCTCTTCCGCCCACCCTTGCTTTTATTTCCAATTAAAACGACATTCTGACCCCATTTTCTCTACCGCGACAGGCTTTATCCTTTTTTTTTTTTCTTTTATGCTTCTCGCGCGTTCGCGCTCAACAATTCTCGATGTCGAATCTCTAGGACGGTTTCAATCGTGCAATTTTTATTATAGCATATTGGAACGAATCGCGATCTATCCGATTTACATTGGTGATATCTCTTATTCGTATCGCGCACTGCAGGTCTTTAATCGAAATGCGAAATGCACGTGACATTCGAGTGACCGAAATTAACATGATTTCTGTGGGATATTTTTTTCTCTGATTAAAATATATGTAGATGTAGATGTAGAAAAAAAACATATAACAATAATCACTTTATTATTGCCACAATTTGCACATCTCCAGATATTATTATTACAAGTCTCAATTTCTTGATATCTAAATAGATCTTTGTCTAGCTAATGAATTATGAAAATTGTAGTATTTCCGCGATTACCTTACGAATTTTACTGAAAAGAAAACAAGGAAATCATCACTGAAGTCTCGCTAGATATCGATATTGCGCTTCAGGTTCCTTACATCGTCGTATTTTCTTTCTTTAATCCGAATTCAGTGCCGCGTCTTGCACTCTTTCGATTCTCGCGGATGAATCGGAGCGCAGCGAGATATTGGACTCAGCCATGAATGGAAGATACGTGGAACTTTCTTTCTCCCTCTCTCTCTCTCTCTCTCTCTCTCTTTCTTTTTCTTTCTTTGAGAATGCTGGAAGAGCAGCGGCGGGAGGAAAGGCAGAAAACGCGGAGAACACTAACAATGCGAAGAAAACGTTATTCGAGTTTGGATCGCGCCGTGTACGCGAGTAGCTTTCGGCTCGCGCGCCAAACTCCGTAGCGGATTTCATTTTATTTCCGGTCCACCTTCGACCATCCTTTTGTGAAGCCTCATGGACTTTCTGCCTCCTCCCCGCCACCGCTTGTCTTTGTCGCCGAATGTGTACTATACACCAAGGGGTTGAACGGGGAGAGGTAAAAAAGGTAGAGAAAGGTCTCTCCGCAGGCTAGAGACTCGACTTAAGATACTTTCGTCGACGTCCACGATGTGTCCTCATCCTTCTCTTTCTTGCGTCTTTCTGTATTCCTGTTTCATATTCTTTCTCTTTCTCTCTTCTTTTCTTTTGCTACGAGTTCTCTTTCTTGCGTCTAGTCCTTGACCGACCGTCGCTGGATTGTCGAGCTCCTCGATTGGAGAACCCTAAACGAAAATGTTTCCGGTTCGTTCGAGAGATCGGTATTATCCTTAGCCGCGTGTACCGGCTTCCTTTTATTTCGCGAAATTTCTTTCTGCGCTCCTGTAAATTGTTTCCCATGAAAATTCGTTTCATCCCCTGGCGGGAGGTTTTTGTTTCGTGTGATTGTTCTCGCGATCCCTTATGTCAGTACTACTGAGGAGTGCTGTGATAATTTCAATCTGGAACGCGAGAATGTGACAATTTTGGTCAGATAAAAATTTCATTTACACGCAGAATTTTTGCAGGCAGAATGTACTCTTGAAGATTTAGAGAAGAATGATGTAGGGATTATATATAGTTAAAAACTTATTCATAAAATAATCAATCGGAGAAAATAAAAATTTGAATTGATTGCAACATACAAGAGATATATCAAAGATAGAGTCTCTCTATTATATTTTTTATCAAAAGTTTGTAAACTGTAAACTATTTTATTATAGAAAGATGGGAGATTTTTACGGAAATTATAAATTGCTAGGCAATGCTCTCGTGCGGGGATCTTTTATTCTTCTCACCGAACTGATAAAAAACGGATTGCCTGGAGCAATGCAGCTTGCTAAAATTACCCACGCTTATCGCGCATTTCTCTCCTTCTGCGGAATAAAATTTTCGTATAATAAACTTCATAACACTGCGAATTGGAGCGTACTGACTAGCGATGCTACTAAAATTTCCGTGATGAATTTTTGTTTTGCCGAGGTATTTAAAAATTCTAATTTATGCATCAGTTACAAACAACCAGACGCTATGCAGCAAAAAGCGTAATAAATTCACTTAAAATTTAATTTTATGATTTAATTATTCGATCCCAACATTTATATACACTCATATAATGTCACAAAACATTATTATTGCTATGGAAAATAAATGTTCGAAGTTAAAAATATCGTGTAAATTAAAAACTTGTAAATAGATCATATAATTTTAAAAGAATTTCTCATGGTACACACACATACATACACACACACTCTTTCTTTCTCTCTCAGTATCGTGCATGTGTGAAGGAAATAATTTAAACAATTCCTTCGTATTGGAACTGCTATCTCGAGTTTGCTCTCGGGTTGGACTTCGAAAGTCGCGCATAACCTTGATTTGCGTAAGACCTTGAACCCTGGGGGAACGTGGCCGCGATGCAAATGCCTAATTCGCGATGCGGAAAAAATGCTTAAAGTCCGTTCTCTCCACGGCGGTGAGACCGGTACCGATGGAAGAAGAGTCACGCGAGGCGACGAAGGACCGAAGGTTGCATTAACATAACATCAACTCTCTATGGTGCATATACCGCAACTTATTCGCTGAACTTCGATGAGCCGCAATGTTAATATGGCAATATATATTCATGCGAATTCATACGACTTAAGTAGCAAATGCTCTCGCAATTACATTAACGCGGTAGCCAATGGCATACTTGTATATATGGCAATTTTTAGAAAGACGTGGTACCTACATTTAATTCGAGAGCTTGTCCTACTGAGAGTGTGGGAGAATTTTACTTCGGCACATTTACATACGCACATTCACATACACATATTCACGCTTATATACAGCGTGTATTGAAAACTGTAATCTATGAATTGGTCAACAAAAATGCTGTTATCTTTCTTATTCGCATGAAAGTTTTTGATTCATCTAGAAATCTCAGATAAATAATTCATTGGACAAATATGTTTATAGAATTAGTTACTAAACTTTTTCACATTTTCTGAATCGTCTTGTATATGCATATACCATAATCGTATACATATTTTTGCTACGAAGCTATACCTGCTATTGCATGTGAGCTGATATAATTATGTTGCTAATCAATGGCCAGCAGCAAAATAAGCGAAACAAATTATTCACACCATTATTATTACGTATATTACTTTATGCAGACGGCATCGCGAAATAATAATATATATTAACAAGATCGTTAGGTCTGTGCTTTTTTGCATAAGTGCTGTTACACGCCGTTTCACTTCTTAATACGAAGCACATCGTAAACATCCGCTATAAGAAGTGGAGGTAGTCTTCCTTTCATCATTCACAAACGTCACTCGCTCTTGATAATTATGTGCGATAAAAATGGCATGAAATTATCGTAAAATTACACGTATTCCTATATACTAAGCCAATTCGGTATTTTATAGTTTGACTGAAATTATCAATTCTGACATTTAACGTTGATATTACATAATTGTACATCGCATGAAGAATTAAAACGCAATTTGTCTGGCGCATTAATTTTTACAAAGCAACAAAACATGAATATTGCGTGTAATTGAAAGGTTGAAATTAAAGTCCGAAATTACACGAGCGAAATAAATTTCTGTGTCGCATCAATCATATTTTCGCATATATACTGGGAAAATTTCTGTCTATCGTAAAACGATGTCCAATTGGTTCCCCTAAGCAGGCTTGATTGTCGCGCGTAAAATATACCGTTCGAGAGCGTATAAATTGTTCTTCTCTTTGTCAGCTGGTTACTCGGTGTAACTTCGTGTTTAAGCGAATCTCATTTAAACGAATTTCATTGCACGGCGTTATGTGTGCGCGGGTGCAACGCAGATTTAACACAATGGGTCGCGCCGGCTACATAACGTAACACAATTATCCATCGAATTTCCGCGATGCCATCCACGGCTTGCACGTTGAATGAATTTAATGGAAACTCGCATCCAAAGCGGTTGATCGGCGTCGATCGGCAAAACGTGCGTCGCGTCTTTCGCGATGAAAATCCCGATCGAGTTTTTCATCGCCGCGTCGCATCGCACGCGTGTATATATACAACGGATAAAAAAGCGCGGTAGCCGCGCTATTTGCATAGGTAATTGCCTGTTGCACGTGGCGCTTCGTTGTTGGCATAATCGGATTCGGCCTACGGTGATTTTATTTCTGATGCGTTGACCGCGATTCGCACTGTTTGTTCGCACGAAGCTGACGGTGTATGTACTTCTTCCGCTGTTTGAAAATTTGGAGATCCGACAGTTTAATTATAAATAAATAACGTTTCATAAATGAATCAATCTTCTCTATCTCTTATAATTATCGTAAAGTGCATTCGAGCTGAAATTTTTATATTATATCTAACTGTAGTGTTTTTTTTTACATAAAAGTTTTTTTTTAAGCATAAAAGGCTTTTTGAAAAACTTCACAAAATTTTGCGACGATTACATTTGTGTGTAAACTTCTTATCGCTTTTAAAATTTAAAACTTAAACATTTTGTAATATTACAAACATAATACAAACGTCACATATAAAAAAGTATGTATTCGAACTAATATTTTGCTTTCGTAACAAATACTCATGGAAAGCTACCGTGTTCCGTTGAAGAAAGTCGTGCGAGGAAAACGAGAAACGCAAGAAAGGACCAATTTGTTGGATCTAGAAAGGTAGATTGAGTTTTTTAAGTTGGCTGCTCTAGAATTGTCGCCTAGATCACTTAACTGGTTACGTGGCCAATTCGGTGTCGACGTGTTTCAGGTCGTTGGGTCAGCCGGGTCATTGAGGGATAGATTTGTGCATTACGAAATACTTTTCGTAATGGATGAAGTGGATTTGAGTAGTGCCGATCATTTCCCGCGCTTGCGTATGGAAAGCACGTGCCCTCATCGGGCCCGCAAACTTGGCAGGTCCGCCAAATTGCTCGACTAGGATTAAATCGTTCTTCCGCTACACGGACTCTACGTTATTACACTGCTAGCTTGCATAAAATACGCTTAAATTATACCATAACGTATCGCTCTATTATACAAGCGTACCTCAAGTACGAGAGGGCTTTTAGCGATCTTTTGTAGATTAGAACGCTGCCACATCTAAAGAGAGAAAGAGAAAAAGAGAGAAAGAGAAAAAGAGAGAAAGAGAGTGAGAAAGAGAGTGAGAAAGAGAGAAGCATAGGTATAACCGTAGTTTCGTACTTTCTCTCGCACACTCGCGATCACCAAAATTATCCAATCAAACCTGCGATTTAACCGGCGCAACATGTTCGAGTGGAATCGATACTCGATACGTGCATCGTATGTCTACCGAAGGCCACGTAAATTGCAAGGGAGGGGGGGGGGCAAGCAAGCAAACGTGCGCGATGCAGAAAATGCGCCGGACAGGTGCATCGCGCATCGCCGTGGCGAACCACGACGATAATAAAACGTCGGTCTTGTTGCGCGGGGTCGCGACTTTTCAAGTGCATCTTTCGCGAAAAGAACGCCACAGTACGGGAGTGCGAGTATATTTAGTGGCAGCGGACTCCACCCACTGTCCGCCCAATATTAACTCTCGTGCCATAATGCGCTAAATTCCTACCACCCCGTTCTCAACATCCTCTCGTCCTTCCCCCGAAGAGAGAGCGAGGGTCTTAAATCTCTTCCAGCGCCGAGAGTAACCGGCAACCTGTGCCGCCGCTCGTATATCCTTAGGTCCGTTTCGAACAATCGCCGACTCTTTTCTTTCCTTTCCACTTTGCAGTTATGCCCAGAGCGAAGGAATCTCGCTTGGTGCAGCCGTACAACGTCGACGCGATGGAACAACGGACATCGAGATTGCACACTTCCACGTGGCGTAAACTTTTCTATCGCGTGCGGGGAATGTTGTACGTGTGCGACTCGTGTCCACTGAACTGTGTTATAGATACTTTTGTCAGAATCCATTGATAGTCGTGATAGCGAAGAATAAATTGCGTGTTACACGTGAAAATTTCTCACTTTACGAGTTAAAGAGCGACGAATCGCGTTGGTTTCGCAACCATTTTTCGCAGTACTTTACATTGCAATTTTATGAAAAATAAAAAACCTTCAATATATACGATCTGAAACTTTAAACAATATTATATAATTATTACATACGCATAATTTTATTTATTACGAACACATTACGTTAGATACAATCGTTAGATAATCATTTCATATAAATGATACAACTTAATTTTCCAGTAAAGAAATTCGAGGGCCATTAACAACTTGCGAACAAAGGATTAGCACGATATATCGTTTATTCGAGACACTTCCAGCACTAAAGAGCCGCATGTTCTCCACCGCACGAGATATCCGCCGCGTGAGTAACTTAAGGGGCGCATTAATAAACTCGGTCGCCATTATCCCGTGACGACGCGATATACGAGTACTTTGCGAACACCCGGTGGATACGAGGCGAATAAGTAGGTCCGCCGCTTTACATTTATCTCGGTGTAAGCGGCCGCCGGTCGCGGACCGTGAGGTTGCACACGAGGACGCATTGATTATTCGCGGCCCCGCATTACCGGAGCCCCCCTCCCCCTCCCCCCTCCCCTTTCTCTTATCCTTTACCCGCAAGAGTCGCGCACCTGAACGCGTCCTCGTCCTCCGCCTGCTGGCATGGGGCCCCCGTTTTGTTTTTCTCCTCTCGAGCACGCGAGCATCTCTCCTCGTCCTCGACCTTTGACCACGCTCTCTCTTTCTCTCTCTCAAACCAGCCTCTGTCTCGGGAATATCGCCGGGACCCCTCTCACGGATCAGCGTTTTTGCGCAGCATATTATTTATCGCCCTCAATTAGTCATGCGACAAAAGACGTGTTGGTTTCCGCTCCGCACCGCTCCGCGCTACGTCGCGCCGCGGCGCGATCTGCTTCGGCGAGCGCCGACAATAGACCCCCCTCACCCTCTCCCCCCATCCTGGAAGGGCGCCCCCTCCGCGGGCGCGGCACGGTCTTATCGCGATAGCGACCGTTGGATATCTTCGATAATTTGCGGCGGAATATCGCGTGACTGCGAAGCGACCGTCACTTTAGTAGGGGTGGTGAATTGCATTCAGAAGGCAGTAGAGTACTTGATCGTTCCCGGGCCGTCGTACCTTCGCACGGACGCGCTATTTATTACCGCGCCGATCGAGATCTGCATTCGACGTGCGTTACTGACGTCGAGACGTTTCCGCGTAATTACGGTACCTTTGTACATAAAGCGGTTTCGCGAAACGCGAAAGAGCTCGATCGCCAGACATTTCGACCGATTAATTAATTTAAATTTCTGCGCAAGCAATTAATTAGGAATTGTGAAAAAAAATATTAACAAATAATATAGAGGGAGATTCTCCTCGTTCTGCACGTTACAAGAACTCGCGAAATTGTATCTGTTTGAGCATGTATCTGTATGACATTTTTAAGTAATTTTCTGCCAACGAAAATATGCAGCGTGCATTTGCATATTGAATGCACAAAGATACGGAGTTCTAGTAAATTGTGATAAAAAGCATAAATATCATAAGCTCTTCTAAGTACTTCTACTTTATATTCATACGTAATGGTACGTATGTACAAAAATCATCGTGAAAATCTTCCCTATCTCCGCGCTACGCAAAGAAATCTTATCTTCAGCTTTGCTATATACGTGTATATACGTATATCTCCGATTTCTTCCACTCGTCCTGTTACGCCTTTCGTATCCTTCTAGCTGTTTTGATCGTCGAAGCGTATGCTCGCGAATATATTCTGCATCATGACGAAAGTTAAATCTGTTCTAAACGATAAAAAGTAAACGAAATGTAAACGGTATCGCAGTTTTTCGTTGCTTCAAAGACTGATAACAAATGTTAGATAATAAATTGATCGGCGCGTCTTAAAAATTGCGTATAATCGCAAAAGGGATGACTGGCAAAAAGTGCAGTTTGGGTGTTATTTGTGTTATTAAAACGTTATTATAGATAAGCATGAATAAGTAATATATAACGTAACGAAGTATTAATCTTCTGTGATTTTTCATGTATCAATAATAAAAGTTTGCGCGTTATTTTGCGAAAGAAAATCTTGATATTCGAATATTAGTGTTAAGAATGCTGTAAAAAATAACTTTTATCTTTGAAAAAAAAGTTAAACGAACTCGAATCTCGTCGTTTCAGGCAGGCCCTTAGAAACGGGAAAACCGAATTTTAGACCGATTATTATATTGATCGACATTGCCAGTCGATCGGAACAGTTGGCGTTGCTCCATTTATTATATCTGTAATACAATTGCGAATACAATCGTTTTTTTTTTCACCCTCGGTCGCTATTTAACTCGAGGAAACGGTCGGTACCGACCACGAAATCGAATACTTTCATGATTGAAATTTCATTGTACGCGTCACCCTCGTGGCCCGTCTCTCGGCTTTAATAACGATCCGTCAAACACAACCGCCGGCTCGTCGGCCGATTTCGAATTAAAATTTCAACCCGGTGCGCTTTATGATTGTCGGAATTAGAAGAATCGACCCGTTACGGGATAGCGGTGATTTCTTTTTTTTTTCGCTTTCTACCGAGAGAGAGATTCCATGCAACTTCTGACGATCGCCGTGCAATCGCTGACTCGATCGACTCTCTTCGCGCGAGCACTATTACGAAACACGTACCGCGAATTTGATGATCTATAGGTCAATCTTCTCGTTTAATCTCAGTACGCTATGGCGAACTTGGTCACCTACTTCGGTTCGAAACTTGTCAACCAGTTGGCAAACTATTGGCACGGAAACTCGGGTTCAAATCTCTATCTCTCTCCCTCGTGTTCTTGTCTCGACGACGGTTCTTCGCGAATTGGTCAGTCGAATCTCGCCATTATCGAAACGCGGGACCGCGATAGGAAAACGAACCGTTCCGCAAGAAACCGACGAGTTCCAAAAACCAACTTATTCTATCAAAATATTTTTCTTTCGACTACGCCCCTTCCCCCTCGAGCTCATCGGCCGAGCAAAGTTCCATTACGGAATTATTGCACTTTCCGAATCTCCCTTTCCCTCCTGCCTCTCTCTCTCTTTCTCTCTCTCTCACTCTCTCTCCCTCTCTCTCACTCTCTCTCTCTCTCTCTTTCTCTCTCTCTCTTTCTCTCTCTCTGTGTTCTCCCGTTATACCGAGATGAAGTTAGACTTTCGCGGAGTTTGGCCATTGCTGTAGTTTCCGCTTGCATACGCGAGTTCGCTCGTTCAACAAAAGCTACAAATTGCTTATTGTTTTACCCTAATATTATTCTCCGACCGCTTAATAAGACGTGAATCGCTTTGCGACCGCGTCACGTTTGGCAAAAACGATTCGGCGATTTAGCGCACAGTTCGGCACGCGTGGCGCTATTCTGCGGAAATTAGATTTACCGTAATCTTTTTTCGGTAGCTACGGTCAGCATGCAAAAACCGTACGTATTCATATTCATTCGTACGTAAGCTAGTTTTTGTCGGTCGGCCTAGGAGATGACGAATGGCCTACGCGGAGGGATTGTTCATTGAAGGTTTGCACGCCCTTGGCGTTCTTGTATACGATTTTTCATGGTTTTCACGCACACAACCACTTCGTTTGATATTGCGAACAATAACTCGAAAAAAATCGATTCGACGAGCACAGTGCGAGCCTTCAATTAAAGAATCAATTGAAATTGCACGATAATCGATCGAGAGGTATGAATAGAGAAAAAAAGTCTACAGGGAGTAAGGAAATAAATCTAATCAAAATTATAGTTATTTATCTAACTCGTGACATATCTAGAAAAAAATGTATACTTCAATTATTCAATTAATTTTTTCTTCCAATACTTTCAATTTTCATTTTAAGTAATTCAAGTTTTTAAACTAATTTTTATTTCCATAAATTAAATATACATCAACGTGTTTCTATGTATCGAGTTGTTACAGTCGATGTACAACTGACTATAGCATATCCCTTTCATATTCTAATAGTCAACAGAATTTTCCGGTAATCGTTACGATACTCGGTAGGACGAAATCCCGATTTTCGTGCGATTTCCGTCCAATCCTATTTCGCGTCCAATCGAGAATCACGTAGAGCGAAAATCACGGAAGAGCTCTATCTGTTTATGTTAGAATCGCGTACAACACTCTGACCGAGCCAAGCGAACGGGGATTCGAAGCCGTTTCGACGATATGCGGATCCGTACTATCGCAGAATCGTATACCGTTTAAGAGATCGTTCCCAGTCACGCCCAAAGTTTCGGATCCTTAATCCAACTTAATTAGCGTCAGCCTCGCTCGCCCCTAACGGCAAACCGACCGCGATAAAAGTCTCATGGCCTCTTAGCGCAGAATAATAGGCGAATGGACCAATGCTGGATCTCGTATATACGCCTTCTATGCTCACATTTGGTAGTAATAGAACTTAAATGAAATTCAACAATGACAAAATCTTCTTCTCCCTTTCTTACACGATCCGTCTGTTATTTCTGGAAAGTACTTCTACGTAGGTTGTTCTTGCGATGTCGATTGCCAGCTAGTCTGCATCTGAAGCCAAGCCCTGTGCTTTGATAGCGTCTATAATCTTGTCCATAATGTTAAACAGTAGTAGGCAGAGATAATGACAAAATGAGTTGCAAAATTGTTTTAGGGAAGAAAAAACTTCTTCATTGTCTTGATTTCATCTATTTCAATCTTGTCTTCTGCTAATGTTCTTGGTTATTAAAAAATGATTATCTTTACGGCGAATCGCTCTTTCCTTCGTATTGTACTTTAGCTTTAAATCGATTTATCTGTAATTATCGAACACCCCGAATAAAAAGGATGCTTAAAACGATACTTGTTAGTCAATGCAGCGCATGTTGAGACGCTCCGATTGCAGACAGCGAATATCAAAAACGTGTTCAATATACGCATATACATATATGTGCCGTGGCGCACACACGGCTGAGAATGAAGATAGCGTACACAAAAATGGTATTTAGAGAAGGATGATTGATGCTACGGGAACTCGAGCCACCTCGTTACGACCCTGCTTCCTGGCTCGGCGCTGTTCTTTTTCTCCACTCGCATTACCGTATCCCATCTCTTTGACGCTCGGTTACAACCGCCCTGCAGTTGTCCGAGCTGAAAACGAAATCTTAATGACACCTGTCTTGAGTGCTCACCGCTCGCGCTGCGTGCAGCGAAAATTGTGGACGGACGAGAAGGAAATTGCAAACTTGGCGCACACGGTTCTCGCGTATCTTCATTAAATATGATTGATTTCTTCTAGCTTCTCCCCGCGGTCTCTCAAGTACGTCTTTAGTACATTGTGCGCTTCAATTTTTCAATCGTCAAGAACGTCCGAAACGATCGTATTCAATATGCCGTATCGCTTTATTAAAATTCTATTACACGCACCAAAAACGCTTTCTAACTGCTCGTGCTATCGTTCAAAGTCGAGCCAGCAGCACCGCGATATTCCGTTAATCGACAAAAAGCGTGGCTTCTTTTTCCGTCAATCAATCTTGCCCCCCCGCAAACGGGGTCGGGGGCAAATATCGAACGTCTGTTTTGCTAAAAAAAATCATAACCATGATCTGAAAAACGACATTTCTCCGCCGCTCCCTCGGGGCGCGATACCCGCGCATTCCTCGTCGGGATAATCCCGCCGAAGGTAAATCCTCGAGCTCGGCGTTTCCCTTCTCTCTTTTCTGGGGTCCAGATCTATCTTGCCGGTCGATCAAACTGCACTGGCCAACAGCGACAATGAGCCGAACCGCTTACCCTCCTGCACAGAATCACAGAGAAAGCAGGGGAGGGGCAAACAGGTCCCCCTATCTCTTCTCGCTTCTCTTCTCGCCGCGTTTCATATAAATAAATATTGTCCAATGATTGATCGTGCGTCGTTGAGCTCGCGGGCAGGACATTACATCAAGCGACCTGACACGGTGGCGGGTTCCGAGAGAGGAGGGTCCGCATTTTTTATTTACGTCTTACACCGGGTAATTTGTCATCGTGCCACAATGCTCGCCTTACGAACGGCCCAGAAAGTCTCGGCGAGTTAAAATACGTGTACGGATATAATCGTCAACCCGAGGCATGGATAAGCATGACGACGGCAACGGGGGTTGCATTATAATCGAGGATATTCTCGCATAGAGTTCGCTCTCTCGAGGAGAGATAAGCTATATAAACGAGAAGGGAGATCGCAATAAAAGGTACTATCTCAAGTAATGCGACTCTCTCCTCCGTGTACTTCAAGTCTCGCTATTGGAGGTATTTCTTATAATGTTCGCTTAAATAAAGAAAAAAAACGCGTGGTATCGTTAGAGAAAACACAAATGTCGAACGTATGTAAGACGTAATCGAAATGTGACGTAACATAAAGGAAACAATTTCGAACATGTGTTTATTGCAACTTTTTTTTATTTGGAATTAAATTTCTTATTCAATCTTGCGTTCTCTCAGTTTTATTTCCGGATATCGCGTATAAATCGCATATTATATTATATATACAAGCTGTATCGTACCGGCGAATTATTGAGATTTTTACACCGAACTATCCTTGGAACGCTTGCCTGCCGCATTCTGTAATAGCAAATTTCTCGCATCCATCCTCTTCGATGCGCACCTCCGATATTTCGAAAATACGCAACGCCGACGTGCCGACGCGTGGAAACGATCTCGCGGCGAAACTATCCGGAGACGAATTTCACACAAGACACCTGATACTCACGCGAAGGCGCGCGAATTCGCAAGATCTACGAGCGTGACGCAAGTGCGCCCTAAACGTGACGCAGACTCATGAAGCGCCGCGAGATGAGATGCCCCACATTTTCATGGCGGTGATATGTTACGACACGCGACGAAAATCTGACGAAAAGTTGCGCACCTGCATCGCGCGAATTAATAACGCGTGACGTGTTATCGAGTCTCGCATCCGAAATGCGCCGCACTAACGTTAACATTCCGCGTTATAGCTCTCGTCATATTTCTGCGAGACGTATACGTGATGTTTAAAGCGTAATAGCGTGCGCGCCTCTTTCGCATATAAGCTTCTTTTTTTTTTATGTTTTTATATTAATTCTTAAACGAGCGTAGACAGAAATGCATTAAGGATGCATATATTTTTTCGGACCGTTCACGGCGTTCTTACGTAAGGGAAAAGATGAAACATTATAGGCGTAAAATTTAAAAGTCGATCTCCTCTGGTAGCGAAGCCGTTGAACGCGCCGGACGAGAATATTCATCATAATCAGCAACGGAGACAATTAAACGGGCGCGTGTGCTTCATTTATCACGATGATCGCGTATGCGGATAGCCGTTACCGCTAAGGGAGAACGCATGCAGTTAAACTTCTCCCCGTGAAGGAAATTAGCCTGCAAAGCGGCCGGACTGTGCGGTTCCCACTCTTGGAAAGCACTCCTCTTCTCTCGCCTTACTTTCATCTATTATTACGACTGGCAGCGCGAGTCCTTGGCGCCGCGTCGACCTCGTGTGTCTAGATGCGCGTCTACTGTATATGTGCATTTACTATTCGCGTAAGAAATGGGAAGAAAAGCGAAAAGAGAGAAGCCCTTTTCTATACATCCTGCGCGATCGTGCGATGTAAAAGGGTCATCGACCGCGCGCTATCTAGTAAATATGCATAGCGGATATCTTAAGCAAAACAAATGTTGAACCCGTAAATACGTGCGCAGTATTTATGCATGCTGAATAATTAAAAACTGCTGTATCTGCTGTTTTGTAATTATAATTGTAACGATACTAAAACTTTCTTATAATCAAAATATGTTATTTAAAACAATTATAAATTATATAATTCTTTTTTTCTAAAACTGATAACTTTTGATTAATTTTTCTGTAGAACTTATAAACGGAACTAAAGAGGGAAGTTTTATCCAAAACTATGCTTAATATTAATGAGATAAGGGGAGCTCAGTAATAAAGCGGTCGTCTGACAATCGGGCTCGATTCCCGCAAAGATTGAAGGAAATTGAATAGGAATATGAAATCCACTGTAATAAGGAAACTAAACTTGTGAAAGTGACGAACGAATCTCATCGAGAGTTAGATTATAAAAAATTATTATTATAAGAGATTATAATTTGTAAAAAAGCGTGATACTGTTTTCCAATAAAGGACGGAAATCTTTAAAAATAACGAGCTTTACATATAGTTGCGATATTTTTGTATGAATAAAATATCAGGTAAAATTATTCATTAAAACTATTGAAAAATATTTTCGAGAGACCCATTGCCTTTTAATTACACCATCTATGGTTGAGTAGTACAATTGCAGTATACAGTAGCACAAAGTGAGTGCGTTACGCATAATGCAGTATGTTCGAACCAAGTTCGTTGTCTATAAAAACGGGTTGCTGCAAGCCCGACTTTATTCTTATCTGCATTTCCTGCAGACGTATGATTCAAAAGGGTCGTCGACCAGCTCTGCCATTGTGATACAAGCACGACTTCTAGAAAGACGATTTAACGATAGGGGGAACAAAGTTTCCGTATGATAACTATGTGCCTACAAGCAATATTATAGGATAGAATGCGGCATCGATCTCGAATACCAGCTAGCAAAGGATACCTTTGACCTACGTGTTGCAACGATAGAAAATTTTCTTTATAGCATGTTTGTCGAGAAAAGGTTTTGCAAATAACTTTGTATTTACTCGTCCGCTACATTTATTCTTTGTGAATTATTAACGTCATCCGCATTTACACATCACAGAGACCACTGTATAAGTAATAATAAAACATCGTATTCGTAATTACATAGCTTCACCTCAGAGTCTATAAAACCATTTACTTATTCACACGTTAATAACTATCTGTAAGAGATCACGCGGTGCATACTTTTTGATGTTATTCTCATTACGCAAGGCTAGAGATCCAGATAAATTCGTAAGTCGCGAGTAAAAAGCTGGACCATGATAATGCGCGGATGGAGAACACAGTCGTCTTGGAAACTTCTGGCCGCTTATAGCTTAAAGTAACTCGTAAATCTCATTTTTCTCTCAGTGGCCCTCCGGCGAAAGCCGTCGCCCCCCCTTTCGCCCCCCTCTCAGCGCGGCACGCAACTGGGACGAACTTTTTTACGGCAACTTTTTAGCGTAATACATTTATTGTACTATAAAGCGCCGCCGTCTGGTTATAACGAAGGGTGATGACGAGGCTCGCTCGACGTATCCGAAAATCCGACACCTTCGAAAACATCGTCTTTCAGCGATTTCTCGCCGCGATTCAATCACTAAGTGAAATATTACGAGTTCACGTAAATATCTAACTTCGAGAAAGCTTAATCTAGACGAAAAACTGCGAGAAACGAAACTTATCTTTTTAATCGATGTAAAATATTGTTCCATCAAATATACTAACGCCCTACGGTTATTGTTTCTTTAGACTAATTTCTTTTACAGACGTATACATATTTAATAAGTTTTCACCGCGCGCGATCAGTCATTCTTCCATTAAAGATTCCTCGAAGGGCGCGGCCCAAAACCGCACGGTTACGTGACCTGAGAAGATTGTGCGGTGAAGAAGGAGCTCGCAAAATGATAGCCGGCAGTGGGTGCATTCGCGCTGCACTTGTAATCTTCACTGATATAACCGAGGCGGAATTTCGTGCCAAAACCCATTTGCACGGAAATTTTACTCGATACCATTGTGATAGGATTCATTCCTTTTAGAAGGCATAAACCTCGATTTTTAAAAGGAGAACTCAGTATGTCGGATTATTGAAAGATGTGTCGTGAAATGATTCGTTCACCAATTCTCGTTGGATATATTGAGCGGAAAAATTGTGGCGCTACATAAAAGACCGATATATTCGATTAGTGACTTTTAAAGAGCAATATCACTTCGCATTACAAATCGGAATATCGTCTTGCCAAGACGTGCATGAAGTTGAAATCCGTGTATGGAGTCAAATATGAAATAAACAGCAATATATATATATATATATATATATATATATATATATATGTATATATATATTCTTATTTATAATCTTTCACGAGTTTTTAGATCGCCGTTTATAAGTAATTTTTTCTATAATTCTTTTTACAAAGCAGAATGTAAATTTTTACCAATAATCAATTTTGCATAACTGAAAACATTCTACGTTATGGAAATCCATTTAATCACCAAGATTGCGTTCTCTCCCCAAGTATGGTTCGGTCATGCCTTCTCGGTTATTAGTATTATTTCCTGCAATCTTTTGTAATACCTCGCCGGTCACGTATTAAGTGCGTATCAGCATCGTGCTTTCTGTTAAATATAAACAGCGTTATCTCGTAATCACGTGTTCTTATGGTTGACCACGCCGTCCCGTCCGTCCTCAAATTCCTAAATTCCGCTCTCGTCCCGCAAATCAGAAATCAGAAATCTTTCTCGTGTTCTTATCAATATTTCAGACATTCGTCTCCCACGTTTATCGACCTCTTACGTGTAAAACTGCGTTAATAAAACTTTTAATTTACTTAAAAATATTATATATCATTCATATTGCACAGTGGTTCAATGATATATCTCTTCGATATTAAATTCTCGTAATATTTCGGCATGCAATTGGAAAATTATTTTGCCGATTTCTGCTCCTAGCACGGTGATTGGACATTTAGATTTTAACGATAGTTATCACGAGAGATGAACTGCTGCAGCGGCAAAATGATCGGAAAGGAGCAAAATGAGATAGGGATACCAAAGTTGCATAATCGACCGAGTGGCGGCACGGCGTCGTAAGTTCGTGAGCGAATAAAACTTGACTAAGTGAATCGAGTGAATAGAGACCAAATGAAAGAAAGTGGAACCAGTAAATCTGTTGAAAAGTTTCTCACTCGTAGACACTGCTACTTTTGCTATATCGTTCGGATCTTCATCGATGATCCTGCGATATACTACAACAAAGTTTGAGAACTGTGCTTGTGAAATCTTTTATCTTCTTACAAAAAAAAAATCAAAATTATGACGTAAAACCTCGCGTGGCAAGAAACATGCAATATTGATGCATAAATTTGCCAGAAATGCAAAATGTATTTTCCAAGTAGTGTCACAGTTCGTTCGGGACTCGAGAGGGAGACGAGCTTTCTCGAGCTTCGCATGCGCAGCTTGCGTCGAAATATCTGACCGATTCTGAGACCTTCCCGGCTGGTCGGTCGGTTTTGCGCGCGAGAATGGTTTACACTAAGCCGCTGAGGATCATGGCCGTTTAATAACGCGATAACATATCAATTTCACGCAAATGCCGTCCTCTCGGCTTTTCGAGAGAGACTGCCTCTTCCTCCCCTTCCCGACGAGAGACGTATAGCCGCGCTTTGAGGCTCGACGGAGGCCAGGAAACCGCGTTCTACCGTCGCCGCCGCCGCCGCCACTGCCGTCGCCACCGCACGATCAAGGAAAATGGCCTCGGATAATTAATGTCAGGATACGATCGTCGGGGATGATTAATGACGACGCTGCTAGTCCGCGTATAATAACGCTTTCCTCGCAAATTAGTGCCCTCGCGCATTCAGTTCCTGTTCCAACCGCTTCCTTCTGTGCGATCGATTTTTATTTTTTCTTTTTTTCTTTTTTTTTTACCGCGAGGGTTCTAAGTGTATGGATAATGCGAGGCATAGAGAAAGCCTGGATTTTCCTTTGTACGAACTTTCCGCGCTCGAGGGGGTGAATACGTTAGTTAAAAATTCCCCGTTCAACATTCGGAAGCGCGAATCAAAGTGCGCGTTTCGTTTCTCAAGTGGTTTTTTTTACGAAAGAACGCGGCCACGATAAAGATTTTTATCTTGCGGATTGCGGATAAAGAGAATGTATAAGAATGGTTTTTTTAATAATGGTTTTATGGTTAATGGTTATTTATAATTTAATGGTTTTTTCGTCGATTTAAAACTGTTGAATACGACGCGTTACTTACTATCGTTTGTCGAATAAATTAACATGTTTCTACATGAACGAATGAAACATCGTTGTGTGAATAAAATTGCCCGATAATTATAACGTGACATTACATGGTTGTGTATTAGGCTTGCCGTTTACAGTGTAGCCGCAACTAAGAACAATCGATCCGGTTGCGCGTGATCCGCTTTTCGGCTTTGAACTCGGCTAGTCGAATATGCTCAACGTCTTTCGTTGTTTAACTCCGTTTGAAGTTACCTTAGTTGTTTCACGAGAGACTGCTTTGTAATTGGAACATTTTGTCTATTTGTCATTTTTTGTTTATCCGTGATATTGCTAGCTTTTGATATTCTTTACGTGTCGTCGATTTTATTCGACAGTTCATTATTTTTGTCTACTTCGCATGGTTCAAATAAAATCTACAATAAGTACAGAGTAAATCGTGAAACCGTGAAGAGATTATAGTAACTTGAATTTAATTAAAAATAGAGATTTGTAAAAATCCCCCGCACTTAGAAGCTTTTATTTCACGTTAGATTTGCATCGCGTAAGCATCATGGTAGGCATACCACGAGCTTTCCGAGCTTCAAGACAAACTTAATGCCTAGTACATAGCTTGACAGCGACTTGATCCTCCTCACTAACTGAGCACGATACGGCTGACTGCTATTCCTATCCCATCTCGGCAATATTAATAATGCTAGGAATTTCATTACGAGTTTCACCAGCTATCTAAGCTCAGGAGCACCGTTTCGGCTGGCGTTCTGCACATACAGGCGATTTAGCTCGGTATTGGTTAAGAAGTCAAATATAATCACGCCCAGATTCTCTCTCCAATGCGCGCAATTGCGACTGTAGGCGACATTCAGCCTTCATTACAATCTGAGATATGTCCCAGAGGATAAATGAGTTTGGTGAATTTGGAATTGCGTGACGCGAGTGAAAATCCATCGGGATATCGAGTATCTTTATACATATGTGCGTAAAGGCGATCTGGTTTTCAAGACGATGAAAATTTATATTTACTATCGTATTTACTTTTATCTTGAAAACGTAAATATTGCACGAGAATTTGCTGGCGGTATAAAGTTGAAGATTTTAATTTAATTTACTTCCTTACTCGAAAGGAAAATCTTTCAAGGAGATAATTTAGTTTTAGACTACTTTTGCTTCTGTTTAAAGTTTTTAAATTACTTTATATATTTGCAGTTTATAAAAATAAATTAACAACATCGTATCACGCGCCGCGTTTATTACACGGATCTTACAAGGCGTGCAATGGTAGGTCTAGATATTCTTCCGAAACGCATCCAAGCATGTACGATTCCCGCGGGAACGCGGCATCTTTACGAGACTTTCAAAGCTTCGTGATTTTACAACTCGTTGAGCTCATTTCCTTACCGCCGCGCCGTAGCGTCGCGTAACTTTGATACTCGATTTCCACCACTTGGCAAAACTTTTCGCGAGCACATGCATGAAATTATTACGTAAGAAGCTTGTGTTTCCGTGCGTCGATTTCTATCCTTTTCCTTCGATTCAATTGAATAATGCGTATTTCAAGACCGCACTCTCCCTCTCCCTCTCTCTCTTCGCAATTAGTTTACTTTACGAAATCTACTTATCAAATCTTGCCGCGCGTGTAACTTCTCATTATTACGGCTACATCACGCGGCATTTTCTTTCAGTCGACGAGAGTAACAATTGATTATCTCGCTACTTAGACACTTTGAAAATGTTCGATGTCGGATGCCAACGTGGTGCTAGAATGGGAGCAATCTCACAATGATTAATTAGAGCGTAATCAACGTTAGATTGCCTCTTCGAGTGCCAGTAAGCGCCCCAGCTAATTCGCGGTAACCAATTGCGATGTATGCGCGTACTTGAAATTCGGAAGTGGCACGGTTACGCGATGATCGATGACGAGTGAGGCCCCGTGCTTCGGCCTCGCTTCGCCTAGCGTAGACACGTAGCGCGGATAGCGGTCTCGCTCGGAAACAATCTCCGTGACACGCGATTGATCGCGGAATGATCGATGAAAGGCGCTGAGGGTGAAGACTTCCCGAGACTGACTGATGAAATAAAAACATAAGGACGTCGTGCGCTCAGTCACATCGAATGCGGGCGGATTGTGCGCGCGGCCTGGACTAAAAAGATAAGGTTTCGTTATATCGGAAAGGGGTACGGCGCGGCTTTCCCGTCCAAGATTACGCCGCGCGATCGATCATCCCCGCAAATAGAGAGGAATTTCTCTGTTTGTTTAGGTGAAATTAGTTTTTCCTTCGCGCGCGTCACACGTCGTCTCCGACGGAGTCTGTTGCGCCTCGGCGCGACCATCCTTTCCCGTGCATGTGCGTATGTATATGTGTGCCCTGTTTTCTTACCTACATATTTGATTCGCTACACGACGAGCCGCTGAATATTCCGCGACAGAATTTATGGTTTATGCACGTCGTTCGCGAGAAACATTCATCCGTATTTCAATGTGTCGCGCACGATCTGGCGATAATTTTCTTGAATACATTCGGAAATCACTTGACACGTTGCTCGTCGCGCGAGCGGTGCTATTGTTTTTGATGACTTCGTCGATAGCGATCGAGGAATTTACTCGCGCCCGTGCATACCGAGGAAGTTTTGCGGGAAATAATAGCGTAAGCGCAAGTCGCCGGTGATAGGTCGAGTCGATATCGGGTACGGTTGCATACTTAAAGCGCATACTCGAGGGTGTATTCGAGCGATGCTAGGCGGTTGCCACTGCGGCAATGACGCCACCATTATAACGCGCGGCTTACATAGCTTTAATACTAGGCAGAGCTGCAAGCAGCAGCGGGCGCCCTATCCCCGGTGAGCACAAGTTTTCACGCTTGAATCGAGCACTGCGGGGTGAGCAACAAGGGGAGGGAAGGCATATTTCGTCTCGAGGAAGCTTACGCTCGTGTACTGATGCTTTCCGCAACCGTGAAGTTCCAACCCGCCAGGAGGATTGCGCGCGTTGATATGCACGAGTTCCTATTCTCCCTTCTTACATATCGCTAGTGTAGCTGTCAGCCAGACTATTCTTGAGGAAATTTGGGATTAAAGTACAATATTTTAGACTTTTAATCTGCATTCATATATGGTCGTATGGTTTTAGAAGGATAAGTCATGTTAATTTGACATTTTAATATAATTTACTAATGGTTAATTATGGTTAATAATGATTAATAATGGTTAACTATGATTCTTGAAGCTTTCGACTAGTTTGTCAATTATTATTTTAATAAATGGTGTATGTATGTACATACATATCGATATTTGATAAATACTATACGGTTTGTGCATCGTGAAAACAAATGGTGATCGTTTTTAATATGGTTTTTAATGGTTGGTATGGTTTTTAATGGTAGGTAAAATTGTTTTCTAATTTGATAAATTTCTAATTATGCCATCGAAAATATTTAACGTATTCAAAATTGTAATACATTTAGAATGCAAATTATATTACAAATAGAAACATTATATTAGCATCTAATAACCATTGTATCTCAGTTAAATATTGATATCATTTTCATTCGTAAACAATCACATTTATTACATCGTGCGCGCGTTACATAATTATTAAATATAATACATAATACCTAGATCTTATATACACCAATAAACAGCAATCAATTACCGCCTAATCATATTTGGCTATCCCCGAAATTTGCACTATGATCATTTAATACCCGGTTTGCTAGACAAATGATAGCCACTCTTGTAGTTTATAGCATAGATAATTTCGGAAAATATTTTCCGGAGAGGAAAAAAGGTTTTTCTCTGACATCTCGACAACGGTCGTAGTTATATAGCTCTGTTTACGTGAACACGACGTTATTGTACTCACTTCGGTACTCATTCTTTCTCTCTTACGGGTCATAGGATAATAGAAAAATACGGGACGCGGCGAATCCCATGGTGGGCAGGATATTACCTCGTGCTCGACACAGGTAGCGAATGCGCGAGAAAAAGCGAAAGACAGCCGAGAACGACGAAAAGGCAGACATACACGGACAAGACAGGCAGCGCGAGGAGAGAGGACAAGAATGTTGATTGGCCTCAAATTGAATCCCGTCCATTTATCACTCTCCACCTCTGCACCTTCTCGGTCCTCCGCTCGGTCGAGACTCTCTTCTTCGGTTCGGTACCACTGCGAACAAAAATCGGGTCCTCAGTCCATCTCCTCGATGTCTCCCTCCCTCCCTTACGCTTCTTTTCCACTCTCGTCTCTTCCTTTATCACCGTCTCCGTATCCGCGAATATCGAGTTTCTTGCAGAAACATTAGTCCATTCGCACCAGTTCGCGGAAGTATGTAGATATGTTATATGTGACGGAAAAACTTTTTAGTCTCACAAGACAACTATCGCCTATTTATGATCGTAAAATTAATTAAGTGATTCGAGAGGGTGAAGCAAAAGCTGGCAGGAGATACTTGTGCATTATACGATTGGCCAACGTGATGTCGAGTCGGCTGAAATCTATTGGCTGCTTTTTCTTGCTCGTACGAAAGGAGAAGCCGGAATTGCTCGGGGCGCATAAGACGAGGCAATTACTGCTTTCCTTCTTTCTCTTTCCTAGTGGAGAAAAGAAAAGTGATTTCCGTCGCCTTGCATTCTCCGGCATTGTAAGTGATTAAGATTTTATGAATGCCGTATTCCAGGCAGCGAGAGAGAGAGAGAGAGAGAAAAGAGAAATTTTTTGTTCTTAAATACAAAAATTATGCTAATCCTGTTTAATCGCACATCGCACGATAATGGTAGAATTGCTAAGATGTACACGGCCATGGGCAATTATGGTTCATAACAGCGGAAGTAAAGCGACTCGCATAGTGTGCTGCGAGGCTATTGTTAAAAATTGTTCTTAATTTCGCGGATATTGCAGCATAACACATTAGACATGCACGCAAGTGTTTTTTATTTTAATAAAATATTATGCAAATTTGTGCTACTTTTATCAAGACATATATAAGTACAGGCCTTGTATTAAAAAAGTTTTACATTTACTGATAGTTACAAATTTCCTAATGAATTTAAACTTAATCTTTTTTCCAACAAAAATATTAATTTGCCACTTTTTTCACAATTTTTTTCAACATTAATATCTTAATAAGACTTATAATAAGTAACTTTTGAAGTATAATTTATTAAGGATATTAATTGATAAGAATGATTTTATCTATTTGCACATACATTTTTTAAGTTTAACGTGCGAAGAGTTAATAATTAATTAATTCTATCGCACAATTAAAATAACGATACTTTGAAATTGAAATAGTATATCTTTTAGGTGGATCTGTAATATTCGTTTAGATTAAGAAACTGCGCAACTTCTCCGTAGGACGTACATAGTGAGAGAGAAAAAGAGAAATTATCATATCTAAGCGGGTGGTAATTACTCCGTGAAAGAAAAACGAAGAGCGACCTAATTTTCTCGCACATCGTGATTGCTTGCGCGCGTATCCCGGAATGAAGTAAAATAGAAACTTTATGTTAATCGCGAGATGAGAAAGAATATCCTATCAGAAATGCAATTTGCGTAAGGCTTTTAACGCGATTGGTGTTCGTTTGCGAATATATATCACAATTGACGATACACATTCTGCTTAGTAAGAAAAATTATGAGTTAATTATTAATTTGAATTTCATAGCTTTCCTCTAAATGCAAATAAAATAACTGCTTGCATAAGACGTAATTGCATTTAGCGGTGAAAAGAAGCGCCGTAACGGCTTACGTATGATATATATTTTTTTTTAATACGATGGCTGTACCAAGTTTCTTTCAGACAAAGGACAAAAATGATAACATTAATATTATTGGACTGATAATAATTTTCCGGCAGATCTTTCTCTTTTTTTCTTCTTTTCTAAATCTTTTATCTAAAAGTAAAATAAATCTTCATTTATATCTCCACTTTCTCTGTGTATGGGTATGTTACGAACAATATATTTTATTCATTTGCATCTTTTGTGTGTAATGCATATTGGAACATGCATATTTATGTCCCGGGAATGTATGTGTGCGTGTATGAAAATTCACCTGAGCGGGTGGCGAATCCATTTGCGTTTTAACTTTTAGTCTAACAATTATATTTGTTCCTTTGTTTCAAGTGAGTCCACCTCATGCATATTTTAGCCGATGATGGTCCCGCGTGCGTAGCTCACCGCCAATAAGCGTCTCACGCCACGAGTTTGATGAGCGAGTCCGTAAAAAAAAAAAAGAGAGAGAGAGAAAAGAAAAACGAACCGTGATCATTAATTTCGAGCGTCTTTTTTGGGGTACGGTGCGAAAAATTACGGAAGTAGTGGTCCTCGATGCTTTTACGAAATTTTATCGAACCATTATGCATGCCCAATTAAATAGTCTTTTATCAGCGCGTTCGCAATTTGCATGATTGAATGATTTTAAATTGCGGGAGAGAGTGATGCGACATCGCGCGGTGATCTCATATAAAATTATTAGTAATAACGGCATAATTAATTTACACGACGGTCTTGTATACGTCCGTTTTATAATATGATCCAATCGCGCGGTTCTTGACTTAGGCCCGTTGTGCCTTTTCTCGACGCACAATCTTTGGCAGATTAATGAAGTAATTCCATATTAGGCGGCATCGAGCACCCGGTATAAGAGAGAACTTATTCCCGCCAAATTGTAGCTCGTGAAATGGTCCATTCTGCGGTCGAAGATGCGGAGTAATGCACTGAATGATGCATCTTCGCGTCGACCGACTCATTTGTATGTTCGTTCGTAAGAACGCGTTTGGCAACACATGGGTAAGCCTTCGCGCTTCTTGCATCGTCGGGTTGTGCTTCATCTTCCGCTTAATCGACGGTATTTGGCCAAACAACACCGCGGCGTCGAGTCTTTCTCCGAGTAATTAACGGGGCAATCAGCAATCCTAAAAATATTGTATTTAATGATAGACTCTCCTTAGAAAGAGTTTGGTCTCGAAGCTATAGATTATATTGAGACAAGATAATTGGTCGGACCGGTACAGACCACTGGAAGCAGCTGCGCCATTATAATTGCAGGCTACCATCGTTCGGTGGAGAAAGAATATTGGTGTAATTCGCTCATCGACGTAATCTCTTATTTTTGCTAGCGACGGCCTTCACCCCGACGTTTGTGTTAGCGACCTGATATTCGATATAAGAGAATTTATTTCTCTTGTAAATCGTAAGAAAAAAAAAAAAAATAAAAATTTACTCGCGATAATTTATGATTTCCGAGTTTACCGGCAAATTTTTTTTTTATACGGCTCGTACTGACGCAGAGCAATTAATTTTCGTCAATAAAAAAAAATGATTGCGATTTGTATCTGCTGAAATGAAGTTCCGCGCGAGAAAAACCATGCGAAGACGTCGAGCTCAAGTTCTAGGCAATCGATCTTCGCTAATGTTTCCCAGGCCGGAAATGTTAACCTCCGCTCGCTGCGTCCTTATCGCACATCTTCGTCCCTATATCGTTTGATAGTTAAGACTTGGATTGATCTGCGCTTTGCGTTTCGTCGCGTAGCGACTCGCGACAAAATAATGGTCGAATGGAGAAAATGATTGATATAACGCGAGCAATCGTATTCGATCTTGTCAAATCTTCTTTGTATGAACCTTTCTTACACACGAGAAAATTGCATAAATCACAAATAATACTTAATGAATAGCGCGCGCACACGTATTAATATAATCGATCGTCGCAATTAATCAATCGATACGAAAGGATATCCGGCGCGTTATATCCGGAATATCGAGACACGATAAAAATGACGTAACGCGGTTGTTCGATATCCCCGATACAAGCGAAAAAGCGTGCAAATGAAAATGAGATAGTTAGCAGTACATACTGACTTTCGCGTGTTCTGACTTTTATATCCAATTTTTACGATCGTCGCGATGTTTCTTGCGTCCGCGTTCGCTGGTCGGAAATTAACGTCATTCCATGCTTGCGTTACTTTTAATTTTCGACATAATTTTTTACCCCTTCCTTGTACCCATCTCATCGTTTTTCTTCTTTTAACGATGCGGCTTCGCCGAGAGCGCTTCGAACCGCGCATTTGTAATCGAGTCGGTAGTTCAGAACGAAAGTGTCGTCGGACAGGGGCCAATTATTATTCGACCGGCAATCTCTTTTGGATATTTTATTATTGCTTCCACCGCTTTTATTCGGACCGTAACTTTAAATTAGCTCTGCTGGTCTCACGGGGGATGACGGGTCGGTTAAAGAATTGTTCCCAATGCTTACATTGGAAAGCGTATCGGAAGATATAGGGAGAGGGAATCACAACACTTTCAGAATAAAATGACAGATGAACAATGAAACTTTGAGATAAAAAATGCCACCTTAATTGGCTTATCCTAATTAATATCTCTCTCTCGATCTTTTTCTTTCGTATCGTATACTTGTGCAGATGTAGACAGCTATTCACTTTTACTCGAATTGCTTGTATAGTCTATCAAACATTTTTTCTCTAACGCAACTATTCAAGTTTTACTAATATAAACATTCGTTGTTTTTTTAGCCTGTTATGATTGTGAAATGGATTTACGTATTTTATTTACGTACCCACCTTAATTCCCCAGTCCGGTTAATTAAGAAAAGTAAAAGTAGTTTCAAATTTATATTTGTTATTGATGTTTGGATATTTATGAAACGTACATACGTTTGAAACCTTTCATTTATAACTTCATTTAAATAGAGATATACATATTTTTCAATAGAGAATTTACATATATTTTACATCTAGATATATACCAATTTTTTATTCCAGACCAATATTGTCACATTTTGCGATATCGCACATCGGTGCATATAGAAAATTTTGGTCATTCCTGATATCGCGAGGACGTAAATCGAATCGATGTCTCGTTCGAACGTACTTGGCTTGTCGTCTACATTTTTCACGCATGCATGACGCTGCGACCATATCTCACGATACGATGGAAAACAGGATCGTAACGTCCGATAGTAAAATCTGTGTCCCGTTGGTAGTACCAATCATAGAGTATACGCTTGACTGGTCTCACATCGTCTTTCAGCTAAGAATCGGGAAATATGACAAGCTGGCGAAAGGAAAAGACTTAAAGCCAATGGATAGATTGACGGTGAGATTCGAACTAGATCGACCTAATTTAAAAGGCGAAACTTTTCACAAATCCTGAAAAATGCTTCTGTGTATAAAACATGTTATTTTTAGTTTCTCTCTTTATTTTATATATTTTTCTAAAAATAAAGAGATATACATGTAAAAATAAATAGAAATTTTTAGTTTAATTTGCATTCTTAGATATTTTATAATTCTCTAAATACATTTGTCAGTATTATACACACAGTTTTTGATAATTTGGCGACACGTGTAAATGAAATTTAAGATAAATCATCGAAAATATCCCTTTGAGATTAATTCTCGTTACATTTATAATTTTACCTGCGCGCCTTGACCTTCTTAACAACCTGTGGAAACCTTGGGATGTAAACGCATTAAATGAGGTGCGAGAGTTTAGTACGATTTAATCTGGTTAGTTTCGTAGTTCGTAGGAAAGAAGTCCTTGGTTCTTGGGTTAAGTGGTTTAGTTTTACGAATGGATGAGACCCGTAAGAGGCAACACTTAATTGGAACGTGCTTGTCCTCTCGAGGAAGGAAACTGCACGCGGAGAGAACGACCCTCGTAGATCTCGCGGAAGCACTCTTGAAAGGGCGACATTTCGCTCCCGTGCACGATTCGAACTCCCAAACTGGATTTCGACTATCGAGTAACGGGGTAAGAGGTGTGTGCGCTTTTATATGAGTTCCACTCGCGACATATACAATGGAACAGGAAAGTACGAGTTAGTCCGCAGAAGACTACACGTACAGCGCTTACGTACGCATTCTTTACAATCTCATGGATTCGTATTTTATTCAGTTCCCCGTACAAATCCGGAACAGATACGATAGGATACTATTTTCTATATACATATATATCGTAGGCTTTTTGTAAATTTAGCCTTTTTGCAAAAAGCATAGGTTTTTTTTTTATAAAATGCTGGTCTACAACAATTCGGCGCTTTACAAAGAAGCTAAGCTTTTTGTGTGCAAAGATTGATTTTGCAAAAAGTCTGTAATATTATATACATTAATCATGCGATATACATAATACACACAAGGTTGTTTAAATTTATATCTGTATTCATTAGAGCTTATTTAGATGATATCTATATTTTCTGTTTCTCTTGAATCGGTATTACGTTTCGACATAATATAATGCTTGAAGCTTCGTTTATTCAAAGCTTTTTACATTAATTATATCTACGCATAACGCTACCGACAGTGGAGCGTAAAATTCCTGTGGTAATTTCTCGTGTTTATTCCATTATCGATTGCCGGATTTAAATGTGTGAAATATGATTTCAAGCGGAGGTGCCTGAAGCACTAAATGTGATTATCGAGCGTGTTTTTGTTTCGTGTCATTGTGCAAATGTGTCGCGATAAGATAATATGTATGTATGTTCATAATATTAACGATATCGATTCGTATAAAAGAGATTCATGATTATTATTTTACGCCCAAGCCTCATCTGCTGCATACAATATCGGATTATTTTGCATGCAGGCCAATTTCTTTCACATTCTCCAAAATATAAAATTTGATATATAATCGGAAAACTCTGCATTAGAAACCACGCGAAAATGGTAATTATAAAATGATATGTACATACATACGGAATTCTCTCTTCAAGTTCTAAGTATTACTAATAAATATTTTTTTATACGCGTATAATATTTAATATACGCATTGCAAAGTATCGTTTGAAATAGCTACTGCTATCAATATATTATCATTCTCTACATCGCGAGTAAGATTCGTGCGTACTTGAGTATCGCGAAATTCTAATTGTAAGCCCGCGAAGAATCGCAAAAGAAAGAAAGGAGCCGTGTGAATCCAGGGCAGCAAAAGTGCCGCAAATTATCGCGTATGTATATTTCATCCAAAGATGAGAAGCCGCAACATATATTCTCACTGCATCTGCATATGCCCTAGAATAGACCGACTACCACTATCGTCGGTATCAATTTACTCGTTCGCGCATCAGTCTCTGAGTCTGCTGTTGGCACATATCTAAAAAAAACGGGGCAAGATAAAACGAAAGAAAGTCGAGAGAATGCGAGTTGCACGCGCGAAAGAAAGCGAGAGAAAGAAAGGGGTGAGGGGTTGGGGGAGAAGAGAGGTAGAGGACACAGGGTGGAGTTGGGATATCATTTTCCTCGTTTCCGGCACACACAGGAAAATAGGCCAGGCACAAAGTGCATGCAACGACGGGTTACTTCGATGTATATCTCTCATAAGCTGAGAAAGAGGTGCGCAAGAAATGGCGAAAATAAACGAGACGTGTGCTGATGAGCAGCAAAAAAAGGGATCAGCTTGAGGGAAAATGAATAGCGTGAGTTTTGATGCGACCACGATCGGCAAGATATGTGAAAGGAAATTGTTTATATTTTCGACGTTTCTATCGGGTCTGAAAAAATTTTACGTAACAGGAAACGTTACTTTTTTTTATGTAATTCTTAACATTCTCTCTGTTCATATTAAATAAAAGAAATCTTGCTTGTGATAAAAGAAAAGAGAAGTTTAATATTTAAGTTCAATAATTAAACGTTATATAATTCTTGAGCATATCTTGCATTTTGATCAGTTTCTACAGTTTCTTGATAGTAAAATAGTATTTCACCGTATAATCTCGGCATAAATATAACGTTAGTCTTTTCTTTTGTTTTTCTCGTTGCGAGGGAAATCCTGTGCGTAGCACAGATACCGAGAGATGCCAAAACGATAAAAAAGTTAACTTTATACCGTCTGAATCTTTTACAAGTGAAAAGAGAAACGCGAGAAGTTATGAAAATAAGAAGATACTGACCTATTCTCTGATATCGAGCGTTCTCTCCTTGGCATAGATTCGCTTGATGCACGAGTAGTCAAAGGATCTATAAACTTCGGCTGTTTCTCAGAAGGCGATTTCCTGTGAATTTGCGTGAAACAGGTTAACCCCGCTATCCCGGAAAGCTAACGTTTCTTTTCTTCTAAAGTTTCCCGGGTTCAATCTTTCCGTATATTTAGTTCCGAACGAACGAATTGTAATGTATAAAATACGCCGCGAAACCCTTTATATTAGACCAATGCGTTTGTGATGCAAAAAAAGATGGTATTATTTCCGACGATGGGCAAAATACGTTTTCGTTTTGGCAGTTTTTTTTATATTTTAGAATACATTTCTCGCGGGATTTCTTCTTGAAAACGCATAATGGTAGCTGTGCCGCTAGTCAATCGATGCATGCAGCCCGGCAGCTTCGCGCGGAATCGACTTTACTCGAATTTGCATACGGATCCTCCTTCTCCCAGGATACCCTGGCTGCCCGCAGGTTGCTGCATCGACTGGTCAACCTATACTTACTTACGTCATAAAATGTTCCAGCGTAAAGGAGGACGGCAAGACCTCTCTATGATACACGCGCGCGCAGCGTCCTTCGAACGAGGGCGCTTCATGTGGTTGGTATCAATTTGCATTTTGTAATACTAACTTTTAGAATCTCTTACGACGGACACAAGCTTTACGCTATGGAAAGGAAGTAACGCTTTTTACGGACCAGCGGTCTGTAAGCGATGTGCTCTGAACGCGCACGCAGGGTACAAGTAAAACTTTACAACGCGTCGCGTATCTTGAACCGGTTGTACTTTTATTGCGCGCAATTTTCACAACAAATATCTGGCGGCAAGGAGAGGATTTTTCTTCCCTCTTGTATGTTTCTACAGGAACTATTTTGTTTGTGTGTGTAATTGTTTCTCCTCTCCAGATATTATAAACCGATAGACATCATAAGTGTTCTCCACTCGAGATGGAACGATACGCGTTATCGATCGATCGATCTATCTATGGATGATACTTGACGGTATCATCGTATAATGGCGACTTTGTCTGAATTTGCGTGCAAACGAGGTTAACCGCCGGGTCTTCTCCCCCATCGCCCTCTCCATATCCTGGCCGTTTTCTCTGTTGACCGGAGCTCGCTCGGCTCGACCCATACTTACTTGCCGTAAAGTGCACCGGTATAAACGAGAGAAGAGCGCGATGCACATCTACACGATACACGGGGCCGAGAAGCCATCCCGAAGGTACGGTCTGGGCTCCTTCCTTTTCGCCGGAGCCATTTCTTACTGGGACATTTTTATGACCGACATTTTCGCCGCGCCGCCGACCTCGTCGCCACCCTCTGTCCGCCTCGTGGCCATACAAGCCTCGAAAAAGGAAAAAAAAAAAAAAATTTCACCTCGGGCGGTGCCCGGGCGCGCGGCGTAAACAGGAGCCGGCAGGAAGCGATTATTTATAACGGGCGATCCTTTAACTCGCGAGAAACCACGTGCGGGAGGTTCTTTTTTGTGGCGTCGTGGAAGGACAAGTAATATCTAACGCCCCGAGTATATGTTTGCGGCGACGTATCGAATGTACGCGGCCGAATGTTTGAAAGAGCAGAGTAATCGATACTGCAAGAGAGAGAAGTGTGCGGGCGTTTTATACACTGACATTATATACTATCGCACAATGCTCGCGTGAATGAAAAACGAGATTAAAGTGCAAAATAAAATAGAAATTTGCTTTCCATCGTCACATCATAACTACAATAATTAATGTAATTAACAACTGCGTTAATCCCATTTAAATATCTTAATATCTAAATAGAATTTAATATTTGTTTCTCTTACACGGAGAGAATTATAGTCAAGTATCTTCAAGCATCTCTATTTTACAAAATTGATCTATTAAAAATGCTAAAAAAATTATTTAATAATATTTCCCTCGTAATATAATAAGAGATACAGAAAAAGATACATTCGGTTCCGCAATTTATTGCTGATGATTGCAGTAATAATCACAGACGCCGCGATTTTCTTTGACTAACTGCTAGCTCGAGCATTTCCAAGTTTGCACAGTTTCTGACGTGGACGAATCGATGAGCAAACAAACGGATTTGGCAGCTCTCCTTTAGCGAGTCCCCGGTCAGTGCCGCCGCGCCGTCGTTCCTCTTCACGGATCGCCGTCTCGCGGTCGTTCTACTTTGCATCTTGCGCACATCCTGCGGCCCGAACCGCCGAACAGCCCATCATTCTCTCGTTCCGCTGGTAGTCCCTATCAAGCGCCGATAATTCGGACGTGTAGGCACCGAAGCGAGGCCGACGCCTCTGGTCAGTAGTTACCGCAGGAACCGCCAAGCCGGTTCTATTCTGTGTGTGTTGTGTGTGTTGTGTGTGTGTGTTGTGTGTGTGTGTTGGCCGGGCCTCGTTTATCCCATTCCCGCGAACTATAGCCCTGGGCTGGCAAGTAGTCAGTTACGTTACAATTATACCGGCTAAACGCGCACGACCAAGAAAGCTCTGCTAATAGCACGTGCCCCTTTAGGAAAGCCTCGTATCCGTCGTCTCCGCCCTTCAAACGCCGCGCAGAATCGTTCTCTTAATTGAATCAGCCGTCCGGAATTAGCGATTTGAGATTCGCGCCGCGGACGCTCCATCATTCGGAAGTGAGCCCGCTCGAGAGCTGGATTACGCGTTTATTACGTAACTGCGTAATTAGGGAGCATGTACGTCCGCATTGTACGAGTGCAGCGCGCGCGTTTATAGTTTTTTTAATTATTCTGATGAAGTGACCGATACGCAAGGTTGGATCTGCATTGTATTATCTGTTCTATGCATCGCGAGTAGATAGTCGCCGTTGTCGCATCAAGTTGTAAACTTCAACGGCAGCATATAAATAAACGCAAATAAAATGTATAAAGGCGAAAAAGAATGGTACACACACAATTCCGATGCGCGGAAGAAATAAAAGGCGGAATCGATCGGTTCGATCTCCTTACTCGGCACGCTTGTGTTCTCCTCACCGCGTGACGCAGGTGGATCGACGATACTTATCTGGCGATACCTATCTGGCGATATCTATTTCCCGGGACTCGTGCTGAAGAACAAGGAACCTGTCTCTGTATGTCGTCGTCTATCATCCGCCAATCCTCGCGCAAACTATCTTCGTCTCCCATACTTCCGCGTACGACTATCTCTCACCCCAATCGTGGTACAGCGCCCTTTGACGTTTCTCGAATACGTATCGATCGTGCTCTTTGAAGGTCATTCTCTCTCTCTCTCTCTCCCCCTCCCTCCCTCCCTCCCTTCCCTCTAGTAAAACGAATTTTTCCGGTAGTAAACTGGAAACTGCCGATGCTACGGAACGTTCGCTTTGTCCGTCTACGTTAAAAGGAAAGAGCTATTTTCCGGATTGCAAATCGATTTGTTGATTTGCTACGATAAATAATCGAAGAAGATTAAATGGTTAAACTTTCACATCACCGATAGAAAACAGCATTATATACATTTCTTTATCGTGATATCGATATTTTTACAGCCGTACATACACAGACAATAAATGTTTTTAGAAAATACGATTTGTGAAGAAAAGCTCGTTTCCAATACTTTTCAAAGAAAAAGCTTTTAACTATCGGCGATTTACTTTACTTATCGACAGTAACATCCTATGCAGCATATCGGCGAAAGAGAAATGAGCGGACAAAAAGACAGAATGTTACAGTAACTAGGAGAAGATATATCGCACTAGTTCGTTGATCTCGATTGCCGGATATTCAACGGATATTCGAGGGGGCTTAAGCGCGGATGTGCGACGAAGACGATGGGTGGCGGCTTAATGTCATAACATCATACCGCGACGTTTACGCCATGTAGATATACTTAAGGCAATAAGATCTAATGTGATATACAGCAGTTTATACAGCAGTATACTGAAATCGAGTCGAGAGAGAGGAGAGAGATCATTTGCGTATCGTTACTACCGCATGCACCGCGACTGTTGGAAGGTTCTGGCAACGCGCTCGTGCGCTCGGTAAATTTTGCATCTCGCACTTTGCATATGCATGCGTCGGCAGAAACGAAATCATCGACTTACGGGATTCAGCGGGAGCCGCGCTTTTCATTGCTGCCATTAGTGGCTTTCTCCTCCGTCAGCGTATCATTCTCTACAGAGAATTTTATCCCTTAATACACACACACACACATATTATCAAAGATAGTCAATGATCTGTTCACAACACACGAACGAAATTATTATACATATTTATATCCGCGGCCGATTTATTTCACCTGCGTGTTTAATCTCGTTTGTACCTTGCAAAGTTTGCGTCGCTAATCCCTTAAAAGCCGTTTAAGACGAGCATATAATACGGAGAAAATGGTCGACGCGGTAAATACGTCGTGAACAGGAAAGTAAACGCGAATCCAATTCGAATTAATCGACCGATTTTGTCCGCTACAAACTGATTTTGCCGCTCGTGATTAACACACGACCGATTACGGTCTTTATAATCGACCACGTCTAAGTGCAATTAGCACGGTCGAACGCGTAAAATCGCGTACTTTGCGATTCTCCAGGAACAGCATTAGCGAGAATCTGCTCGAGTCCGTGTACTTGCGAAGGATCGCGAAGTCGAACGTTTTCAAAGTAATTTACGGAATAGGAAACGGCGAGACGAAGTCGGTAATGCGAGACTTAAGATGCCGTACACAAACCGTCTCTCGCCTCATTCTCGCGGGATAGATGAGCTGCTTCGTGTATACTAGGTTGCTCTCTCTCTCTCTTTCTCTTTCTCTCTCCCTTTTCGCCGCGTGCGACGCAGGAGCTACCGTACTCTCTCGTTACCTGATATTATTACCTGCTAATACCCCAGGTTCGACTGCCGTGCCGTGGAGAGTATTTAGTAACCCTAGATCCGGCAAATCGGATCCGCTCTATCTCTTTCCTACGGTCTGATGCTCCTCTCCCTCGCTTCCTCCTCCCTCTCCCCCCTCTCTTCCTTCCTCCGTATATCTATTTCCGCGCTTCTATCTCCTTTCCAACGACAGGAATGCGAATTGTACGTGTGCCGTATCGCTAAATACGTCTCTTCTGATATATACCGCTCGTTTGATTAGATCAGCGCGGACGATATAATGATGCCCCTGTTGTTAGCAACGATCGAATTATCGTCGCTCTACAAACGTCGCCGCGGTCACTCCGGTATTGCCTGAAATGTCGGAGTATCTCGGGTAAACATTCGCGATCGCGACTATGCTACAGTAGCTCTCGAACAACAAAAGCTACTTTAGTTCGGGCAAGCGGAAAGTCATCCTTTCCCTACAAACGAAATGAACTCCGAGAGAAACCTCGCTACTTAACCGCGGGAGAAAATGGGGCTTTATATACGCTCGTAA
This sequence comes from Lasius platythorax, assembly GCA_963971435.1. NCBI lineage: Eukaryota > Metazoa > Arthropoda > Insecta > Hymenoptera > Formicidae > Lasius > Lasius platythorax. The sequence goes on from OZ020545.1 coordinate 9,712,889, forward strand.
GAAAAACAATGCTCCTAACGAAACGAAGCAGTAGCTAAAGGATCGTTTGGGCATGCATTTCATTTTGTTTATATTCTTACATTGCGAGAGAAACGCTCGATTACAAATTCGTCCGAGAGAAAGAATTCGTGACTGAAAGATACGCGAGATCTTTTACGATGACGCTCTGATATTAAACATTTTGTTTGCGTGCTCCGTATATAAATTAGATCGCATAACTCTCGCTTAATCAAGGATCCTTTTATCCGCGCATTATTATATCTAATCGGCGTATCGTATAATATATTCCAACATCACTTATACGAGTCGCCATACGATATGTCTTACGTTACCGTAGCGTGTAGGTGCATGTTATTTACGAAAATGGTGAATATTTCAAATAAAGCATGACTGTCGGGAGATATATATCTTCACGCTCTATCTCCGTGAGTCTCGTTGTATATAAGGTATATCATATTCACGCATGCATGCATCATGGTTAGTACGTCGTAGCTGTCAGACATTGGCGTGGTGTATCTAACGTAAGTCGAGGCATCTTCAACTTGATTACCTTAACGATGTCACGACGACGGCGTCATCTAATAAACTAATGCAATACGAATAGCGTGAAAAATGATCTTTACAAAGAATATAGTCGACGCAACACATTTCATAATCCTACAACTTCATTTCTCCTATTTCTTTTTCGTCGCGATTTTTAACTCGTGCGAGAAGAAAAAAAAAAGTGCAACGCGCGCATTCCTCATGATCGACCATAACTATTGGTCTCGAAAAGCTATCAAAATCGGTCAACATTTCGATAGCCATGCAAATGATCGTTATCGTTTTTTAAGCGGCCTATAATATCGCAGTTTATCCCGCGGCGCATCGAAAAGCCGTAAAACGAACATCACTGCCGCCGACGTCAGCAATTTTCGTGCGATCGCGTACAGTGCCAACTGGAGGGTAATAAAACAAATTGCACAGGTGATTCCAAGGTGACCACAGGCGACAACACGTGGTGTGTTCGGCATTCATGGAAACGGCCGGCGCCAGGGGGGCTGACGACTAGGAGGATTTTCGGCGTCGCCTGCGGCTGCGTTTATCGCCCATGGTCGGTGTTCTTTTTGCCTAACTGTGCGAGAGAAAAAGAGAAAGAGATATATATATATCGCGCGCCCACATCCTCTCTCTGTGTCCAGCATTCCACACTCTACCTCCGCGTACCCCCAACTCCCCTTACAGAGAACGCTATTAAATCATATCAGGTTCAGCCGGCAATTATTTAGGTATTAGCACACTCTTTTCCCCACGGAAATTGTGCATTCCACAACGCGGCTGCTGCATCCGGACACCCGCGCGCGTTTCATCGGGCCAAAGATTTTTTGCCCGCGTAACGCGTTTTTCGCGCTCAGCGAAATTCCGCAGCAGCCTCGTTAAGGGACGCCGCCGCCTCTCGTTCGTTCGTTTGTCGCTTGTTACGCACATTAAGGCACGTTTGAATTCTTTTTCACGCCGGGACTCATTACAGGTGAAAACTTCTGTGTTATTTTTAGACAATACGTTTTATATTTTATTCCTTTTATCGCGTCCGATCCTTTATCGCTTTTGTTTCTGACACTCATCACTTCCGCTCATCGTGTTTGTGTCAGCGCGCTTTTGACGCTTTATTAGATTTCACGATATGCATCGCTTTGAAGTATTCGTAGATTAATCGCATGATATCGGTCCATCTTGTTCAAACGTAATTAGATAATGTCGATGTGATGGATACGATTTAATTTCAAAATTAACGGCAGACACAGAAAGAAGGTGAATAACTCGTTATTGCATTCGATAAAACGTCGCGTGACTCGAGTTCTTAGGACGTGCAACCGCACATGCACGTTCGTGAACAGAGACTCCGCCGTTTCATTTCTCACAACAAACGATAATGAAAGGATCGGCGTATAATGAGTCGCGATCGATTTCTTGATCACAAATCAGACTCACAAATCGAAGAAGACCTACCTGCTTATCTGTTCGTTCATCGAAAGGAGATTCTCTCGGATGACTATTGATTTGTAGAACGTATCATTTGCAAGATATGAGTATTTATAATATATTAATATGTCAATTTCCATTAATTAATGTAATTGAATATCACACTCCAACGAACGCCTGTAATAATTATTTCGCAAACTCGAGCGACGCGTAAGGCAAAAAGAAAAAGAAAAAAAAAACGTACTCATGCAATATGTCTTAATTGATTTGCTTTTACTTGACTGCTGATGTCATGTCATAAAATTTATTGATGAAATGTCTACCGTTCTATTTCAAGCTACATAGTTTAAAATAATACTTGTCATGCTTTTTACTAACGTTTAATCAATAAGATGAGCACAATGGAATCGATGCTTAAAGAATGCAATTCTTTGGTTCGTCTCGCGTCTGAATCAATACCGATGTTAGAATTGTCGGCGCAATCGGTGTTAATGACATTAAAATACCGGACAACCGATTCTCGTTAAAAAGTTTCGATTAAAATGAATCCTTTTAGCGCGAAAGTCGTCGCATCCTCATCTTTACTTGGATCCCTTAACCTTCTCTCTTCAAAATGGGCTCGGTCGCTCGCCCTTACGTCGAGCTTGACAAAAAATCTAATTAGAAGTGGATTAAAATTTAATCACTCGCTAAAGGAACTTATCCTGGGCGCTATCGGTGGGTGGTGTCCTCTTCATTTAATTGTAGCCCAGCTGCTCTACCCCCGCTCTTTCCGGTTTCGCCGTATCTCCTGATTATACCAGACTTCGTTTTTTCCTTTTCCTCCGCCTCCTTTTCCTCCGCCTCCTTTTCCTCTTCCTCGCGAACCCTCGGCACTTTTTCGATCCACGATCGGGCTCTTCGCCGGGCAACAATTTACTTTGCATAGACATTAAACCCTGTTACTTAATCGAGCTACCGTCGTCGTCGTCCCGCCTTAAATGCCATGGATGGCAACACTTTCTTGCGTGGGCGGAATCTAAAGGCTCCCGACTGGATCCCCATCCTCCGGTGTAATCCTCTTTTGACCGGTCGCGCCGATGCGTGTATGCGAGAGAAAAAAAAAAGAATTCACTTCACAAATTCACCGTACATGATTCGAAATGGATGCGTTTGAATATTAGCGTATCGCGTTTCATTGCCATTTAGCACTTTCGCCGAGTGGCTCGTTTTGATTTTCTGTGAAACAAGGGAAAAGGTATTGAATAGCGAGGTTGGTTATCAACAATATACCATGCTCCGCTAATTTGCATCATTGTCGTAATTTTTTTTTATTTTTTTTTTAAATATTTACACGATTGCATACGCTTATTGATAGTCAATAATTGGTGCTGGTAGTATTATTGATATTTTCATATTCATGTATATTGGCGAATGTACACATTGGATTAACGGTTATGAGGTTAAAAGATGAATTGCTATATATGTTTTACATTACGATAGTAATAACGTTTTCAATGCGGGCATGGATTTAGTAACTTATTTACAAATTCCCTTAAAATTCTATTTGTGCATTACATGTAATTTGTTTTCAATTTTCTTTTTTTTATAGACAATTGTAAAATTAAAATTATAAAATTCTCGTTAGATGCTGGAACTTACTTAATTACGTTATGTCACCGTTTTTTTTTTTTTTTTTCGATAAAAGATTTTCTTCTTTATCTGTAAAGAATTTAGATATATTTCTTACATTATCGAACTTCACAATACATATGTTAACATTGTTTAATATGGTTATTAGTGGTTTTATTTAGATTTATTAAGCTTAAAAACAGCATGTTTGCCTATATGTATTTTTATTTTTATCGTTTAATTTTTATTCTTAACTTTATGTATACAATCGAACTCGATTAAGTTATTATTATTACATACTATGTCGACGCAATGTATGTCGCAGAATCGATAGTTGCGTGCTAATCCTCGTGAAGAAAATTGCACTTAATCGTCTATTTCATTGAACAATCTATCGCTCGTGCGATCTACACAACTTATATAATGCCTCTCGCGCGTAAAGTTTCTTAAGCAACTGGGTCATTCTTGAGGCGCATCAGCGACGATGTTCCTGTACGGGAATCTCATCTCGCTCGCACTTACCGGCTCCCACCGGATAACGAGAGAGTAATTGGGGAGAAGATTAGATTCCCCTACAGCGGGTATACGCGCACATTCGACTCGGAGACTTACGCGCTGTCCGTGCCACCCTTACCGGTAAAAAGATGACCTCGTTACGCTGTCGCTTCACCGGGTCCTAGATACGGTCCGCGGTATTAACGGGTTACAGGTCTGCGCGTAAGCGAGAGCTTCCCGTCCCAGATTCCTCGCCGGGGAATTCTCTCCGGGTATATCCGTAGGAAGGGATAGGCCTGACTTTCTCTCTCGACCTCCGTCATCAAAGATTCAGTTGCTCTCGCACGCACCTCTGCGGCTCGCCCACGACCTCACGCCGACCCCAAATCCTGACCTCCCCTCGTTCGTGTCTCGCGACTAAGCTTCGATGTAACCACCATGCGCTATTATACTGCTGTCGCCGTATCGACCTCGGCACGGCGCTTCTCCTGATCCGATCTTCTTTGCACCTATTAATTTCGCAGCCGCGATAATGCTCACGCGATATTCACGTAAATATATTGCGTAACGTTGTCGTGCTTTTAATCTGCCGCTATTTTTGGCACGATAAGTTCAATGTTGTGTAATATTATATAAGAGGCACGATACTTTGTGTTCCGTGCTCATACAGCATTAATTAAATATCTATAAACGTATAATAATACTTTGACATTATTGCACAATTGGTTGAAACTTTGCAATTTTTGGAGATTGCAGAATTTTGTTGATTATATCATATTAAATTTCCCGATTTCCATCATGCTGACGTCAATTATTCTCATTATTATGAAAAATTAATAATGAAATAAGTGCAGCATATTTTTTTTATGATTCGTAGAAACTAGTTATATATTGTTGTTCCTTTAAAAATGAAGCATGATGACGGAGATTTTTGCATGTCAAAGTAAAATGATATTGTCTTTAAAATGAAACGTTCGCAGACACTTTCTAATCCGAGCATAAGCGGAGCTTGTCGTGTCATGATAATCCCATGGAACGATAGAGGGTGCGAACTCCCCGAAGTTGAATATACAAGGAAGGGTAATTAATTGACAAGTCTTATCCGTCAACCGCATGTTCACTAATCCACTCGCTGTCAAGCCTGAAAGCTTCTTATGTAAGGAGATTTTTCCATAAATCCTATTTAGCACTAAAATTAGTTTGCTAAATTCAAAATACTATTATTATCAAATTATTGTGATAGTAATATTTTATGATAGATGAACAAGTATACAGAGGGAATATGTATATATATAAATAGTAATTACATATATCAACCCATCTCGATAGAATGTAAGTACTCATATATCACGTTCTGTTTAATTTCGTGACTGTCTCGTCATCTTCGGCGTTTATACAGATCCTCAAATCGATTCTTCGATTCGCAACATCTCTCAATATTACGACTCGCAGCATCCGCGGATTCATGACGAAGCAAATAATGGTTTGCTAAATTCTGATTGGTCATATGACCGATAAGGTGTCGCGGAGTCAATAATAAAGTCCCCATTGTATATGGCGCGGGCGGTACATCTTCCTCCGTGTTCTGTGCACCGAGAGACAAATATTTAGGTCGACCGAGTCGCCGAGAGCTGTATACGTATGAAGTTAGTTTGAAATAGTTTGCCGAGGAGCAATCAAGCAGTCGCATCAGCGGTCGCGTTCGGTAATCACGGATGGGTTTCGCCACTTTGACTCGCAGACGACGGCTTGACGGCGCGCTGGATGGCATGCCTGAGATTGACTGTCGAGCATACCGGTGATACGAGAAACCTGCCTGTATTACGGCAAGAGTAACGTTCTAGCAAGCAACGCTCTCTTGGCCCTTGCCGAGATCGCGCAGTTACGGCTCAACCAACTGCGTTGATTACGCTCGAAAACACCGAGAGTGATACTCGCGTGTCCTGGATCCTTCACCGTTATTCTGTTATTGAGGAAGACCCATGTTCCTCTCTCGTTCTTCCTGTCATCTATGTACTATCCATGTTCCACGTTCTCGTCTAATCTTATATCTTCATCCTCTCGACGGAAAGCGCCGCCCTCCTCCCCCCTCTTTCGTCTATAATTTTTTTTTTTTCATCGTGCCCTCTCAAAGTCTCTATAAGACTAAGTGCGCGCCGGCTTTCCTTCATGAGTTCAGCTATTCTCTTGGTCCGTTCATGGTCTCGTCGTCAGAATCTTCTATGTTTTTTTAAGTAGGTAAGGTCGTTAATGAAATTCCCTCCCGGCCGATGAGAGAAGTTCCTCTCCGCCAGCGCCACGGTGTTTTTCATCACAGCGCTTCTTGAAAAGAATCTACGGAGGTGGACCGAACGGAAGTACCGCTCTTTCTCCGAGGGATGATGAAAGAGGGTGGAGAGAGGTGGGATGAACGAAAGCTTCGAGAGTCGCCTGTCACGCGGGCCGAGATTGCCCGCTTCTTTCTACTATCACTCCGCTGCCCTCCCTCCTACGACTCCTAATTCCGATGGTTACCCGCACAAATGACGTGGAACGAGCAAAACATTGGGATATCTCGCCGGTCTCTCTCCTATCCTTGTCTCCTGATAAGATAAAGGGGGAGTCACATGCTATCGCCTTGCAGAGTTCAATGTTCGCGCACTTACCTTGCCGTGAGGCTTCTTGCTCAACTATTGCTTAACTACTTGCAAAGATCATCAGTTTCTAAATTACGCGGCGTTAACCAGTATCCGTAATATTTAATATTAATTGGAAATTCAATAGCTGGTGATACACTGGTAATTCAATAAAACTCTGTATGCACAAGAGAAATATATATATATATATATTCACTTAAATAGAAAACTTGAACAAGCATCTTTCTGAGATTTGTTTTATGTTATGTATAAAATGATTGTAGAAACTGTCGATGTCAGAGATGTAACGATATAAATCTATATATATATATATATATTGATTTGTGTCGTTACATCTCTGACATCGACAGTTTCTACAATCATTTTATACATAACATAAAACAAATCTCAGAAAGATGCTTGTTCAAGTTTTCTATTTAAGTGAATATATGCGAAGGTATAAAAAATCCATCCAATACCATTATCTAACGTCACCAGAGATGAATATCGCTGTGAGGATATTTATGATCTCTCTGCGATAGATGAAATCGAAGGTCTCGCGAAAGGAAAACCCCCTAAGCTCGTAGACGTTGAAATCTACTCCGCGTTGCTTCACCGATTCGCATGATATCGATTGGATGTTTCGCGTGTAATGTAGAAAAGGAAGGCTCCTCATAATTTCTCGGCCAAGTTTGTCGACCGTCTCCTTTTCGAGCGCCACGACGGATCGACGACCCATCCATTCCGACCACTCCGCAAATAACATCATAAGATAGACCATCGGGAACGTTCTTCTACGCGTTATATATCGGTATGTATAAAATATGGTAGGGAGGCTGTGGAAACGATTTCTCGGCGTTCTCATACAATAACATTCGCGGATCTCTTACGGCGCTATCCTCGGCGAGATCCAACGGCAAAACCCGGCGAACGTGAGAGGGAGAAAATAACGTAGGTGAGCTATCGGCGATTCCCGGACATAAATCGACATGTACTTACCGAATTGCTTCCGAATCGTTCCTTTATATCCCTTGTTCCCCGCAAGTTCGCCCTCGAGCTTTTCCTCTTTCATCCGTGCTCTTCTTAAAATCTTGTTAACTCGTTGTATAAACATGAATACTTAGACACATGGTATGTTTGCACGAATTGTTAAATTTCAGGATCGAATTTTTTCAAGAATTTTTTCCAGAGTTGATATATTAGAGATAAATATCTTTCAGAGAGATGAAAATTGAGGATCTTTTTTTTAAATGTAATTTTGTTATCAAAGTTACTGAATTAATTACCAAAATTACCCAAATTAATTACCAAATTAATTAATTAAGCTATGGTATAATGTGAAAGTATACGATCAATATATAAAATGTTTTAAGTTTCTATTTTTGGATGTTAGATATAAAATGGACGCGAATAATCTTCACAATTGATAATAAATAATTGAAACAATACGTGTTTCGTAGACTGCGAGAGGAGGAGGAGTTCGCTTTGAATTATTGCCAACCTTTGAAGGTTTATATACTCTCCACCTCTTTACTCAGCTGCTCCTCCAAAACCATGGTCTTCGAACGGTCCGCAAATATTAGACTTTGGACGAATATGGGACTCAAATAAATGTACGACCATTGGTGCTTCGCGTTGGTCATCGAAAAATATCGTCTAGCTCGCGTTCGTGCTTTCTCATATTGCCGTATTTACGTGACCAACGATCGCATCTGATCTTCATAGAAATGTATTATTTTCGCTATAATTAATTGCTTTTATTGGGGGGGGGGGGGAACTGCATAAAATATATCAAGCTGTTTTCATTTATTGTACTTTATGGTACTCTCGAAATTATTTTATTGTGCAAAAGTTTGAAATCAGATAATTCCAGTATTTCAATTTACTATTCCACAAATTCCGGTTTTGCCCATTGTTCACCTCGCAACGAGGCACAATGCTGCTGCGCAGCAGAAATTACTTTCTCAACGTCGTCAAATAATTGAATCGCAGAGCTCGCGAGAGAGCGCTTAGCTAGCGCTACGGCGGTCAAAGGACTTTTTCGGCAGAGGCGAAACTATCCGCCGGTTGTTGAGCATCGAATACCGGCATTCGCGATCGCTTTGCGTGGCGCAGTGATTGATTCGTCTCTCGGCTACGAAATGCAACCGTTAAACGTATGTACATATATACGTACGCGCGTACACACATACCATCTCGGATGCGGCACGGTCGCACGCTCGGGATTCCAGCTCTGCTGAAATGAAACTTCGCCGCGGCGTCGACATTCCCCCGGTGCCTTTATTAAATTGGAATTTAATTGCTCGACCCCGCCGCTCCATTACACCGCGTATGTATCATGCGCCGATGCAAATTATACGACGAACGCGTGTCGCGCGTAGGCTGACGCGCCGTTTACGCACTGATTTTTACGCAGTTCATTCTGTGCGTACATTAATAGGAAAGTATATATTATATATATCCGTTGGACACATCTGTACAAGGAGCATGAAAGAGAAATAATATTGTAAAATTACATTTTTCTGTTAAAATAGATAATATATATACATACATATATGTATATATATATATATTTATTTATTAATCCCGCAACCTAGCTATTCTAACAGAAAAATTTAATTTTACAATGTTATTTCTCTTTCATGCTCCTTGTACAGATTTGTATCGAGACAAGTGTATAATAAATTTTTTATCGATGAAAGCTTTATTATGCTTTCAATTTATTCGTGAATTTATTTGTGAATTTTTATGGGCATAAAAATGTCAAACGTAAGAAAAATATGTATATAGATTATAAAAACATATGACGATAAAAAAATTGAAACGAAGATAGAATGGTACGCAAATTAGCCCCCTCGGACTTTACATTCGATCTGGTTATCCATTATCACGCTTTTTGATTCGCAATAGGCTTCGTAGCGGCACGCAAATTATTCAGATGAGTTTGCAGCTGGTGAATAATCCGGTTGCGCGGTGACGGGCCAATGTTTTTCATGCGGCTATCCCTCATTTGGCTTATCTCTGATTCTGACTAAGACTAATGCGGGCGATTCGCTCGATCGTTTGTAACCCCCTCTGACCCTCGTGGCCAGCTCGCACTCATTTACCCCCGAGGGCCACCCTCGTTTCTGGTCCTTTGCTGACTAACACGCTCTCATTTATCCGCAAGGAACCGATGCCCGTCCCGTAGATATTAGTTCGAGGAAATGTCAGGATCACTCACGGCTTAAGAGAGGCAAGAAAAAGCTTCGATCGATCGGGCGGATCGCGACGAGTTCTCTCGGAAAATATCAAATCTTCACGCGGCAAAACAAATTTAACAAATGCAGTCGCGGAAACGTTTGTTACGCTGGCGCGTTGAAAAGTTGGCGCAAAGAGACATCTCGGATTGACGTAACTTATGTCACGATTGTTTTCGAATCTCGCGTCGCCATCAAAGTCTCGTTTTCCGGTACTCGGAAAGAGAACTGGAAACGATCGGGGAAGGTTTTCTCGCTTTCGCCGGTGCTATATGACTCGTGTAACTGCCGCCGGTGCTCCCGGGCGTTTTCTATGCTCGAATAACGTTGCACTTACCGCAGTTTACGTTCCGGCGCTTCTTTCTCCTCCCCCTCCCGTGATATCGACTTTTAACGATCGAAACGGGAAAGGCGGCTATGAGACCGGAAGTAGCTACGTCTCTCGACTTACCCGGCAAAACGTATGTGAGTCTCATCCTTTTTTACGTTCTACTTTTTTTACGGCAAAGCCCCTCCGTCTTTCGAGATGAGACTCTTCGTATTCCCTTCCGTGACACGCGTTCCCATACAATTTCGCGCGAGAATAGAAAGAAAAGTCAGTGTGCGGAGCCAATACACACGAAATAAAAATAACTAGCGGCAAAGCCATACTATAATCGCCCATTACCCTAATCGACTCGAACGATATATCTTACTAAACGAGTAATACGCATTGCGTTAATACGGATTGACGGTCGAACTGGTTTCTTCGCTTCGAAAGTTTCTGTGCCGTTTCTATGTATCTGTTCTCGGAACGTTTTCCAACGACCTTCTCTTTCTTCGTTCTCTCTCTTTCTCATTCCCTTTCTTTTTGTCCGCCGTCTGCCTCCTGCCTCGAGCTCTTCCGTTTCTCTCTCTTCTCCCGCTCTCTTCGTTTAATTTCTTTTCCGACCTCCACACCGCGCATTTCTATATCACCTGGATTCTATATTACCGGATCCTAGATCCTACATCAGACGGCTCACACGCGATTTACTAAGAAATTCATTGGCTAATGAAATTAAATTCCTGCCCGCCGTTCGTCTCGCTCCGCGAGGGTCTCCGCGTAGTTTATGCGTCGTATTGAGTTCCGTGAGTTCTACGTCCCTCGTTGTCCTCTCCTCCACCTCCTCTACCGTCATCGCGCAATAAAACCGAGCGCAAAAAGTAATCCAAAATAATTTCTTTTGCTCGGGCCCCTCTTCGTCGCATGATAAACGCGACGAAGAAAATGAGACGGCGAAAACTGCGGGAGAATAAAAGAAAGACGGAAAAAAAATATCGACTCTCTTCACAGTCCTCACGCCTCGCGCCTCGTACAAATAATTGGAACGTGCTGAACCCCTCAAGTTCTCGGGTACTCTTTTAATTTCGCTTCTGGCCTCCCTTAATTCGTCGCAGGTAGTTAGAGAAGACACTCCCGGAACTACTTCTCTTCTTCCCCGTCGTCTTCGTGTACCTTCCGTCTTTCCGTCTGCGCATTGCATTAACTTGCGAGCAGAATCTTGTAGGAGCTGCCGGACCGAATCGCCGCGGCAAGATTTTTAAATAAGCACAGGGAGATGCGAAAGGAGGCGGAAGGAGGTCCGATGTTGACTCCTTGAAACTTAAGCGCCACGCGCCTTCGACTTTTTCGAGAATAACTACTCTTGACATAAGAAGCTTTCTCTCTCTCTCTCTCTCTCTCTCCTTCTCCCTCTCTTCCCAATTTCTTCCACATACTTTAAAGATTTTTAATTTCGATAGCGTCGCATGAAATTTAAAAGGAAATTCGCGATTACACTAAAAGTTTTAATGGCCGTAACATAAAATGCAACAGTTATAATTTTACGTTTTAGAAAAATTTTATCAGAAAAATTAAGCACTAAAATTGATCTGTACAATGAGACAGATTTGAAACGCGTGACCGCAGCATGCGACATCGTAGATTATGTGCAAACGGTGAGTTGTAATTAAAAATTTAATTGACAGCAGATACCATTTTTTTCGATGTGACAAAACTTCTTTTTCATTGCCAATTATTCCAACTCTAGCACGAACGCGCACTTGAAATTTCCAAATGGTTCTGGCGCACTTTTAACGATGTGCGCAATGTTTTATGAGTACTATTTTTTACGCGGCATCAAAACGCATCGCACGGTATTCGTTTCGCACACCGAAATTTGTATTCTATTTAACAGCGCTCGCTCGCATTCTGTTCGGTTCAATCGACAATTCGTGCGTTTTTTTAATTCATCGCAAAATCTTGTTTCTCTCATGAAAATCTCGAAAAAGGAAGATAAAATATGGCTTATAAATGTTAATTAAAGATTGAGCCAAGCGGTCGATATATTATTTCGATATCTCATTATCGAGATGACGGATCAACAGAACACGCTTTTATTATCTTATTCAACAATGATCACGGAATCAAACTATCACTTGCTGTAATCGAAAGATATACCACGCTGCCTGAAAAGAACGATGGCGGTAGCTTCTTTTTTATATCCCACAGGGGGGATAATCTTGTTTTTCTACTCGAGAATTCCCTCTAGGAGAATAAGTCAACGGTGACTTCGAGTATCTCCAGGAGAGAGAATTAATTCGCGGTCCGCGGCAGCCTGCAGGCTGTTTACACGCACGAGGATTTCAGGATGTATTCGCGTTTCGGATTCACGGTTTCCTTGTCGACCACCCACGCCTCGAACTCGGCTGTTTTCTCTCTTTTGCTGCAAGACGTCGAGATAAATATATTAAATATATTGAAAGCGTAATTTCGAAATTTATTGTTGCCATTAATCTTGTCAAACGCCGAAGCGGAAAAGAAAATATTGTTTTGCTATTAAAGCTCTATCATTTATATATTCATATTAATATCATTCTTAATATCTACTTTTACTACACTGCAAGTCTAAATGTGTCATATTAACACGCTTGAGTGTGTTTTTCGTTGTAGTCATTTTTTACGCGTTTCTCGCTGTTATTTTAATAACACACTATGAACTGTGTTGTTTTATTTTATTTAACAGAAATTTAATAATTAATTAGCATTGAAATTCGTATTGTAAGCGTATTGAAATAACACTTCGAAGTGTGTTATTAAAATATCACAGCGGGAAACACGTAAAAAATGACTGCAACGAAAAACACACTCAAGTGTGTTAATATGACAAGCTTAGACTTGCAGTGATGTAAATGGAGAACTCTCCACGGGACGATCCGCAACGGCGGTGCTCCGAATGTGTTTCGAAAGGGGGTGTAAAACGACGTTCATCGCCCAGTGTGTCCCACGGAAGCGATGATTCATCCGAGAAAAATTCAGCCTTGCACATTTTTGACGTCGTTTGCATCGTGTCACGATTGATGACCGCGCATCTGCCGGTGGATCGCGCGTTTCTGTGCATGATCGACGGTCGGCTGCAGCTGAAGAGGAAAGCGGGATTTGATAAAGGGTTAGCTTTTTATTGCGCCATCCAGCGTTGTGATATTTCTCGTAGATGCGTGTTCTCGTCATTACCGTTACGTCGATCCTCAGCTTGGCTCTTCCGTCGCGAGAAAAAGGTGACGAATGTCCTATTTCTTATTCTTTAATACTTGTTTTGATATAATCTTGATTATCTTGACGAATGATGTTGCGTTGTTAAAAATATTATTTGTTTACTTATATAGATTTGTACTCTCATAAAATCTCCTCGTCGTACTTTTATCAACTAACATATTTAATAACATAATATTTTATCAAGTAAAGTATTATGTTATTAATTATCTTGTAACTTTGTTGTAAAGCTGATGTGGTATTGCCTTTTCAAAAATATGCGAACATGCTTAATGTTGTTCGTGGTTAAATCCTCTTGCGTAAAGTTGCGAATACCGCTTTGTTGCTGTTACGTAAGTTTAATCAGCGTTATTACTTACTTGAGGTATAAGCTTCTTGTCATAATGGCTGTGGTCTTAGATATCTTAATGACTCTCTATTCTCGTGAATTGTTTTCACGTCATCGTGGCTGCATTCGGAAGTAAGTCTCCGGCAAGCTGCGAGCGCGACTTGTCGCAACGCCAACATAACTTCTAAACTTGGCCGCGACTTGCCGGAATTCTGGAACTCGCTTCCGAGGTTTTGTATTCGCTCTACGGATAAGATCATGCTTTGTAACTATATTACTGGGCGCGTCAACGTCATGTTATGCACTTCTCATGAACAGAATTATTGTTAAACGTTCGAATAATTCGATCTAGTCTCAGCTTTCTGTATGCAGAGAAACAATCATTATACTATTATTGTTTTTTTTTTTTTTTTTTGAAGCTGAAGTTAACATTTAATTTATATAAATTATTATACAATATAATTTATATAAGTTATATATAATATTTTCAAGTATATTTTCTCATAAAATTTCTTTCAAAATAGTGAAAATTTCTCGCCAATTTGTCACGAAATAAGTAAAAAATATTGAACAAAATTTGAAATCGTGTTATTTAAAATAATCCGCGATTTAACTTATCGGACGTTTATCTATTTTCAATCTGACCACGCGTCCGCCATAACTCATTCTCGCGCTGATACGCGTAATCAGTACGTACAAAAGCCGAGGATCCGCCGCAGTGACGAACTCGGCGTAACAAGGTTCGGGCGTTTCATTTAGTAGATGAATTGCGCACCGGCGACTGCCCACCATCATTATAAATCACGACATAATTACACGACCGCGGCGGGCAGGGTGCAAGGGATATCCCCACCCTATAGCTGCCCCTACTTGCACCCCCTATTTCACTTCCACTGATTCGCACGCGCGCGCGCGTCCTACGCTCACGTACGCGCGTAAAACGCTGCGCGGGTAGCGCGCAATTTTTTTTTCCGTGGCACGTGCGTTCAATATGTCTGACCTGAGCCGGCTGGAATTCTCTGTCGTGCCGAGTTAAGCGTCGGGATCGCGACCCCAAGCAGTTTTTCTTCCCGCCCGTAATTAGTACCTTGCACAATATTGCATTCTATCGCCCGCGTCCGTATGTACGTCTGTATATAGTATATATATATACATATACATATATTTTCGTACGATAGGGAATATTTCTCCGGTCCGCGTCTTGGTGTGCAATCGCGGCCTTTCGCGCGCGTCTCACTTTTCTGCGCCGAGCCGTACAACGGCGCAAGGTTAATTGCCTTCGGATTTTTCCGCGCGGGATCATTGACTCGCGATGCTGGAACACGCGGATTTCCATGAATGCGGAATTATCGGCAGTAAGTTCGACATATTAGCATCGTAATCAACGGAACCTATAACTTTTATTAATTTAAGCATTCCTGCAGAATTTCATTTGGCGCGAGAGGATCTTGTATGTAGAAAGATATTCCAATTATAATTATAAACTAATAACGCAAGAAAGTAGAAAATAATTAATTCGCGTCGTGTGCGCAGCACGCTGCGTCATGAGGAGTTAAGTATAAGCCATTTCTTGTAATCAGCTGTGTGCTATGAATTCTTTACATCTCGATCTACATATTCTGTACAATTACACGAGGACGTTGCAGGGGCACACATGGATGGTGGGTAGAGAGGTATTACAGATTAAAAAAAAATACTTTGGCGAGCGAGTTTCTCGTTTTTATCGCGTACTCGGCGGCGCTCGTTACGTCGTCGCAGTGACGCAGTAACGTCGTTTTATATCCTGTTTTACGAAGATCGGTGTTGCGACCCCTACGGTTCGAGGTGCCGTCTCTACGAGAATAGCAGTTTTTCACGATCGTCCGTTTGCGTCCCTTCGCGACCTGGACATCCGATAAAGCGCGATCCACGCCGCGCATTCCGGGATCCTCCAAGTTATCCATTAGCCTTAAAAGCCGCGCGCCATTTGATCGCGGTCGTTTTTCATTGCGCGCGCGCGCGCGCGTTCACCGGGAAAGGATATAAAATCCAGAGTCATCCCCGTCCATCGATTTCCGATCCAACGACGCGCCGGACGTAACAATGTGATCGGCGGCATCGAGATATCTCGCGAGACAAGATCCGTGATGTTTGCACAACAGAGGGACGCCAGTTTGATTATTTATATGCATATCTTCTCGATGCCTGTCATATCGCCGATAGCGATCATTCATCGGTCATTGAGCATGCGTGCACAAAACGGCCTCGGATATCACTCTCGGCGCGTTCATATCGATTGCAAAATATTTTTCTCGTAACGACGAGTCGGTCGTTAAAGGAGACACCTTGCGTTTCGGAAAGAAAGAGAGAGAGAGACGGAGACTCGTTTTATATATTTCCTTCTTTCATCTTACATACGCGACGATCATCTCGTAGGTATATCCGACGCGACGGTGGACTCGGCTATCGCTTCTAGATGTACCTGAGTACCGAGTATATCTTCCCGACACGACGTGCTATGAAGATATTATTGGCACTTCGTGCTACCCACGTGCAGGATACGCTCTCCCCGTCACTGTTTCTTCCCTGTAACGTCCCGGGGCTCCCCAGTGACGACGACGAGATCGTACGTGTGCTATAGCGACTCGGCCCAGAGGGTATCCGTGCCGTGACATAACCGGTACTTGCACCGCGCTGGACTACTGATCCGTAGAGGAATTCCGCCAAGTGGATAGGTAGAGATATGTATATATATATACCCGAGTGGAAATTTAGACTCGCCGAACTCAAGTCATGAGCTAGCCGATACGAGTTTTAGATAGCCCCTGTCAAGTAATGTAACGCTTAGAAGTGCTAGATACTTGACAAATATATTGTCTCATAGCGAGCTTAGGAAAACTATCTAGTAATCAGCTAGCCTGGGCTAGATTAAAAAATATATGGAAAAATAAATTTTCTTTTCTTTGATTTATTAATTGCTGCATTTTTCAAGTTTTGCTATCGAGTATTTGTAATAAGCAAGTTTTAAATTCTCCTTATATGGTATAACATAATATAAAATACGAACTTAAAAATTTTTTCAAATTACTAAACAGTATTTAATACTTTAAATGCTCAATATTGTTAAATACGAATATGTTAAATAATTAAAATTTAAACTGTGTATATAAAAGATGTTCAGTAAAGATTGCCGACCGATTTTGCATTTTTAAAAATATATCATAATTAAAAAGTATTGTGTTAAAAAATAAATTATAAATAAAAAACTTCTATATATTTAGGATATTTAATTTTAGACCAAGGTGGGCTAAACGTGTGTTGCCTGTTTATATGTATAATTGTCGAGTCAACGATACTTATTGTTTGTGTCCTTCATTATTTATTTTATTAGATTTTAACGGCCGCAGGGAAAGTCAGAGTCAGTCGTCCTCGAGCGGTACAAATAATAGGAGCGTTGAGACCGTCGCGCGTCGAAAAAATTATTTAGTCGCGAGTCCAAGTCCGAGTCCTTTATATTTTACTGTAATCATTTTATATTAATTAATATTGCACAGTACATATAAATAATAGATTATAGATAAGAATATTAATTAACATATTAAATAACATTATAGATAATGATATTAATACTTCTTTAAAAAATTTTGAAGAAGATAGCGGAATCATTAAATGATATGTTAACAGCTATAGCCATTGACTAGCTACTACTATTTAAAAAGTTGTTAACATTCGAACAGTGAGTTATATATATATTATGTAATTCTTGAATAATTTCTCTAATGACTGTTTAGTGATTGTGTCTAATCGGTATCTTTTATATATATTTTTTAAATGTTTTAATTTTATTAACTGTACCAAAAGTAAATAGAATATACAATAAAAAAATTTTATTCGGCTATGTTGCTATGAGCATACAAAAGTTAACTATCCCATTAATTGACCAATGAATCATATAGTAATGATTCCCAAATTACATTTCTTAGCCAGCCGTTGTCTAGCCACTACTAGCTAAAAATTTGTTATGTCACATAACCTCACTTCAAATCTAACAAATTTTTAGCTAGTAGTGGCTAGACAACGGCTGGCTAATTTTCAAAGTTTTCAGCGCCATCTATTCTAATATTTACAGTGCAGGGGCTAGACAAGTACTAGATAGCGAAGAATTATTCATATATTATAGCTAATACTGAGCTAGTCAATGGCTAGGTAACATATCTAGCCTGGATCTAGCCATATAGATCCAGCCACTAGTTGTAAACTCAGATTGGCTAGATACATTTCTACTCGGGTATATTCGATCTTCGAGATGACTGCGCGCCAGGTACACACGTCGCGTCGGCATCGCGATGAAGCGATCGGCTCGGTACTTTCTTTGTGCGCGAAACTGGTTGCACTTTACGTCACCTGCTCCTCGAAAGCGTGGTACATTCGTTATATCCGATTTGCCATCCCGCGTTATTGTCGCGCGGGATATTAATGCTGATTTATATACGACGAGAAGCAAATATGTCGCTTATAAGTGGCAGTGTAATTTTTACAAGCGCGTTCTCAACGTTTACACACGGCGTCGAGGACGTGGGGGAAATGAGGGTTGAATTAAAAAGGAAGATTTGTTAAAGAGGATGTCTCGTTAATGCGTCGAAAGCGGCAAGTGTGACGAATATAATCGGAAATCCTTTGGGCTCTGTGAATTCACATTGCAAATTTATTATATGATAAACGAAAAGAATCATCGTCTTAAAAAGAAATAAAAAATTGTTTCAATCGCACAAGTATCATCTAATTATATCTAACAATATTTTAATTTTAAGCTATTGTGAATTATAGTTTCGCATTGTTATAAGTCACTGATATTTGAATAATGTAATAGCGTATGGAATCGATTGGAATTTGCTGGACGAGGTTTAGTAAAACTCGAATGCGATTTCAGATTCTTATCAATCTCTTTCGTATCCCCCGATATTTACTCGCAGTAATGACCGAGGCGGGTTTCGCTGTGCGTACAGTAGGTAACGATTTATCGTGATAAAACTGTCCATTTCGCTCGTATAGGCAAGTCGATTGGCTATAGAAGTCCCCATTACGGGTTTGATTTCTACTTAAAATAGACGATAGAAGTAGCTCTGAAACGTTGGCTTCAGCCAAAAATATTTTCTATACCATCGTACATAAACATTAACGAGATAGTGACAAGACGGTGCGCCATGGAGTAATCATACGAAATATATTTTTGCGAGGATACGAATGTTATATAAATACGAATCAATATTTCAATTTTCTATCGATCACGCGACGAGGATAACTGCTGATTCATAGATAGGAACATTTCGTTCTCATATTAATGGCGACCCAAATGTGTCGCAATCGATGTCGCATTATTACGATGAAAAGATATTGAATGACAAAGAGATCTCCGATACTCCTTTGATATAAATGAATAATACGCTGTGTAATAATTTCGCACGTTAATTATCTTGTTTAACATAATAATGTGAGCGAATAACACGGCGCGTACGATCCGATAACGGCTTTAATTCCCGAAAATGGAACTGTCCTCCGTATCGATCCTTTTGCGACGGAATCGGTTTGCTTTCGCCCTTTTCACGCAATACATCGGCGTGCCGCATAAACATCGCCCGAAAGTTTGTTCCTTAACGGTCCTCGATTTCTACTGTGGTTCTACAATCACATTCGAATTGCGCAGAGAGCAAAGAATGCCACTTAAACGCGACAGTTAAGCGGAGTTAGAAACGTTCCGAACGAGGTTTCCAGCGGTTTACGAGCGATTCGCGCCGCAGAGCTATACGCTTTGTGGTCGGTTAATGTACCGGATTTCAGGATTCGATGATCCACACCATAACCTATTGGAATTTCGGTTGAAGCCGTCTCCTTTGAGAGATCGAGCTCTTCTCAAATACTCCCCGTATCGATTCCCATCGATCATCTTGCGTAAGACATCACTGATTGTGAATTGAGATTGTCTTTACGGTAATTTACTATCGTTACTATTATATAACGATCGTTATAATCGTCATAATCATTTTAATCCGTTGAAAACTATTGTCGAAATAGAATTATGATTTCTTCAATATTTTTTAGAATTTGCAATTTTGATATGAGATTTCAGATACGCGTGTAAATTTGTAAGATGGAATGTGTAATGGTATCGTCTCGCGACTTCGTAAAAGCTTACACTTGAATATTCCTCGAGTAGAACGACCCACTTCAGAAATGTCTGCTACGACGACAGTGATGCTTTGCGATTTTTACGAGTCGAAGAAGTAGCTACGAGTTGCATAAATATTTCCGAGTTAACGCGACACGTACGAGAAATTGATGTTTACCGACAACAGTATATCCGATATAATCGCCAGGACGGGCGTCCTGAATTTGTTGATCCACCGGCTGCCGCGTTTGCGCATCTTGCCGCATCTTGCCTAAGTCCTGCCCTAGGATGACCACCGACCTTAGCCCACCATACAGTCGTAACCCACGCCACAAGAACATCAAGTTTGCGGATTTCCGCAGGAAATGCAATATACGTCGCGTAATTGCAGAGGCGTGTGAATATTACGCTCGCGGGTCCGACTAATTATTTTTACATTTTTACATTTTGATTTTATATTGTTGAAACGACACAAAATTTTGGTAATTAATGACGTGCATCGCAATAATCTATTAATACATTATTTCGCACTCAGTATATTTTTTCGCGTAGTGAGTTTTAATAGATGTCTCGAAAATTCGAGATTGTAATACAGCGAAATTATTATTACATTTTTACTATTATATAATCTTTCTATAATCGCAATGTCATTTTTTTCTGGTGAGTCCCACCAATCCCACCAATTTACTTCGAGTATATCGCGCTATCAGATTTGATATACCGTTTCGATCCGCGCGCATTCTGGAGGTAAGGTTTATCTTCACTCCCTTGCACAATGTTTCGTTGATACTGTCAGCTGATCGATCCTCGTCACCTCGTTGAGATATCCACCGACCAGATATCTCGCGAAGAACGCTAAGATCTTCTTCTCGCGGCGCACTTCATAAATCCGTGTCTGACTACTATCGGGGCGATCGCACGTCACGTTGCATGTAAATAAATAAAGTATGAAATAATATCGGTGTCATATCTCTCTCTCTCTGGGCTCTCGCGCTGAATGGTGACCGTTCGCGGATCGCGTCATTAATAATCGAGAGATTGAGAGTGGGTCGAGTGTAGAGGGCGGGAAGAGAGGGGGGAATAAGCCGCTACGACCGGGAAAAAAGATATCGAATCGATGGATTCCGCTATTAAACATATCATATCGCGCTCCGAAAAACAGGTTTCGTATGACGTGGCACGCACGCTTCGTCCCGTAGGAATGCGCAGCGTATATCACGCATACTTTATGCGAATAGGACTCCCCCTTAAGCAAATATTATCGCTCGACGAGGTGCGTGAATCAACGAAAAACGACGAATCGAGATTGTTCTCAGACGGCACGTAATTAATGCCATAAGAGTTTAATCTTGTACATTATATGCGCCGCGCGCGTGTCAATTAAATTACTGCACTACGGTGAGTGTAGTTTTTATTTATGGATTCCGGTTTCCGTTTAACATGCGATGTTAAAGGCACAACCGTATATTCTTTCCAATTGCAATTGAATGTTGAAGCATGTTTCGTCACGCTGAAGATAGGCAACTAATATTTATTTATTTCTAATATTTTATTTCTTGTATGTCCACTCGGCTTACAACTATAATACCAACATATTTCTTGATATCTTCCACGGTAAAAACATTACCTACATATGAGCTAATATTTGTCAAGATATTATGTCATTATGATATAAGATATTATGTTATTATCAGCTTGGCATTTCGCATAGAAATCGCGGATAAATACGACAGGATATCGGTAGGTGAAGAACAAAAATGCGAATACATCGAAGAGAATCCGTTAGCGGAGAATGCGACACGGGCTATTCACGTTACGTATATGCAGCTTTAGAGTCCTTCCCGCGTCACGTAACGCTTATCGAACATGAGTAGTAGCTTATCATTGCTCCGCGCGGCGTATTTAACAATTCGTATTTGCCTTGGCATTAATCCGATCCCGGAGCTCTTCGGGCTTACACGACGATCGCGCTTAAGGGATTAACGCGTAAAGCCACGCGAAACGCCGGCTCGCAGCGAGCCATAGCGGTGAGCTAAAAAAAAAAAAGAAAAAATAACAGGGTGCACACGTACAGGAAGTAACGCGCGCACCCCAGCTTCTCTTGTGTCGACCGGATTTAATCTCGGGGTTCACGATCAGGCGATGCGATTTCCGTGCGCGCACGCGCACAATGTACTGCCTCCCTTTATCCTGTGTTACTATGACCCTGCGGGTTTCAGATAAAAATTGTAACAGATGTTCTTCGAGTTTGTCACGGGACCTATGTGATTGTTATTTGTTGGTAGATTTTCTCTTGCGACCGTAAAAACGAATTTATTTTCCTCAAAGCAATCACGCTCTTTCAATCGATACGCAATTCGAAGATTTATATTGTGTCCGGTATGTTTTTTTTTTTTTTCCTAGTTGAGCTTCTAGTATCTGTGGTTTAGGGAAAAAGAGGAGAAACGTTCTTCAGATAGACTGTACAGTACGATTGTTGGAGGCAATTTTAAAATTCGACACGTAACGAACACGTTCTCAAGAAACCCTTTTCACCTCATATCTCGGCCATAAATATGGATTTCCGTTTGCATACATTTAACATCTTCCCGATACAATATGTAGCGCGATACAGACGATATTGCGACTATGTACTTATCCAAGGCGCGATAATATCGTATCCACGCCGCGCGTCGTTAAGATGGGTTCCTTGTCGCGCGGTTACGCGTTACACGTTGCTGTTCACTTCCTCTTCCTCTCCTTCCTCTCCCCTTCCCCCTCCCTCCGTCTACAGAGAGCGAAACGGAACATATAGATGTATAAATCAAGCAGGGTACGTTGATAGAAGCAATAAGGGCTGAAGAAATGGGAATGGCAAGGAGAGGGGGGGGGGGGGAAGTTGGATGGTGGATGGAATTTCGCGGGGAAGAGAAAAATTGGGAGGAGAGGGAGGTAGAGAGAGTGCAAAAGTATATACGTGCACGCGCGGGGACGCGGATATATAGAGAGGAAGGGAGGGCGGCGGAGGGTGGAATCGGCAGGGAAACAGGCTTATATTGCGCCTCGTGTGTAAGTTCCAACGTTAGCCGAGGAATTTGGACGTAGGCTAAGGCCCGCGGAAGAGAGAAGTGGGACGGGGAAAGAGGGCCCCGGTGGGCGAGTCGAACAACGGCTGCCAAATTAATGGCATCCCTCGTCCCACATTTCTCGATTTCTCCGACTACGAGACTCTCTTTCTCTCTCTCTCTCTCTTTCTCCTCTTTCGCTTTTGCCTCTCTTTTCTCGGTCTTCCGCGCCAGGTCGCCCACCTGGCGATATTGGAACGACCGCCGAATTACCGATAAATAACTGGCTATTGAATTATTATCGGGCATTCCAGTCACTGTGCACGTTGGCCGACCTGGGACGCGCCGTTGTTTGCGTCGAATCGAGTATCGCTCCTAAGGGAGGTTGTTTTGCTCGGCGCCTTTCGTCGTATGAGAATATATCGGTGCCTTTCGGAACGAGAACTGAGAATGTGTCGTTTTGCGGCTTGCAGCCGAAGAATGTTTTATGTACGCTTACGAGACATTCGTCCTTTCACCTTCGAGTCGCGGAGCGACATTGGTCGTTCTTGTGTGCTGTGCTAAATCGCTTGATGTAGTGGTGAGGTAGATACGATTTCTCTCGTAGAATGCGGAGGGCTTTGGGGATACCTTTACCTTTTCCTTCCGAAGCAAACTGAAAACACGATCATGACGGCGAATGCAGCCATTAAAACTTACCGTGATGTAAAGCGTGTACTCTTGCACTGGTGTACATGCCACTGATTTTAATTGGTAACATAAATCGCGCGGTCTCAAAAGCAAAGGCCTCCTGAGCGCAAGTCGGCACACGCGGTCGTTAATTTGTTAATAAACTTGCACGAGCGAAGGACTAAGCGAATCGAATGTTAACTAATTGCGGTTATTAGTACATTGAGCATAATATCCTGGTACGTAGCATTTCTCCGCAGCATACTTAATAATCGTCTTGCCGAGCATTACAGTACGGCACAAAGAATATTCCGTTAATGTATAGGCATAGGAATTGCTTCCTCTGCATCAATCACGGAAATTTTATTTCATTAATGATGCAATTGCAATTTGATATCGGACGTAATAATGAACGATTAACATTATCGGAACTGGAACGCATCACGATTTTGACTAAACTACTATC
The DNA here is from genome assembly GCA_963971435.1 of Lasius platythorax. Lineage (NCBI taxonomy): Eukaryota > Metazoa > Arthropoda > Insecta > Hymenoptera > Formicidae > Lasius > Lasius platythorax. The sequence continues at coordinate 9,737,016 of OZ020545.1, forward strand.
AATCATAGTTCTTGCGAAATAACAGATGCGTATAATGTATAAATCATTGCGTGCAAAAAAAGACCGTTGCTGCAGTGAATATTTATGTATATTTGAGGAAGAATCTTTCATTATTGAATCTGCCGCCGCGACAACTTTTTATCCGCTACATCACCGTCTATTTTGTATAGTATCGTTATGCACTTTGCGCATTAAGTTAACACGTAATCTTGACGCATGGCTCTTGCTCGCTGGAAAAAAAATTTATATTTTATGCTCGCCCGAGATGTGTTGTGTGTGTGCCTTCCGAAAGCCCGATGGAGCAAAAGTGCACAGGACCCGCGTGCGATCGGTTAGTTATTGCCGGATTCAACCTATAAATACATGCAAACGCGCGCGCGCGCGCGCGTTTAACGCATTTATAAATTTCCAAGGGAACAAGAGAAAAAAATAAATTCGTGAAACCGTTTCATTGAGCTTTAATTAATGAAAACCGAGTCTCGGCAATAATTGAGCGCCCTTTTATTATCATCTGACTTTTTTACGGTGCTAAAATCAATGTGTCAAGCCGACACACATAATCCGGGCTGGCGGCTTGCTGCCCCGGCAAAAATTTTTACTTTATACCTCTGCACCTGCCCGCCGCTTTCCGAAGGTCCGAAGGTATTTATCGAAGATGCATGGCCCATGAGCGCACGTGGTCTACATAGTAGGGCAGTAGGTATCTACCGATATGGTTGGTATACATTATCCTATGTATTCCCGTATCTACAATATGTAACTTCCCCTTCTCTCTCTCTCTCTCTCTCTCTCCTTCTCTCCTTCTCCGGTTTCATCTCTCACTCACATATGTATATGCGCACACGTATACAGTTGAGTTGCGCTGCGAATACGCGTTCACGGACATACCGTGGTGCATTATATACCGTGCTCGAGAAGTTCGAGGAAACCATAAAGAAAGATTCATGACGACGATCGGTCCATTATCAGGCTCGCGGACCAACTTAGAGTTTTCGTTATGGTGACATCGTGAGGCTATATTTCTTTGGATAGTATCTCTCGAGAGCGGAGACATCTGTAATTATTGATCCGGATGAAATAATGTGAATATGGAAATAAAATTTCGATTATGTTTAAAAATATAAGAAGCATTATACACACCGATTTGATTCAACAAGAATTAATATTGTAACGTGTATAACATAATCGAATTCACGCGCGATATATACATATGTTTAAAATATATATTATCGCATCGAGAGAGAAGAATTATTTCGTCATTCTTATGTCATGTCTATAATTAATTCATACGTAATTAACAGAAAATTCAAATTTTATTTGTTTGTTTGTATCTGCATTCCGGATGCATTACGGAAACTCGTTCGAAGGTATCGAAGGTATTATAAGAGACGCTTCCATGAAGACGGCTGTCTTACGGGGCTCACTTTGGGAAACGTCGTGTATCGCGGTATCAAGAAGGAAGATGAAACGAGCGGGGACAGGAGGTTAAGCATAGAGAGAGAAAGAGAGAGAGAGAGAGAGAGAGAGAGAGACCCCCCCTCCGCCTAGTCGGCTATGAGGTACGCGAGGATAAGTCGCGGATCGGAGTGATAAACGACTCCGGCGTTATTAATTGCGGCCTCCATTAACTGATGAGTCCCCCTACCTATATCCACCCTATCCGCATCCGTCCCTCGCCTCGGCCACCGCTCTCTCGGAGTCGTTTCATTCTCGCGCCCTCGCGAGAGGCGTTCTTTGCTCCTCCGCCGCTTGCTCGCGACGCGGATAGACGCGGATAAGACCAAGCGAAAGCGAGAAATCCTTTGCGCACTCGGGAGAGGCAAATGATCTGCGAGGAGGACGTGCACCCGCTGCGGGGAAAGCTTGCCCGTGATGCTTTGCAAATGAGTCGAGGGTAGCTTCCTGATTTTTACGAGGCCCGTTAATGAATCGCCCGCGCGTCCTTCGGCCTGAGAGAGAGCACGGGCTCGATTTATCGTCTCGCGCTTCTCGACTTGCGAGCGGCGCGAGTCGGCTCGACTTGGCTCGCCATGACGCGGCGCGTTGCTCGATGCTGGATGAGAAATCGGTATCGCATGATAACCGTGTCCAACGCTCCGATAATGCATATATTATTGTCGATGCATTCCCTTATGCACTTTCGGGCGAGAAAAGAGTGTATACGCGCACGCTATATACGCACTGTACGCCGATGCACAAAGATGACGGCGGAATTTAATATCATGCAATGAATATATCTGCCGCGTCGTTATATCCTTCATTCATTAACCCTACAACGGCATAACGAATCTCAGGCGGATCTCAGAGGAATTTCACAATCACATTCTTCTCTGTATAGCGCGCGCAAGTTTTGTTTCTCTCTTGTAAGTACGTTTTTCCAATTAGAACGCAACAAAGGAAGGAAAAGGTAATCACCGGTCCCTTCTCCCCCTCCCCCTCCCCCTCCCCCCTCTAGCTATATTACGTGTTGCAAGCTCGACGGCTGCGTTCTGCTCGATAATCGCGAGCCGTATCGCCGGTTCTCTTACAGGAGGTAGGATTAGTTATGGTTCTTTCGGAAGAGAGTATCATACAAATGATTCTAAGGGCACCGGTCCGTGGTACTCTCCGTTGCAAATGAAAACCGGATGGATTTTTACCGGTGCCCGTCCAATTAATTGCGGCATGTACGACGTAAAAGTGCCCGGGCGTTGTTGACGGCATCGGCGACAAGGAGAAATCATAATCCGCGGAGAAGGATTATTATTGCCATTGGCGAAAGCACGACCGACCGTGCTTTTAACTCTCGCGGAGGACTCATTATTACCATTACAAGTACATGAATAATTCCTACTAATTTTTACGACATCCACGTAGCGTTTTATTACGGCACAGCTGTCGGCCACGAGACGACCATCCACCTAAAAAACACACGCTTGTCCGTTTCAAGCTGCATTTCTAAGTGACCAATGCCATCTATTATGAACGGGTAATTTCCCTCTGGAAAAATAGCGGTGATGGAGAACTGGACTGTATACATTGAGAAAAGCGGCTCTACGCTGTAATTGCCGCTTAAAAATACACACGCGACAGCAACATGTAACAATTTTTAAATGATCGTGTAAAACGAGAATATTATGAACATATAATTATAATTCGCCGTATCTATAATATTTCTGTTTTTTAGTAATTATTTTCAGTACAAACTGAAACACTAGATAATCCTAACAAATTTTTATTTGCCAATAACTTTTTCTTTTACCTTTTATTTTTTTAATACACTCAAATACTTCGTACAATGAGAAAAAGAAAGAAATTATTAAGAAACAGAAAAACTCGAATAAAATAAGCTGTATCAAGTGATACTAAAGAGACTTAATTCACATGGTTATCTTCCATAAACGTATTTTATAAAGAGCTTATATTCGTTCCGAGAGCGACGGTATCGATTGTTCACTGGTAAGTTTTATTTATTCGTCCTCATCCGGTGATTCAATCCAAGCTATATCCGACGACGTTGCATTCACTCTGTGCTGCATTTCAAATATCCGATGCAATTAATCCAAGTGCATCACAAATACAAGCGAAATGGTCGCCTGAACAAAACGCGCCTTGTATAGAGGATTAAGGTAGACATTCGCATTACGTCTGTATCGGACAAGATACGAAGCTTCAACGTATCGTTATTTTGCCAATCGAGAGCGGAAATGTCCAAGTCAATTAGGATCACAGTTTTCTCCATCGTGCCGATTACATTTTTTATAATCGAAGCGCGAAACATCGCGAGAAATTACCAAAATGATTTCTCCGCGTGAAACCTTTGCGAGAGATCGCTAAAGGAACTCACGAAGATGGAAACAAATGGTGGCGGAATAAAGAAAGGAAAGAGGGGAAGAAGGCGCAAGAAGTACGAAAACAAAGAGGGCAATCATAATGATGGTAATCTCTGCGGTTGACGTACAATTACCTTCGTCAAGGCGTCTAGGAAAATAACCAATTTCAGAAGTGTTTATTGCAGACTGTAGCGTGCTTCATTGTTCCGCGTCGTTAATGAGAGGGAGCGAAGGCGAGATCTGGACGAAAGAGCGGGCGCGCGTTGTACTTTTTAATCTCAATTGTACCAACCTGCTGCGTTGCATTCGGCCCGGAAGTTCGTTAAGAACGACCGCGAGAAAATATCACGTCGAGATGGTGCATCATAATATACTGTAACGACGGAGGTTAAATTGTTCAAAACGTTTGTGGCACAAGTCTTGCCACGAGAAATGCGAAATATCAATAATTTATGAATACGTTTATCAATAATTTCGCGAAATATTCTCTATCGTATTCATTCTCTCGATTCAATCTGCTCCGACCCAATTTCGGAAAAAAGGTTGGTCCCGATAAACTTCTTCATAAAAATGTCGCGAATGGATAAAGTTTTCATAAAAAGACTTGTATGAATAAAATGCTCTTTCAATTATCTAATTTGCTTTTATGCGCTACAGTTCGGTAGAATTATGTCGAAGGCACAATGTCTTATTACTGCAAGTCAAATAGCTATCTATTATAGTTCTCTCCGAAATGACTTTATTTCTTATTAATCCGCAGAAAGTTAAACCGCAGAAAATTCCGCAGATGTAGTTCGTGACACGTTACTCTTCGATCGTTTACACTTCTTCCCGCCTTCCCCCTAAGAAATACCTGAAACTCTCAAGCAAGATCTGCTCTTCAGTGTTGTACTTCTCTGTCACGATCACGTTTGACCGATTTAAAACTTTTTGTTTGCACTCCTCACGTGCAAGAGAAACTTTCACACGCGAGCGCGATTTACTTCCCATCGGTATCCCATCGAGTCGCACTCTATATCGAAAGAAAAGATGACGAAGCATTCTCGATGCCTTATTTCACTAACAAAAATTTGTAATGGATATTAAAAACAGATACAAATAATTATATTACTATATATTTATATTTAATATGCACAAGCATTATAAGAAAGAGAAATACCTTCTTGTGCAGGTTTTTTACCATGATCATCCGTTCACGTTTCATATCAATAACTTGAACGGATCGAAGCTTTTGGCACATTACGTTCGTTCCAGATCCTTCGTCGGCATCGCGCAGCTACCTCGAATAACTTATCCGAAGATCGCTCGATAAGTTCCCTCGCCAGTGCATTCGGTGAGTGGGTATAAATTATTTTGCCGGGAAATGATCTTCCCGCGGTGGCGTGACGCGGACGCAGGGGGGTTAGAGGAAGCGGAATAAGGTTAAAGGAAGTAAAAAGAGCGAATACCGAGAATCCAACACCGATTGGCCGCCAGAGGCAGGAACAGACGATCCAGGAGTGGCAGGAGATGGAGTGTGAAACATCAGCCCATCCTTCCTGCCCTTCCTGCATCGGTCTACAATGTTCGAACTATCGCTTTAGCGCACGGCTAAATCGTGTACCGGTGTTTGAGGCTCGTATTGCGGGCCTCGCTTTTTCATCGAAGAACAGGTTAAACTATTTCGAGAAACGTGCGATACCAATCAAATACCACCGATCTTGCCACCGATTTACATTAGATTACATTACGTCGCAATGCCTTTAGTATAGTACCGCCTTTTACAAAATACAACGGAAAATGAAACGTGTCTCGCTGTTGAGGAAAGATATATATATATATAGCTGACTGGCTAAGGAAAAAAGAGGAGGAGATTGATAGAGGAAGAACGGTAACGCGTTTCGCGTGAAACGACGGATGCGGCAATCGAATAATAGTTTGCTGGTTTACTCGATTCCGCATCACGCGTGCCGAGCGGAAAAGCGTAAAATGTTTTTTCTAGCTCAGCCCTCTGTGAACGGGGATATATTAACTACGTTAACGGAAATGCATAATAAACGTTGAGCCGTGGACGTATTTTATCCGTCCATATCCGTCAATACTAATTTTCGTTGAACACGGATGCTCTTTGTGTTCTCTCTCTCTTCGTGTTTTATCAAATATTTAATATATATTCTACAGAATTTGTTACATGGCTATATATAGAACGTTATGCAGTTTTGTGTCTAGATTGCTGCATAGCGCAGTACGAGATTTTAATCCATATACCGCATCGGCGTACCAATTTATCTAGTATTTTTCGTTCCTCTCTCGCATCCGAATATTAAATATATTTTTGCTGATTTTATTATATCGCGTGTATATTAAACTACGGTGTGCACACGTGTGTGTATGTGTGTGTGTGTGAAAGAACGCCAGACGGGAGCGTATAAAATCGTCACTCAATGAGATTCTTTTCCGGTATTTCATACTATTTGTTTTTAAATATCGAATATATTTCTACAAATTTTATTATGTCATATTGAACTATATTATTTTGCAGCATTGCTAAATATTTAATATTGCGATCGAATGGATTTTTTGTCTTGCATGCTTGTGCATGCTTATTTGCTTAATGATATTTAATATCTGCCACTGATTTTATTGTGTCGTACAAAATTATTCTCGACTTATTCCGCTAAATGGAAAAATTTAATAATATAATTTGAATACATTTAAGTTATATTAGAATAATTTCTTCATTCGCTAACGTCAAAGAGGACTCGTACATTACGTTATACATTTATATATCTCACTCGAGAGGCATTGTCGCCGCGATTACAGGAGATATATAAGCTCGTCTATACGGTGATCTCGAAGACATCTTCCCAAGGAATCTTTTGAGACGTTTCGTAATATCCGGATTGCCAGTGAAATGGACGGTTAAGAGCATCAAAACGGCTTGCTTTTCTGGAGAGTGCACTCGGCGGTATGAATCGTATTGGAGAGAGAGCCGACGAGGGTGGGAATGAAAGAAAAATGTCAGGACAGAGAAGGACAGGAAATGTCAGACGGGTTTAAGAGATGAGGACGAGGAAGGAGCGCGAGGGGAAGGGAGGAGTCGCAGGCTCTTCGCTAATTAAGCGATCGCATTGATTCGTAACAGAATCCAAGCACCGTATTTGCATACCTCCCGCCGTTGTTTTGCTCGCTGTTTCGTGTTTCGAGCGGCAGCCGGTTCGTGATTCCACGAGCGGGCCGAATTTGGCCGCTTCGACGATCCGCTTCGGATCCATCTCCTTGTAAAAAGAAAGCACGTATCCCGTGTAGAGAAACGAATCGCGCAGCGTTGAGAAATTACCCGAGAGCGCACGTCTAACGTGGTAGATTACGCGTAGCGCGCGCCGGCTTGTAAACCCGATCGTACAAATTAATGGTTATTACTTGAGCATTATGTCGAGGAGTAATATCTTTTGGAGTAATAGCTTTTGGAAAGGGAGCGAGAGGGGTGAGGGATTATATGATGTAGTCCAAGTCCGTTTGTACCATTACGAGATCACGAGACGGGCTCGCAGATGCACCGGAGGGTGCAGCTGAGAATGCATATGTGGGCGATGCCTACTCTGTTAATGCACAGCGATATTGATTAACAGCCACAAGTTTTCAGATGTACGGGCTTTCGTATTTTGTACGGGCTTATTATGAAGGCTGTCATGTGTGGGTGTGTACTCGTATGTGTGATTTGGTTGATTTTGGCGAAGAGTATATTCGGTGTGTGTGTGTGTGTATGTGTGTGATCCCACACGGTGGGCGTACATTGCACTTTCACTGTATGCTTCTTCGATGGCACGTTCGAGTAAGAATATGTCTTATGATGTTTGCCGAATTATTATATTATTAGTTATATACGAGAATATAACGAAACGATACTATCTCTAAATTTAATATTAGCAAACAAATTATATTTCGAGAATATCAGATCATTGCATCATTATTAGATAATTGCATTTTTTAACAATGTTACATTGTGTGTCCATTGTAACGAAATATATTTAATATATTTACATTGCTGGCCAATAGTGTTGTGTATACACACACACACACACACACACACACACACATATTGTTGTAATTTTAATGGCCAGCAGTATAAAGTAATATGCAATATATATAAAAAGAATTTAATAATTTTTTTGTTGAACATTTATGCGGTTGCTATAAAAAATTAATTAACGTATTGATTTTATAATCCGAATACTATTGTCTTTTTACAAATTTTCCTACTCGCTTATTCAGAGGTACATGCGTATTACTTTGCAACTATCGAAGCAGATTTAATAGAAGTGCTTGAAGATCTTGCTCGAGAAGATCTTCCAATTAAAGGCAGCTCGCGATAGTCACGATAAAGATCGAATTGATCTCTGTGTCCGGTTGGCTCAAGTTAGAATTCGCTCGAATGCTGTTCCGGAAATGGTGTCACCGAATCAGGAAGTTTCGACTCGTTCCTCCGGGGATACAGAACTATCAGTTTTACTTGCGTCTAGGTGCGAACTTTGGTCGTCGCATCGTCGTTTTTGCTTCTTCGTTTTTGCTTCTTCTCTTCTTATCGATGCGCATCGAATGGAGATTTATTTTGATAAGAAATCAAGTCGCCGGCTAAAACTCTATGCGACTATCGATGCAACTTAAATTGTGCTCGGGAAATTTTCCCAAGTTTATGGTACGCGTTGAATTAAACTGTGTCGAACCATCGGTCACAACTCTATTACCAATTAATATACGATGCGAGAAAAAGAATGTTAATTAAGCGGTTCGTAAATTTCTTTCTCGTTCCCATCTCTCTTTCGTTCGTCCTGCGAATGCAGTCTCACTTTTCTCGCCGCGGCTCTAATTTTTTACTGCTGCTTATTTCCTCTCTACCGACCTGCGGCGTTTCGTTTTCACGCATCTCGATCCGTCTCTTTTTTTTCGCTCGAGAAGCGGTAACTCTTTCTCCTCCGTCTTTTTCTTCTTTTTCTCTGTTTCCCTTTCTCTCTCTGCCTTTCCTCATATATTGAGACATAAAATCGATAAGTTTTTATACTGGTTATTTAATCGGCTCCTTGAATCGTGGATATGAAGAGAGTACTGATGCCGGTACTGTGCAGAAGCACATATTTATGTGTCCGTGAGTACCCGAGAGAGCCTTCCTCTCGACGCGCGTCAGAAATCGACGATCGGAAAGAACAACGATCGCGGCGAGAGCGGTTTCACCAGAGGAAGAACTGGTTCTTGATGCAACGAGCATTATCTACGCCCGCGTGCGCGATTTACGACTCGAAAACCCGTCTCGTCGGTGTTATTGACGAGAAAATACAGGCGAAAAATACAAGCCCCGTGCGAGAACGTTTGTTTCGAGATTTTTTTTGTCGGCCGTCTTCACGTATAAGCTCTATTCGATATACATATCCGATTCTTTCAATATTGATATAGTATGGACATATATATGACTAATATAATTTACAATGAAAGACATAGTTTATCACTCTATTTTATATTACCCTGCATATAAACACACATTTTTGAATAACATTTTGCTGTCTTTCACGCCGCGTTCAATATTTCAGTGATGTTAAATTTTTATACGAGTACTATATCGGATATTAAGGAAAGTGAAAGACAGAGGTATTTATAATTCAACTGCGGAAGAGTACTTCGCTTTTGTTACAAAGGTAGAAGAGTACTCGATGAATTTTATGCAGAGACCATTCGCTCTCGTTAAGGACTGAAAATCAGGATTTTTTTCTTTTCAGGAGAGTGTCATTATTATCTCCTTCGTCAATAATGTCGAAGAACACTTGACAGTCGTTAATAACTTTATCTTTCATGTTTATTCTCTTTTCTGTCGTTTCTTTTTTGCCCTTATTAACGGGTTTCTCACATTTACGAGATCGGTACGAGGAGGCATTGATCGATTATCTCGTCTCGCTTATTCTCTCTCGCTGTCGAGATATTACACGAAAAAGATCGAAAGATGAGAAAAAAGCAAAGTGTAAAGATAATGGTTTTATCTTTATATTTCCGTGTTTTAATTCTAGCCTGTGCGCTTTTATTCTACAATACGCGTGGACAGGAAGATTAAAAAGAAAAGACGCGCGGGAATGAACGATCGCAGGAACAGAACGGGACAGAGAAAAGAACGTGGATGGAGAAATAATAAAAGAAAAGGAAGAGAGAGAGAGAAAGAGAGAGACAGAGGGATCGGCTTTCATGCCAAGCGGCAGTAAATTTGCACGGTCGCGACGTAGAAGCGGCCGATTTCTTCTACATCTCGCCCTTAATCTTCACATCTGACTACCTAAATTGGCTTGAGCAATGCTAATCTCGACGGCGTTATCAATTAACCGCGTCGCAGATAATGCGCCGAGCCTCCGATGAACGTTTATCGTATCTTTAACGTTCAAAAATCGGCCTTTTTTACTTCGAGGTATTAAACAAATTAAATAAATTTAATAAAATTATTTAATAAAAATTCATAAATTTTTATTTGCGTTTACTTTGACTGCAAAAATATCCTAAAGATGTTTAACCAGACTACATTTTTTTTTCTTTCTAAACTTAAATTTTCATTTAAAATTTATTTCAAATGCATAGCTGAAGAAGAATTAAAATTCAATTTTCAAATTATATCATTGCGCTAATCTTATTTATGTCTTACATCGATTAAATAGTGCTTAAATAGAAACGTGAGAAAATTATTGGAAATAATAATTTTTATGCTCCCGCGCCTTTACATCAAACACAGCGTACTCTTAAATCACGTTCGCGATTTTCGCTTATTCATGCCGAGACTTGTAATAATCAAATTTGACCTGACTCACGTAGAGAGGTGCACTGTAGGTTTTATCAAGATGTGATTCAACGTCGCGTATTCATGCGAGAATGATGGCAGCTCGGGAAGTCGTTACGTATACGAATGAATCCGGTAATGTACTCCGATCTCGATAGTGACTCGTTGTACATCGCTAGGCCGGTTCGTTCCCCGACCGTATCTCTCGCGCAGGGGAACGGGGGGCCCGCGGATAACATACTACCGGAGGCCCCCCCGGAAGCCGAAGAGCAGCGGTTAACCTCGCTCGATTACTCGGCGCGGTCTTCGTCGTCGCGAGCGAACGCAGTAAATATATCCTTATCTATCCGCCAAAAAGTTCAGTTCCGTGTCGCTAATTAAAGGTATAACCTTCCTTCCCCTCACCTCTTCTGGCCATCACGAAATTCTCAAGTTGCCACGATATGGTGAGAGGCAAGAGTGAGGGGGAGTGCGAAAACGCGCGCAGAGTTTAGAGTCGACGCGGCGCTGAACTCGGTCTTGGAATTTATTATGAGGGCAACGGAATGCTGCGTTAACACCCGGCGTCGTCATTCTTTCCGAGAGCGAATTTCGTCTCCCGCGCGGTCGGACTTTTTTAAATTCCCAAACAACGTCTCTCTCCTAGTATAATTTGCGTCGCGCAGCCGGTACCGTTTTCTCCGGAGTTGGCGCAATAACGCCGAATGCCTTATATTAATTTCGGTATGCGTACCATTCGGTTATTAATAATTGCCAGTATTAATCGCGGGGTCGTAAAAAGCATTTAACCGAGCCGTACGCGAAATCAATGGATATTCACAGAATAATATTGATTTGCTTTACAATCGCTTTACAACTCTGTAAGATTTTACACGATGCATCTGATTTATTATGATTGTTTCTGTCACTCAAAATTTGTAATGCGACTGGTATTAATATATATTTTTAAACGGTTTTGAGTTAGATAAATAAATATATGGCAAGAGTATAGAAGGCATATCGTGTATCGCCGAAACTGCAAGACTTAACTGTAACAGTTTTACGGCAAGTGTAGTAACTTTATTCAAATTTCAGTTGTATCAGGTTATTAGAGAGAACAACTTTCAGAGACTCTTATCGTACTTGAAAACTGACACTAATTAACCTCGCGGGACTATAGGCTGCGGTACTTAAACTATCTACCTTGGATGATGAACGAAAATCACGTAGCAAAGTTTTTCATTCATCATATATGCATGCTCGATGTTGAAAAATTAATTTACTGTTATCTTACTTGCAAAGCAATTACATAACCGATTGAAAATTCTTCTAAGTGACTGCAGAGAGAGAAAGGTTGGAAGAATATAATATGATAAATAAAACATCGCAGGAATAACCCGGCAAAAAAAAACAAAATTTTAAATGTTATAATATAAAAATTTCAAGTGCATGTATAGTCAGTGGTTTCCTCGAACTGTTCTTCTTGAAAACTAATTGCTTTAGGAGCGCGCAATGCGAATTGGAAAATTAATTAGAGATCACACATGGGATCTGACCGCTATCATGCATCCACCACGTTTCTCTCATCTGGCGGATATTTGCGCATAAGTTATTCATATACGCAAAATTCCGAGCTAAAATAACCTTTGAATTATGTAAGCAATTGATACACAATGAAAAAGCTCTCTTATTAAATTAATTTTTACGGCGGAAAATATTGATACGTTCTAATGAACTTTAATTTTAAATTAAAATTAGTCGATCAAATATTCAGTGTTGATAATTAATTAAACCTTACGAGAGATGATATGCAATTGAAAAATTTAAGAAAACGTGAATTTTAACGAAAAATTTACAAATGGAATATAGAAAGGAGAAGTTATAGTTTCGAGACTCCTATATATATCTTTCCCTCTTTGGAATTGCAAGTGGCACGAGCTGAGTTGAGTGATCTACGAGCACTCGACACGCTTCGGGGCAACAAATGCGCTTCTCTACGATTTCACGGCGGGCGGTACGTCGTACTGGTGACAGCTTGCCTTTTCGTTTCCTCTTTACACGATCGCGGAACATCTATGAACGTTATCACGCCTGGTTTCAGACATAGTCGCGATCTCATACGCGATCAAATTGCATTATCATTTGATTAATGATTTCGCTTTACGATTTTTATTCTCTTCGCGTCTTTTTTTTAACGGCATGAAACTTTTAAATTTTGTTTTCATCGATATAAGTGTGCAAATCTTATATTTTTTATAGAATTATTATTATAATAGAGTGGTGAGTCATAAGTTCTTCGATAGCGTTATTAAATTTTCTTGTTATTTATACAATATTTAACATTATTGCATTTTCTTGTACAAACAATTTTTTTTTCAATTAATAGAAGAGTTAATAACACTGTGTGCGAAAACTTATGACCGAAAGTGTTTTGACATGCAAAATACCAATCTTTGCAACAGAATAAAACGATATATGGTATGTCACGTGTATATACAAGCACTTGTGCATAAAATATTTCCGTTCATGCATCGAAATTTGTTCATGGAAGAGAAATCGTCATAAAGAGATTTATAGGCGCATAGTAAGATATTTCGTAATGTTTTTTGCGTGACTGAAATATAAAAGTCTTCGAGGTCAATGACATATCCGTGCCGTTGAACCGTCAGCAGTTTGAAAGCATGCCACCGACCCGACGAATTCCACTTTAATTGGCGAGATTCCGGCAATACCGGTATATGGTTTGAAATCTTTATGTCAGAATGCTTAATTGTGCGACTCGGCTTGCAACGTGGTTCGTGCACCACGAAACTGTATTTTCCCTCCGGCGGATATATCTTTAGTACTATTCAGTTCTGTAGCAAAGGGAGCAGAAAGGGCGTTGGTTCTGGATCTGTAATCGCGTTGACAAATGGCACCCCCGAAGCGATAAATTGTTCTCTAGTTTGTAGTGCTCGTAGCGTCGATTACACTATCGCAGTAATTATAGCGTAGCATATATATATGTAAGAAGATCTCATTAAAAAGTCTGAGAATACGAGTTATCCATTAGGCATAAGCAATTATCACTCTAAAACCTTGCTATTTATCGTATATTAATATTACAAAGAGAGAAATTTCTTCTATATAATATATTATGATATATTCATGAAATATATTTATAAAAATAAAAACAAAGAATACGATATTACAGAGAAAGAAGAATAGCGATAGATGTGTGTATGACCGGCTTTCAAGTTTTATTACATGTGTCTGACGCTATCCTGATAAGCATTTTTACTGAGGCATATCGGCAATTCGCATAATGAGAATGTTATCGGTATTTTGTGGTCGAGCAGAACTTGAAAAATATTTCGGTGTTGATATTGCGAGATCTCGTGCACGGCGAAACTTAGCACGGCGGAACTCCTTCGTCAGGGTGTAGCGTGATGCAATGTCGTAAGGTTAAACACATCGCTGAAGCCAACTATAACTGATGAATGCTTCTCCCGCCCTCGTGGTTCGCTCGCTTATCATTACACGTAATTCCGGAATATATCGCCAGAATCTGAAAATTTTTTCTAGATAAGGCGATTAAGGCCGCGCCAAGCATGCGGTTCATTAACGTGTCACTGTATGACTATGCGTGTTTTTTTTTTTTCGATATATAGGCGGCCTAAATATTGTGTATTAGATATTCTCGACGAAGTACGAAATAAGTTTACGTGACTCGTTGCTTTTGCCGGTTGATAGCATAATTGGTTAAATCGTTTAACAAGATGATCGATGAAGGAGAATATCAATTCTGATTATTGTCTGTGAGCTTATATAATATAATAAATATTGTCGCGATATACGCACGTATTTTTACCGCAAAATGTTTGACGAGATGAACGATGAAGAGGGAAAACATCATAATTCTGATTATCATACACACATCTAAGTCCGAGCATAAAATACGGCAATAAATAATTGTCGCGATATACGCACATATTTTTTGCGGCACAAAGTGTCCAAAATAGAAGTTAGCTTTTTTGCCTTTTTGCCCCATTCGCGGGCAATCCGTGTGATATTCGCGATGTAATTACTTCCTGCAAACGTGAAACCTCGAATGCCGCCGCCCAATCTGCGTTTCGGCCGACAACGGTGGTCGTGAAAGCTCGGCGAAAACCCATTCGGAAAATTTATAATATAATAACGTAATTTCGCAACTCGCTCACATACACATACACACACACACACACACACACACGGTGAACGCGGTCGGCTATTTGTTGTCGGTCGAGAGGATCACCGACGGCGCTATCGACGGACATTAATTTTTCGGTTTGATCGATCCATGTGGTTCGCTTATTTTCGGCTTTGAGAGCTCTCGCTAATTCATTGAAACATTTACGAGGCGCTCGATCGTACGGCGTACCTAGAATAAGCTGTCATTCTCGATTCACTTAACCGCATCCATCGTGCTAGTGCGATCCTCTAACAGCATCTTCTCACGTACACGCGATATGCAAATGTTGCGATGACTGTTTCGTGTCTTTAGCGCCGCTCGTATACACGCACATAAATGCTACGCATATTCTTTTCGCTCGTTTTGCCTCCGTGGGCTCGCTTCTGCGTGCATCGCGCGCATTATTGCCTGTGTGTGCGTGTGTGTTGCGTGTAATATTATTCCTCTCTGGTTTGCATGACGGCGGTTTACTCTCATTGCGCACTTGAAGCACGCCGCCGCAAGCGCGCGTCCATGATATCCGCATTACACAATACTCGACAAACACTTGAATTACGTCAGCCGGAAGGAAGAGAAAAAGGAGAAAAAGAAATCTCTACCGCGAGATAGAGAGCGGAGAGGATGGATGACTAATGCTAATTTAAAGTGCATCGCGCGCGTTTCAACAAAAAATTATGCAAAATATGTAATTTCTCTTCACTCTCGTAAACTACGAGATCTATTCGAAGAGATCACCGCTTCCCGTTTATCGCGTACGTTTTTTCAAAAATACCACTCACTCTTTCTTTACCTACCTACATACTTACTTACTTACTTAGTATCTATTGTCGAAAGAAAATTGGCCAGGGACATTCTGTAGAGACGCGCGATATCGTTAGCCGGGTATTATCCTCGCGTGTGCACTTCTCCCCAACGTTTAAGCTTCGCTAACGGCCATTGTGCTTCACGCGAAATGCGCTCGGACTCATTTACGTTCTCGAGGTAACCTCTCGATGTATCACCGACCTTATAAGCATCAATTTAGCGGGCAACCCTTCGCCGTGTCACTGCCCCCTCTCCCTCGAGTACTCCAACAGAGTACCCGAGCGAAATTTACTTCCTGCATCTTGTCCGCTGATTTAATTACTCACCGTCCGCGCCGGTCGTTTAATCATCCGCGATGTAGCCGGCCGGCTTCGAACGTGTCGAACGCATCCTGCGTCGGAAGTCCTACGTCGGACTTTCTCGTCTCTCAGGACGGGGAGCCATTAATCTCCGTAGCGCGCCGACGAAGCTTGAGGAAGCCTCGCGCGTCGCTTCCGAGAAGTATCATTTATACCCGACCTCATGAAAGAATTCGATGCCGGATCGCGAACGTTATCGAAGGTGTAAGGTGTTGCGAGGTTGCTGCAGCAACCAACGGCAGGTGCTGCGGATGCTGCGACGTCGACGAGAGGACATCCTCGAGCGATTCCGAGCCGACAGTGCGATGCCACTGTCCGCTTCATTAAACGGCATGTTTTCGTTTCTATCGACGATGCTCGAGCATCGATGAGTTCCCGAGATCGCTTCTGTGCGGCAAAAAATCGTGCAACGACGACGACGACGACGACGACGACTGTGTTGCTCCCAATGGCGGTGTTTCGCCGGTCTGGATAAACTGGTATAATGGATAAACCGCTGTACACAACTTCAGGGTTGCCCCGGTGACTCCTTCGTTGCCGAGCTTCGGAGCGAGCGGACGTTATCTCCGCGTTTGTTTACCCCGCTGTGAGAAACCCCCGACGAAGTTGCATATTAATAAAAGTTCCGGCAAATTAGTTTAGTTTCGCAAAGTTCAGTCTCCTCACGGCCGATTCTCTCGTGTAACTTGTCGTTGCACGCCGCGTGCCTCGATGTGATTTCTTAACGCTCTCCACCGAGACGAAACAAAGTGCACAGAACACTTATGACACGTGTAAATTTAACGCGTGTATCGAGGTAGAAGAGCCAGGAAATGGCGTATAATTGCATGTAAAATTGCGGGAAATGCGTGCTCCGCGCGTAAGAAATTAAATTGAAGTTTATTTTGTTGCAAACCATTAGGCCGATGAATTCAACAAATGGTTTTACGACTGGCGCGCAAACACCGGATAATAATTATTTAAAACTTGTTTACTGCCTGTGTTTTAATTAAAACATTTATTCATTATGCATTCATTCGTCGCGCTGTATATTAATTGCGTAATTATATAGATATTTATTATTATTGTGATTTTCATACACGCGCGCGCGCGCGCGCGACAACCGTGCGACTGCAATCCGTCGTGAAAGTTTAGAGCGCGTACTATCGCATTTTCACGAGAAATTGCGCCCCCGACAAACTATCAAAGTGCTGGAATACCGTCCCGAGAGAACATCGTTCTCTCCCCCCCCTCCCAGCGCTCGGCATCGAGTTTGACACGAAACATAAGTCCGCGGACGACTTTACGCGGTATACTACACTACCTCCATTCTGTCATCGCATTTTCATCGCACCTCCGTAACGTCCGTGCCATGTTTCATCCGCGCGCGTGATGGATGCCGTACAAATGTGTTCATACGTCTTAACTCGCATCCAAGGTTCCTCGAGATCGCCGAGGTAGTAGTGACCAGAGGAAGTGGTCGCCGAGCCAAGAGGGAGGCAAACGGGAACGCGAGCGGAGTACCGGCGGGAAAGGGGGTGAGGGGGGAAGGGAAGGGTCAGAGAAGGGGAGAATTGCGCCTGGATTGTGTTCCCACTTCCTCGCCCGGAGGAGAACTTGTAGTCATATATCAAACCGAGTTCTGTCTTCTCTTCTGTGCCACGGTCCGCTACTGACTCTGCCCTCTCCGCAAACTCTCTAACTTACGCGGGTACTTACGTATACTCTCTCCTCCCTTCGTATAACCCGACCTTCCGTATGAATACGAATGCACTTTGTCCGGCCAAACGCGTCACGGTACATTCTACATCGCGGTTATTTTAGATGTACAGAGCGTAGATTCCAATCTGGTCGAGAGAGATATGTCATTTAAAGAGCCGTTTTGTGCGTGCACAATTGTATGAGATTATAATAAAACATATCCACTGTACGTGGATCTCGGAAGATTAATACATGCATCTCGGGAAACGGTGTTCGCCCGTGTAATAAAAATATTCAATCGCGTTTATAATTGTCTTATCAACGGATTCCCGACGTATCAACATACTTATCAGCAACGGAGTCTCATGCAATTGACAACGCCGTCAAGAGCGTAATTTTCGCGTATACAATCATTGACTGCAAAAAAGCCGAGTTATATTTTGCGATTCCAAAAGATCGAGCTATCGGGCAAAGGAAGCCGGAGCGAGTCAGCTTCGAGCGAATCGTGCTCGCCGAACGTGGAACGACAAAACCTCGTCTCGCAGATAATGTGATTAATGGAGCTAAGCGTTTCCCTTCGACCTCCTTTCGTCCCATGCGGACCGAACTCGGCAAGAAATGTCTTTATTCTAACCCATCGAGCGACAACTGTCATTGCATCGTCGTCGTCGTCGTCGTCGTCGTCGTCGTCGTTGTCGTCGTCGTCGTCGTCGTCGAAGAACGGCCGAGTCGTACCTCGAGGGCTACGTACCCCTCTTTATAGGTTCAACCGAGCGCAGAACTCTTACTCAAGGACTGACGACGACGACGACGACGTGGTCAGCGTTTTACGCTAATGCACGTCGTATATTCATCTCGCCCGTATCTCGCTCCGCAGTTTCGCGACGTTGGTTGTGTGCGCCGGTGGACGATAAATGCGGTCCCTTCCGCTAGATTCGCTCAAAGAGGAGCGGGACGGACGAGAAGAATAGACGCGTAAGAACTCGAGTGGACAAAGTGGAAATGGCGGCATTAGTTTCGCTCCGTACTGCGAGGAGAGAGAGAGAGCTCGCCCTGCGACAAAGTAGTCGAGACATCGTCGGACATTAAGGTCACGTCCAATTCTGAACATTTTTGCGTCGTTCCGTTAGTTAAATGGCGTAGCATCCAGTTCAGGTACTTCAATAACATATCGCTACGTAGATCCGGAGTTCAGTAGCTATTATTCTCGCTAATTACCGGTCGTTTCAAAATAGGTCAACTACAAATTTTAATGAGATTAATTTCACTGTGTGGTTAATCGTAAGAATTAATGGTTTGCGAAGCAATCGTATGTAATATCGTGCGTGTATACAAACGTATTTCATTTGAATGCATTATTTTGTCGAAAATAAAATATTTCACATTAAATTCTCAAATATTGCTAATTATAGTCTTTAGTAAAATCTGCTAATTATTAAAGTATCATACAAATGAGAGACCACGAAACTAGTTTACGATGAAAAGGTAGCTCTATTGACGCACGTGCACTGTAGCGCGCAAACGCTAATATCACATAGAGAGAAAGAGAGAAAGAGAGGAAGAGAAAAAGAGAGGAAGAGAAAGAAACAAGCGCGGAAAAGGATAAATCACGCTCCTTTGCTTACCCAGCTGCTTTCTTGATTTTGCTAGTCTCGCTTTTCATATCTCGCTACGTAAACTAGACATTGCTGGCTGTCCTAACGAGGGCCTTCGCATACTCGTACCGTCATACCGTGCAATTGCAGCGCTCCTGTAACCTGAAGAACCCTGAAGTACCGTGGCATGTACGCAAATGCGCTCTGCGAGATACGCTAGGATGATTAGAAGGAACGAAGAATCAAGAAGAAAAGAGAGCAAGCACGAAGTGAAGAGCGAGACAGAGGCTTTGTACGAGAGCCGTATTGGCGGCGCTAATTCATTGCAGAGATGCGCCGTCGAGCTGGAAGCGTATCGAGCGTATTGACATTTCGAGTCTTCGAATCGCAATTACGACCATAATGCGTACTGTTAACTTGGAGGAAAATGGATGCAAAGCCATCCTCTTATCCCATTAACCGCGCCATCGCCCTTTGACGATAGACAAGTCAGCGATTAGAGCTAACATAATGCAGCTTCGACAGGAATTGTGTCATCTCGTCAAGCGATTACAAGCGCTGACTAAATCAATAAGATAGCGAATGCACCAATTTGAACGTTTGTTATAATAGAGTTATAAACTGCCATAGACACACTCTATTCTCTCTCCCCAATGTATTAATTCTAAATACATCCTCATAATAAATATCAAAAACAAAAATTTTAATCATTATAATATTCCAGTATAAATACATGGATATTATAATAATTCTTCATTTAATTCGGTATAGCCAAGTTTTACACCGCATACACGCTACAGGATTAAAAATGTCGGCGGTTTTGAGAAAACTCGTATATTTTACTCTTGGAAACGTTACACGTCCCTCGCAATGCCATGATGGCATTGTCCGCAAAACGACATAACTTAAAAAACACACATACATAGTCACAAAGAAAATTCCACATGACAAAGTCGCGGCCGGCGACATAGTTTCGGTCGAACGCAGTCTAGAGAGCGGTAGATATAAGCATAGAGAAAAGCCAGCGCGCACACGTGTTGTCCCCCGGGCGACACGTGCGACCACACGGTTGCATGTGCACCTACGTGTATACTAAGCCGTCGACGGCGTAGATAGTATTCCAGACAAATAGAACATTTCGTCCTTCTTTCCGCACCGGGCTTTAAAGAAAGCGGACAAGTCGTAGAACGAGGAAGGAAAGCTGTGCTGGAACGGAATAGATATATGTATGTGCCGATATACGAAACGTTGAAAGTCAGCGGAATATCCGTTACTGCGAGTACGAGAAGCGCTGGCAATATTTTTTGCTGATAACATAAAATATTTCGGATATCTATTAGAATTTAAAATTTGCATTATGATTATTTTATTTTGTTTTAAATCACTTTGGTAAAATTTAAATTTATATATGATACGTGAATATACCGAGATTTTGTTCTATAAAGTTTCTAATCAAAATAAAATAGTATTTATTAATTGAATTTATTTTCGTTGTTTTCGAAAATGAATACGTTCACATAATAACGGAAAGAATAAATTGCATCGGCTATATCGACTATGTGCAATATACGTATTCGAGACACACGCAGTAAAGTGCATTTAACATTTCCGCTTCGCGCAAAATTCCGACGCTAAATTAGACCAACGAAAGAAAAATCCACGGTGCTTGAAAACTGCTGCACAGTCATTCGCGTGTAAATTAATAAAACGCATTTTGTACCTTTATTATCACAGCGCGTCAAATTAATCTCGCGACATTCTTCCTCATTTTGCATTAACATATTTCAGATATCTTGAATAATCATTTAAAGATGTGCGAGCGAATGAATCGAAAATGTTCTGGCGTCTGGATACGAAAGAAAAAATTAATCGTGCAAGACAAATCGGAGAATTCCTCTACGATAATTTTGACATCATCTGAGAAATTACAATTACAAAAAAATCGAAAAAGAAACAAACTAAATAAGTGGAATAACTAGACACGTGTAAAAAAATAAAATTTCGTTATGCAATAACAACATAATAATAAATCAATGACATCGAAAAGAAACCTTTGACTCTTTAATTCTGAAAAATATCTCACTAAAAGGATACATCTACCGGATAAATTTTTAGAAAAATTAACCTTCCATTACTAGATACACTCTAAATGTCTGTAGGTGCCAACAGCAAGCGAGTCGATATTCTTACAAAGAATCTATGGAAAACCATCCATCATAACTTTCACTTTCCTTTTCAGAAGATTTCAACTTTATTCCCGACGAGAAAGAATAACAGTCGAAACGTTCGGAAACTTGAAAATGCGTATAGCACTCTTCTTCGCAGAAGCAAAATTTTATCCCGCATTAAGAATACTACGGTTAAAGCTTCCGCACCTTCTTCCGCTCTGTCCATTTCAGTCGTGGACGAATATTCTTTCGAGAATCAGTCCATGTACGGCAACGAGAACAAATATGTCGGCGGTGCGTTTCGTTCTTACGCGAGCCTTTCGTCGGCGGGTCACGCTGATTGTCAGCGGTGAAAAATTAAATCGCATTTTATAGCTCGGGATTACACTCCGTGTAATGACGTATAATGCACATTAGAGCACATTAAAGAAATTGCCACAATTGCGTTTCCTCTCGTCGCGACATCTCCTCGGTTCGAGGAAGAGTAGCTAAAGTAGCAGGATAAAATTTCGAAGAGCCTTAACGGTGACATGTATCCGATTTCATTATAATGAAAAAATGAATACAATTACCGCTATTAATACATAGTTGTTATATATTCATGTTCTATTATACATCCATTAGTCCTCCACATAAATTATAATCCGTTCTAATTTATAATTTTTGTACGATAATTAAATTTTTTTTCGTTAATTTCCATATACTTGTCCTAGATTCTAAATATTGCCATTCTAGTTCACGCGAAAGCTATATTAATGTCGCAGCAAACGTAACGTCGGCGAATTATGTCAGCGCAATACCTCATACTTTATCGCAGCATTACACGTGTATGCATACAGGTATTACTAATAATTTAGCAACGATGGCGATATCTCTCGTACACTTGGCCAATCGTATTATCACCCGGCATTAGGGAAGATATACGCGGCGACGATAGCACGCCGGGCAAAAAGAGAACGTAACCGTGGAATCGATGGGCCGTTTCTATAAGAAATGACGAGAGGCGGTAAAAAGAGAAACGGCTCGAGAATAAGATAGTAAGCGTCGTGCAAGAGTAATCGAACCATCCCTCGCGCAAGAGCGATCGGCAGCGCGACGAGATAAGGGCGGGCTGCTATATCGGTTCTCGTGAGAGGAAGGATGGTCGGAGAGAGAGAGAGAGAGAGAAAGAGAGAGAGAGAGATACCGGCGGAAAAGAAGGAAGAGAAGGGGGTGAGTTACGTAGTGATTGCAGCGGAAGCCGGAAGCAGGAGAGGCCGAAGGGGTGGAGGGTAGGTGACTAATAGTCGTCGGTTCTACCCCGTTCGCGCTGACCATCGTCGCGCGCGATCCTGTCCACGCTTTCTTTCCGCGTTTTTTACTTACACGATACCGTTTTCCTCTTTCTCAGCTGTCTCTTTCCATCGCCGCAACTCGCGCGCGCGTATAGAGAGAGAGAGAGTAAACTAAGCACGTGTTTTTCAGACTTCACTATATTCCGCTTAGAGTGACGTTAATAGAGTTAAGTTGGCAATGACGACGCCGTTCCCGCGACTTCGAATCACTCGAGATTATCCCGTCTGC
This sequence comes from Lasius platythorax, assembly GCA_963971435.1. NCBI lineage: Eukaryota > Metazoa > Arthropoda > Insecta > Hymenoptera > Formicidae > Lasius > Lasius platythorax. The sequence goes on from OZ020545.1 coordinate 9,759,973, forward strand.
GGATTAAAAGAAAGCCGAGGATGGCAATCGACGATTCTATGGCGAAACGAGTAATTGCACTTCATCTTAACACGCGTAATAACGCGTTCGATTGTTCGACGGTTTGTAAAACGTTCGCAAAATGTTTTAGTTGAAAACGTCGAAATACAGGAGAGAGACCAACGCAGTACCGTATTTATTCTATTTTACACTGAACGCGGCATATTTCGAACAAACAAGTGCTATCTATCTAACAGCGTTTGCTTTAACATTATATAAACTAAATGAACATTTTTTTGCCAGATGATCTCGTATAACTTGGGAAAAAAATATTTTTCGAATAAATATTATTCTAGGCCATTGCCAAACTCTCGCGCAGGAAATAAATCGAATTATTCGCGGAACTCCCTCTCTGTCTATCGACATATATATTTTTCTCGTTCCGTGCGTCCGTCGAAAATTCGTTTATCCGCGAATATCAATGGTGGTTTACATATTTGGCAACACATTTACACATCTTATTTTGCCGTCAGCATATCGCGAAAATAAGACCGTATATTCACCGTACTTTTGCTCGGTTCGATAAAGCTGCACGTAAGAAACCAATTTAGGGAACGTTTCTCCCTCGCCGAGCGAACCACGTGTTCCGATAATGGTCGCGACTCCACTTGTCAATATTAACTTACCGCGACCATCGACCGTACCGATACTAAAACGCGATCGTTTCGTCGATACGCACAAACGACTCGCCGAACCGATTCGATATTCTCCTTTTGATCCTGCAATTCGAGCCTGAGCGAGATTGAGTGTCGGTGTCGCTCGACGCGTTTAAGATTAAGCGCGATCCGACGTTGGTATTTAAAGGAAGATCGACTTCATCGATCTGCAGATCAACGTGATGCCTCCCAGCGTGATTCGTGATCGCGGCTATTAAAATCGATTTCAATATCGAAATCTCCGTTGATATGATACGACCGCTGCACTCGCGGAGATTTATGATCGCGCCGGATCTTTCAAGTGCAACGCAGTGTTAAATCGCGGTTTGCATTAAATCAATATCAATTATCGCTGATGGCCATAAATACATATCGTGGCTCGCGAGAACGCAGCGGGGAAAATTCACCCGAGGTTCCCTTCGGAGGACTCCGGAGTTTCGAGCAATCGACTTTTATTATATGTACGCGATTACGCTACTCACGTATTTATTCTTCGTTCATTTATAACTGTACGACTTTTCGATTTTTCAAACAGCTTCAGCACACAATGTGCGGAGTCGCGCTAACAGGCGAGACCTATCAAGGTGATCGTGATCTTGCGGTCTGCTTACGTAATTAAATATAATTCGAATAATTAATTACGGCATACGGATCTCACGTCGTTCGAAGGAGATAAATTATCTCTCGGTGGCATCATAGGGTGCCAGCGGTGAAATATCGGTTGCTCGAACTACCTGGCGGTCGCGGTATATTTTCTGCCAGCTAGGTTTTCGACCTCGCACGCCGAAGCGATATCGACAGTAATTAGTCTTCATTCTCTGTCATTGGATTCGATTCGTTCGTGTCCCCGCGGCGGGAAAAGTTGGACACAGAGAAGACCCAGGTAAACATATCGTTGCGTCTCTTTCTTCTCTAGCTATCGGCCTCGCTTCCTCCGCAGTCTTTCTTCGACTCCCTTCCTCGTCCCTCCCATCCACATCCTTGTCTCCGTGGGTGTAAATCTGTCTCCCAGATTAAGTCCGAACACTGAGTTGTATAAATTGAAGCCGATCTCTCTCTGCGCCGGGGCCCCGGAGTAGCTACTCGGGCCACTTTATTTTCGTTTATTTGTTGTCGGCAAACATGCCTGGTCTTCCTCGCAGCAGCAGCCAGGCAACCGGCAGCGACGGCGATATCCTGCTTGCACGCCTGGCTACACGGCAACGTCAAGGAGAGAGAATCCCCTCTACGTATGCGTACGCGCTTATACGAGTCCCTTTCGCGTGTGCGCGAAGGGCTGTGCATAACCCGTGCGGTCCCTTTCACGTACGCGAGTGTCCGGTGCTTTTACGTGTGATCGTTCGTGAAGTTCCGCATGCGTGTGCATCTTACGTGTACGTATACAAAGTGTCCCAGAATTATCGAATATTTTAATTATAAATGCCGATTGTTTTTTTATGAACACGAAGTATTTTTCTTCGTGGAGGAATAAAAAGTTATAGTAAATTTAAGCTGCGGGATATAATTAAGTAAGAAAATATCTTAATTGAGATCAAGTGAATCTTATTTCAGCAGAATTTTAATGTAAGGTTTAATCGACAGATATTTTTCTTTTGTTGAAAAGCCAAAAATAATGACGTCCCGACAGATCTTTAGTAAAGAGAAAAATTTGTTAAAGAGAATAGTGCATTAAAATATGTTTCTCTCTCGACGATTATGGAACACCTTGTATATATACAAATATGCGAAGGCACAATTCCACAATGTATACGTATGAGATACGTACGATGTATGTACGATGCGTTGGCTTCGATGGTGTCCTCGGGTGCAGCACGTTTCCTCGATGCACGTGCATGGATCATGCATGCAAGTAGAAAAAATTAGAAAGCTATGCTTATGTATACACATAGTTATGGAGATCCGTGTATACAAGATACAGTTTAATCCGACTTCAGTAGTATTGTTTTCCGTCAGATATGGAGTTAACGCTAGCCTTAACCTGGTGAAGCGAGTAAATGTATTTATGCTCGCCAAGATTTTTGAAATTCATTGGTCTTAGCGACTGTTACTGATGTTTATTTATCTACGCGAGAAAATGTCTACGTTATCGTATTATGAGGCTCTTTAATGATGCTCTTCAAGACTTGCAAGTTTTGCAAATAGTGCGGATGTGGAGCGGGTTGTTTTTGCGATGGAATGATAAGATGCATTATGCATGGTATAACGATGCTAACTTCAACATTGCCTCTATATATAATACTATCCAGCTCGTTTTAGATAAGTGCTACTAAGAAATATTGCTGATGTGACAGATCTTCCTCACGATAGATAATATCCGTTAAAATTTTACGCTAATGGATCGTTTATGTAATAGTAATTAACGAGTATGTGAGGGGAAAATAAGTGAATAGAGATTGATCAATAATATCTCTCGTTTAATTTGAAAATTAACAAGATTCGAGATTTGAAAATTCGTAGTTAATATTTTACGGAAAAAAGTAGCTTTTTAAGAGTACATGCGATACATAATCGTCTCTATCGATGCAGAGATACAGAAGAACCGTGTCCAGCGGGAAATTAAAAATTATGGAGATTGATATATGCGTGGAAAATTTATGTCCAACGAAGCCGATAATAAAACACCGAGAGAATTCTTCCGGATAACGTCGGGGGTTTCTCTCGTGCGTTATACACGGAGGTCTCGTATGACCCGACAAAAATGCTCGTCCGGCGCGCGCTGGCGAACGCGGTTCTCCGTGATATATCGCTCGGCTGGAAAAATGGTTTCGCCGGCGGGGGAATCAGGAGACCCCGAAATGCAGTTTACGCTTTGGTTGACGACGAATCGCCTTCTCCCGAGCACACGCGCACACGCATACGTACATATATACTCGCGTACAACGGATACACGTATAACCGCGCGTTTGTCACCAGATGCACTTGGCTCGCACGCGTCATCCTTGTTCGCTTCGCCGATTTTTGAACGAATGTACGCACACACACACGGAGACCGTGCAAACGGTGAGAATATCTCGTACTTTCAATCGCGATTATTGCGAATCGATTAATGCTCGTACTAAAGTAACGATATAAACGGAAAGTCGACGTTCCAAGTGACTATTTGTTCCTGCATGACAGCAACACAAGTGTCTGGAGGACTTTAGCATTATTTCAGAATTCTCCCGCGGGTGAGGAAGAGTCACTCCCACTTTTACAATTCAGTTTATGATCGTAGGAAATAATAGAGAGGCAGAGGACGGGCCTCGTCCGTGTTGAAACTCCAGCGCCGTGTTTTGTACCGTACGCCATTTGCATACCTTATAATAACAGCAAATCCCTATTGCTGCGGCATCCTCGTGCATTCTCGTTTCGCGGAGATCTGTCGAAGCGACTCGGTTAGATTCTACCTTGCCGCGTTTATGGCCCCCTTTATCTCGATACACCGTTGTCCTTCCGGTCCGTTCTTGCTTTTCTCGTTCCCGTAAAACATTCTTCCCATAACCGTCCGCCATACGGGAAGATTTTCCGGATGACTTTCCTCGTTCTGGTTAGTCGATACATTTTTATTTTTTTGTCTCTGCACGAACAATATACCACTAGCTTTTTGAGGCGGGAAGACTATAATCATACTGCGAGTACGATGAAAAAAAAATTTCTGCCGCTAATATTGATTAATGTTTAACTACTATCTAAAACTTAATAAAAATTATTTAAAGTTTAATAATTAAATAAATCTAAATATTGAGTTAAAATTGTATTAATACGTATTAGTAATAATAAAATCACGTATTTATTGTGATTTATTTAATTTTTCATACAACTGCTTTGAAGAATTCTCGACTTTAGATAGTTCTAAAGCTATTTCTGATAGTTAATAGACGTTGGATTTTTGTTTCAGCTGTATAAATCGTTAGTGTCGCGAAATGATAAGAATCGATTTTATTTTTATCTCGATTCTTTTTTAAGATTATTCCTTTTGACTCAAAACTTTATTCCGATTTGTTATTCTACCTAATCCAGATTTTGGCTTACGGCCCAAGTGTGTTATAAAAATGAAAATGTATCTTTATCCTCAAAATTTATTTTAGCAGAGTGAGAAGACGCAAGTATTTATTAGATCTTGTTCTTATAAAAGTATATCTTGTAGAAGTCTTGGAAAGTTTATATCGGTGTACGAGAGAGCTAGTGGACTTTGAATTTAGTGCCAGAAACCGATGGCACAGACGCGATAGATGTTAGATACGTTTCGGGCAACAGACAATCAGACGATCAGCGCAAACGGAGTCTCCCTCGCTGTGCTTTCTTTTTCGGAAAAGGAAGAACGGGAGAGAATTCGAGTTGCAATATGCGACCCACGGTCATCGTCTGCTCTTGTAGAACGTTCTCATACCGCCTGCAGCCTCCGTAATCTGGCAGATTTTATTTTCTCGACGACGATGACAGTGGACGACGCCGGCCTCGACGACAGTTCGCGAACTCATATCTCACAGAGAGTTCGTTCCTGCGGAAACTTCGATATCGCCGAATATAGCGTGAGCGAAAAAGAGTGAGAGAGTGAGAGGGGGGGGGGGGGGTGGGCGGGGAAGGGAGAGAAAGCGAGGCGAAATTCTCTTTCGCAGGAGTTTCGATTTTCGGTGACACGAGTCATTTTCTCAGTGATAGTGATCTGCATTCCCTTGACTCTCGTCGTCTTACTTTTCAAATTACTATAAATATATCTAGCCAAAAATGTTTTCGTACATATATATTTTCTTGCGCAATCAAAATGGGACAATAAGCAATTGTCGATCAAATGGATAGAGATAATTTTCTACTGCACTGATTTTTGTGTCATTAATATTATTATGAAAGACAATAAAATGTACGCGTAACAGAATAACATGGATTAGATAATTGAATAGAAAAGCGAAATATTTTTTCTCAAATGCATCCATTTTTTCACTCGTTATTTATATATTATTATGTCATCGGTATTAAACGATTTCTGTATCCTTACGCTCGAGCTTTTTTCGATTTTTATCCACCGGAAATTTTTGTAGATTTCATTCAGGCGACGTGTTAGCCCTTTCGATCGCAGGAGAAAAGTACATTCTCGTAATTCGATCGCGCGTTCAAATGGGTCTGAGAGAAAGATACTTTGTAGAACTGCGTCTCTCGGAGTCACGAAGTATTCTGGCAAAAGTGACGATGCTTATCGTCCTTGGAGTTTCGTGAAATCGGAGCACAAAGTATGCGGCGCATAAATGAGGTCACCGTGTTAAAGCATTTTGAATTTGGACTGTCGAATTGTCTTGTTACGTAACGATAGGTTGATATATATTCAGGAGTAAGGATCAATAAACAATAGACTTGCGAAATACATATTTTGTTGACTGAGTATAGCATTATGATAATTTCTGACACGATGCTGCACAATTTCAAACGTAGAATGAATGAATTATTATTCGTAACAAAAAGTAAAGAGAAAGAGCACGTGTCGCGAACATGTTTGACATAATTTTGTAAAGTCGTAATTTCTGTCGTATTCATAAGACAGAATATTATATTTCTGTTAATACGAAATAAGTCTTCGTTTACCTTCCTTTATGATTTCGATCTGGTTTAATTGTAAGTCGTGCTGCTGTACAAGTGACGGGTAGAAATAAAGTTTTGATCATGGCGTCATGAAATTATTCATAAAAGCGCGAACAAATTTAAGCGGGCAAGAGACGCTCGGGCAAATCCTTTTATTACTGATATCTTATTTCATTTACATATTTATTGTATCGTAACGGAGAATATAGAAGACACGGAAGAAGATCTTTACGAGAGCGGGCGCTCGAGTAAAAGTGAGCTTATTTACTGTTCTCTTTTCCCCTGAAGTTTCATAAAAGCGGAGGAAGTAGCTTCAGGATGTATCCGATAGATGCGACTGAAATATTGAAGCTCACTCGATCCCGTGTCGTTGATCCGCCTCCAAAGAAGCAATTCCGAAGAAATATGGAAGTATTGAAACTCATTTATGCGTGAGTCGCATCACAAACTTCGTTCGCGTAAGCATTGGCAGCTTAATGGCGCTCCGACTAATGCCACGAAGTGCAATATATTGAGCTTGAAATGTCCGTCGGATACATGCTGCAGCTATTATATCTCTCTCTCTCTCTGTATATATATATATATATATATATATATATATATATAGCTAAGTAGCTTGAGAATAGCTGAACGCGATATATAGCTGCTCGAGACATACAGTTGTTCCTACAAGACGAGAAAGGCAAGTTGTCTGTTTCCAAGAAATGGCATAAAGCTTGCGCTAAAAGAACAATCGAGGGAAATCTGTCATCTCTGCATCTCCCTTATTCTTTGTTTCACGGCGGAATAAAGGAGATACGTACATTTTCAACAAGATGTGAAGTTTATAGTGGAAATGAAAATCTCCTCGGTACTTTTGTCCCGACGATGCAAATATTATAGTAGCGTACTTCTTGATATTTTATATATATTGCATTCCGCATACATCGTGATTATGATTGACTTTATATACGACCTTTCGTCATTTTTATTCTGTTCATAAAAAAAAATGTATTACTGTTTTGCTCTGTGCTTGTATATTTTTACTTTTCGTCGCGCTGCGTTGCAACGGGAACAGTCGTTCTGGTCGAATTATAGGGATCGCAAGAATCGATCGCCTTGCAACATTAAAGTATTCAAGCCCAATTGTATATTCGAACCCATGTCCGGCTGTAGCCGCTATAGCCGCGCGAAAACAAGTACCCGCCGGACAATGGGCATTGTCTCCGGGGATGGTCCGATAAATACATTGCGGATTGATTATGTTATAGGGTGTCTCGTCTTGGTGTTCGCCGCGGACAGACGTATTGCGGAGTTAAGTAGAGACAACGCGCTCGTTGTCGAAACGCGCGCGCGGTGGACGAGGTGAAGAAAAAAAAGCGTCAGACTGAAAGAACAAGAGGGGGGGGAGGGAGGGGTGGAGGGCGAGCAAAGAGCGACAGTAAGCTCGTTTATTCTTTGATCGGTCGGCTATTGTTATTCGGGCGATTCGATATATACCCGCTCGTTTCATTCAATTGTAGCCTCTATCAATTGCAGGTAGACTTCGGCCAATTGGCAATTGGTCGAAGCGTTTCATCGCTTCTCCGAAAGGTCTTGACACTCCAAAAGAATCGGAACGAATTCCGCGAAAAACTCTTCTTTCCGCGCGCGGAAAAGAGAAAACCGCAAATCTATTACATTCGGGTTCTCTCTCTCCGCCATTCGTTTACAAGCAGCGTTCCTTCTTAATTACACATTGGCGCTCACCATTCTTCGTTGTGCAAACGTTTGTGCCGCTGTATTTGCACACATTTACTCTATATAATGAATAGTTTATCTAAGTACGCGCGATGAGAAGAAGAGCGCAAACGTTGAAATGAGATTGAAATTTTACACCCAACTTTTTTTTTTGCCATTTCCCTCTCTTCTATCCGTTGGCTCTTCTATCGCGAAAGAATAGTAAAATACGCTCACCTCAAAAGACAGGGTGCATTACAATATGGAAATTTTTACGACTAAATCTCACTTTTACGATTGAACTTTACTTTTATCGTGAAAAATTTACTGTGCCGTAAGTGTCTTGCTCGCAAGTTGGAATTTCTCGCCCGAGCGCCGCCAAGTTAATTTCAAAATGTGATTCTTCTTCGAGAGGCGCTCTCGGTCGAACGGGGACCGGCCGATGGTGAATGTGAGAATCGCACGCGATCCGTCTTCCTCCTTTTTTCCATCCGCGTACCGTCTTCCCCATAATAAAGTAGCCCCATGCGATATGCGGTTCGACTATCTGACTTAACCGCACTTGAACGAGCCGGGGAAATCGTGCGCGAAATTCGGAAATGGACCTAATTTTCCACCGAGCACTCTCTGACATGTATCGTGAATTTCGGTTTGCGCTGAGTTTTTATTACCTGCCTTCATTGCGAAATATCCTTGAAGATACGCATGAATTTCGTTTATTATTAAGCTTGCCATAAATAATTATCATTTACACGGTCCGTCGGTTTACAGCGCTTTAGAATCGAGACTATATGATATTAAATCGATTTGTATTTTATTATTCGCATTTACGCGTTACGATATAATGAACAACGCGGTAACTTGCATTATTTTTATATGACATTGGCATATACTTTCCAAGGTATATAATATCAAATAACGAGAACGCAACGAGATTATGCGAAACCACTCATAGTTATCCGCAACTAATTAACAACCGCAATTAGCAACGTAAACAATTCGTAAAGCGATCGACTAGCACTAACGCGGTATCGATTCGCCGACATCAAACCGCCGATTGCGAGCGAGAATTCTCTTAGGGGAACTATGAGAGAGTCGTGAACATCGAACGTATTGTTATCGTAACGATAGAGCGGGCGACATATGTAAATCGTTGGAAATTAATTTAACAGAAGTTTGCGCAGTTACTGCGGCCGCTTTCCGTACGGAAGGTGGAGCCGACGATTGCGAGAACGGGAATATGACGGTAGGGAGCGACGAATATAGGAGGAAATAAAGCGCGGTGGCTCACTTCCTCTACCTAAGGAGAGATAGCGCGAAGGAGAAGCGAGAGAATCGACGAAGGGAAGGCAAAGATTCTCCGCCGCCAAGTTAGAACTATCTCCGTCCTCGGTCTGCACCGATTTCTTCCTTCGTCCCATGTGATTTTCTCTCTCTTCCTCGTCCGCCCCGCTCGTTCCTTTTTCCACTCAGATGCGCCGTTCGACCGACAAAACTGTATCTCCTTCGAATCCGCGCAGACTTTGCTGCACGTCAACGGCAGACGATTTCTATCACGCTTTACATATCCCGCGGTTTTATTAATGATATCCTGAATAATTGATCCCTTGCAAGTGCCGCGATATTAGGTGGATGCTGGCAAACGCGCGAGGCAAACTCGCGCAAGCTTTCACGTTAAGAGGCTTCAAGCCGCGGCGGAATAAAGAGGATAAAATATGCGCTTCTCGCGCGTATAGTCCAAGTCAGAAGCAAGACTGCGGTGTAAGACCGGTAAGAAAAGCGCGGTACACGCAGAACTCTCTTACCTTGTGTATAATCGCATTATTAAATGGACGCGCATATATCTACGAGAAAGACGATGTGATTATTTCAAGTACGGTTTATAAGCAATCCGCGTGCTACGCAGCTGCGCTTTGACAGGTATCAATGACTGTCTAGCGAACTTGCAGATTCCATTGCCAGTGATGTCATTGGCGTAGGATATTGCTAAGCAGCTGCTGTCTCCGTTGTATAAAATGGATAAATGTAAATCTTAGATTCGACTACGTGTGCCTTAAAGCGTCCATCGTCAAGTAATTAACCGCCGATCGCCTTTAAGTGCGTCCATTTCGCGAATGTAATACGGGAAGGCATTTGTCATTTTGTCATTTTTGCGCCATGTAATATCATCGTATTTCGTTCTATTATTATTTTCTCGCCGCGATCTCGCGGCAGCGCCGGTTAATGACTGTTTTCCGCTCTTTCCTCGCTAATTCAACTGGTCTTATGATTACGGTGATAATATCGGATGATAGTATACATGACTATTTGTTTACATTGCGATTATTATAATTGTCAATTGCTGCCAGTATATATATAATATATAATTGATGTAATCATTCCTCTTTGAGAGTATCTTCGTAAATGTGCAGGAAAATTTGCATTAAATGTGACAAGAATAGTGATCTAGCATTCTGTATAGAAATAAAATTATCGCCTCAAATAGCAGAGATAGAATAAAATACAGAGATTTTTCTTTCAAACTTACAACCTTTAAACCTTGTTACTGTTAATTCGTATAGCTCAATTATACTTTCATAAACTGACTTGAAGATTCAAGATATGATCTGTTTTTTTGGGGGGGAAATGCTCTTTTTGACTTGTAACGTAAATGTCCGTCTGGATAACTTGCCCATGATACGAAGCTCGGTCAGTGTTACCACAGCCAGCAAGTTAACGTACCATATGCCACGTCCTGACCACGGTCAGGTGAAACAGGTTACTTGGTACAGACCACGATGTTCGCTGCGGGCAAAGAAGAGATAGAAAGAGAAAGGAAGAGAGACTGATGCGGAGATCGAGGCACACAGGCTCTCGCCGCCTTCTCGCGCGCCCAGCTATTTACCTCTTCTATATAGTAGTATCTTGCCATCTTCAGATGTGCGTGCAAGTAAGCACGCCATGAGAGAGCGACCGGCTTTCTAAGCAACCCGATCGCGCGACGCGATGGAATTTGCGCTTGTCCAAACTCGGCGCGTCGTTTCTTCTTATTCCCTCGTCTCTTTTGCTCTTCTCCTTCTCCCTCGTCATTTTCGATTCTCCCTTTTTTTTTCCTTTGTCTCGTCGGACCCCGGCGATTCTCCCCGACCACGCTCCGTCAATTTCGTCTTTAGAATGCATTTTTCTTTCGTTGCCAACGCCTAGAAAATGACATCTAGAGTTCTCAGTTTTTGCAGCTTCTACTTTCTTTCTTTCTCTCTCTTTTTATTATTCGAGCTTTTCTATTTTCGTTGCAAAAGTATGTGTGAAAAGATAGAATTCCCTGTGAAGAACTTAAGCGCCTGTTCTCTCTCTCTCTCTTTTTCTCTCGTGATTTGTTCCTTCTTTCTTTAAAATAAAGTTGTTATAAACTTTACTTTGAGGAGCTCGACGATCGTGAGAAAGGCAGTTTTTTCAGATGCCAATCTTTATAAACTGCGTATTCGAGATTTTATCACATCTTTAGTGATAGTGCTGGTCAACGTTAACAAAGCTAACTACAAATTTTTTTTCATCGTAAATTATAACATCTCATTTCGCACAATTGTGTTAAAAATATTTATGCCTTCAAATATGCAAGGTTTATTTTTTATTCGACCGATGCCGCGGATTTGCGAGACCGATTTCTCATAGGTATGTAACCGACCAAGTTATTCCACTCGACGCGGCCGTGTAACAGTGGCCCTTTCCAACACGAGATATTTGGAAGGGAGCGTTAACGATGAAAACTTTGCCACTAAGGCTCGCTTGAATGGGTAGAGAGAGAGAGAGAGAGAGAGAGAGAAAGGATTGAGAGAAGACGAGAAGGAGGCCGTGAGAGATGAGGGACTCGGTATTTCGGTGAGCGAGACCCGCCTGCACACGCACACGTATATACACACAAATAGCGACGTGTTGGAAGGCGAGCGCCCGCAGCTTCCACCTCGTCCGATCGCGGCATCCCATCGCGGGATGCAAGGATAAACAGGTTTCCTGCGTCCTTATAAGAGGTTGGGGGAAGGAGGGAACCGGTGGAATGGCAGGAGGAAGCGAAGGGCGCGCCGAAAGGGGCGGGCAGGAAAAAGGGAGGAAAAGATGCAAGGGCGAGGCGAGACCACTCAACACGTGCCGTAGATACGAAAGAAGAGAAAGAGAGAGAGAGAGAGAGAGAGACATCCAGAAGCGAGAGATCGGATCTATCGAGATTGGAAGCTGCGTTTGTATTGAAGAAGAGGCTAAAGAAGGTGTGCTGTATACCAACACTACCAAGTGGAAAAGAAAGTATTCAAGATTTGCGTCGATATCCCCTCTGTTTTAAACAGATAATCTCTCCACGCGTTATTACTTTCGCGGAAAAGAATAACCGATAGAAGTCCCATTGACAGGTTGTTGACACGCGTTGCTAATTGTCTGTTAGTCGGTGCCGGTCTATCATTGCAATACGCAGATTCATTCATACGCTCGTTTCTCTCTGATATTATCCTATACTCTGCGAGGACTCTGAATCCGACCCTTGTTAACCTGGCACCCCCACCACTACAAATTAAAATAAAACATATGCCAATTTGCAACGAATCAATCTGAGTTACATTTGAAGATAAATTGAATTTTTAAAAGTCAAACTTACAGATATTTTTTATTACCAATATTTATCTGAAGACATTTAACTTTTCTCATTTTCTGGAAATGGGCTTATAATAATATATAGATGTAGTTTATGATAAGTGTTTGATTAATTAATAAAATTTAAAACAACATTATTTGCAAATTTCAAGAAACATATTTGTTACTTTTATTATATTGAATTATGTAAATTTTATTATTTTTACTGCGTAAACTGTTTTGCTTCACTTTTATTAGTATATTTTATCTTATTATTTACATCTAATTTTTTTGTGTAGTTTTGTGATTCATAAAAATTTAAAAACAGCGTTATTATTTCGTCAATTAATGTACAGACTTCTTTTTATAGTTTTAGTTTCTACGTACGTATTATTGCACTCAGTAAAAATATTCTTTTATTATTATTATTATATGTATGTGTTTCTCTGTAATATAGCTTTTAATTATACGTCGAGAAATAACCTCATTTCTTTGAATTAATTAACAAACGCGCTGATTCATTCGATAAACATAATGTCGAATTTCTGGTTACATCCCTTCAATGATTTCGTTTCGTGCTTCGCTTGGCGCATCGGCCGGGCTAACCGCGGCAGCTAAATAGGTTAATTTAATTTCCGCCCGATAAAGACGATCTTCCTTCTCGACGTGTAAACAGATTCGTAGCGATCGAGCGGGGCACGATCGTAGATCGCGAGATTTGCGCCGTTTATTATGCCGCCACGGAAAATTGAGAAATTCGCGGTACGGAAAGCGAAGTGGTCGAAGGAAAGGAGCTTTCAGAACAGTCAATTGGTCATTACCAAGTATTACCAAGTACTTAGGAGGGACAGACGGATAATAACCAGTCATTTTAATGCATTTGGTATTATGGCGCGCCTCATTAGCGAATTGCATGAGCTCACAAAGGGCTCGAAGGGTCCGAGCAATCCCGGTCGAGGCCAATGTCATGCGAGTATTTTGGCATGCAGTACGATTTGATCCAGCTCATAGACGAATCGTGCTAAAAGGCTCGATGACGATGGGAGTCAGCGAGGTGGTGGGCTAAAGCGGCTGTTGCCATGGCGTATTACGACATCGTCAAACCCATCAAACGAAACGCTTCAAAGCTACCATTAAGCCGGGTCCCGTTGAAACCGAAGAGGAGAAGTGCATGGGAAAGGGAAAGGAGGGAGGGGGAGGATAAAAATCCTCTAGGGTTCGACAGAGCCGGACAAAGCCCAGACTCGTTGGATATTATAAAAGCTTCGAGCACGGACTGTCGCCATTTAATTTCGCAACTATGATCGAAGAATCGACGGATGCTCGCGAGCTGAAAACGGCCGCATGTGATAACGAGAAATCTCGTTTGCGGCGGACTAATTAAAATTTGTCGCTAATTGCCCGATGTTTCAAACCGAGTTATTATTAGCCATGCTCATGGTAATTCGCATTTTCGACCAATTTTACGAGGCTTATTATAATTCTCATTCTACTCTTATCCAAGTACATATCTTTTTATCTCCGCGCGTTGTAAATGCTTCAAAATTTCCTCTTATAAATGCAGACGATCGATGTTTCTATATTCGATTACGTAACGTTGGTGTGTGTTTCTTTCGAATTACGAAGTTAATATAATTCGGAGAGGAAATGGATAACCGACCGATAAGCTCGATTTCCGGACGCGTTGCGAGCCGGTGCTCGGATCTCTATGTATTTAGATCGGCGACCAGTAGTCACGCTTCGCTAGCCCGACGCATGCAATTAGTAATTGTAATAGGTGATTTCCACGGGTGCGCGCAGTTCAGGCGCGGCTGATTACTTACCATTAATATTGCATTCGCGAATTAATTAATGACAAAGCTCGCCGCCGTTCACTATCACAGGGCGACGTAGACCGAGGCTGGTGGTAAATTGCGGCGACGTCCGCGATTCTCGGCCTGCACGAACGAGGCTTTCTATCCTGCGGAGCCGCCGCACATTGACGTGTCTGAAATCAATCACACAATGGCATGGCCCGCCCGTGGTGATCCGTCGTGATTTCGCGCTCACCGTCGCGCTGGTACATATACATACATGTACATACATACATACAAACATATACGCAAAGCGGCGATACTCTCTTTGCCTTTCCGCGAGTGACTCCGCGCGTTTCATGATATCAGGAAATCAGTCGATAAACACGCAAATTAACTCGGTTTAACGCAATGATAATCAGCTTAATACGGTGATTGCGGAGTGCAATCTGCTGTCAGCAGAGTCGTAGACAGCCGTTGATATACGACATTTAATGAACGTATCCGTCCGAATGGCCGACGCAATCGTTTATCGACTCGACGGCAATCGATACCCGCGCGCGACGTATTTATTAGGCGACGTGGGACTTTTTATTTTGCCACGGCGAGCAACTCCAGTGCTGCTGGCTTTTACGCGGCCGTAATCAATCACAAGGGGACGATGCCATGTGTCCGGTTGATCGTCATTAGTTAATGCGCTCCTCTCGTCCGCGTCAGAATTTCAATCGCGTAGAGACTTCAGTGATGGAGTGCGTTTAAATACCTTAAGACAAGCACGATACGGAAATTGCGTTGCACATAATTCTGCGCACACATATTTACTATCGCAATTTTTCCAATATTAAAAAAGTGCCGGATGGAGGAGATAATGCAATCATGATACAGTCAATCTCCTCATCTCGGTTCGAAAAGCTCGTCTTTGTTTGTCAAACTTACGCAGGACGATTTAATTTGCTAAATTTACGTATCTCGTGAAGCACAATGAGAAAATAATATTTATATATAATTGCATCTGTGTATAACAACGTGTTTAATCCCCTTCGTTTAAGGTATCCCGAATACTATCACCTTTTAAGTTATTTAACGGAAGTTAATAGAGGCGTTCGCGAGGCATCAAGTCATGTCCGATGTTCGAATCGCGCTTCTATAGCCGTGGATTATGTTCTACGGTTACGAAACTCGCAAATACCTGGCGATGACAGGCGGTAACACTTGCGCGAGATGACAGCCTTTGACCACCGCTACGCACAACCCTTGCCTTCCAGCCAGCTTGGTAGTATCACCGTTCAACACCCGTTATAACAGGACCTTCCCAGGGATACCGTCGACTCCGTCCGTCTGACCACTCCATTGTGCGTGACCTTTGTATTCAGCAAAGTAGCACAGGCTTTGAGCGTGTCCGGCACTTTGTACGGCCCGCTGCAGACGAGTCAGCGTTGTTAATCCATTGGCAGTCTTCAAAGGAACGTCGCCGCGCTTTTGTTCCCGGACAGAACGTTTCCCGATTTTTGTTGCGCGAAAAGAGGGTGGCCATCTAATATCGTGTAAAAGCGCTTAAGCAAGATTGCTCCAAGTAAGAATATGTTCACATGCATTAGGAATAATTAATCGAATTAATGAGAAGACACATTTTTAATCAGATTATTTGACGGATTTTATTTTTGACAATATTATATATTTAACGCGTTTATCTTGAAAATTTTTGACAATAGAATTTATCAAGTGGAAACTCAGCTCGCACACAACTCGCAAATTTCCTTTAAGGAAAAAAAAAAAAGGGGGAGATACTTGGCGGTAAATTCCAAGCTGGCTCATTTCGTACGTGGCAGGTAATGATACGCTCATTGTCTCGGGGAAATGACATTTCTTATCTCGGCCGATTCGACGTCGCCATGGCAAATGTGACCAGCTTTTCTTCCGTTTCCGTGCTTCTCACATAAAACCTCCCCGAAAGCATCGTACGTGTTTTCGAGCTATAGAGCTACGATGACTGTCTAAAGGAAATTAATTTTATGAAGAAAATCTGCCGGAAGAAAGTCTAATGAAAGCGTTCGTTAATTAGATCGTGGTTAATCTCTCATTTATTCGCTAAACCAAATATTATATCCGCTATATCATATTCGGAATGGCTTCCTTTCATCTTCAGCCTTCTCCTTCTCCTTTCACCCTGTTCTCAAATTTTGTGCGGTCGCGCGAGATTGATGCAGCACGACGCCCACCATCACGTTGCTATCAAACTAAAACTGCTGCCGGAAAATTATAATAAAAGCTCTTCGCCAAGCAGTATGTAGGTCATTCGTGGCTTTCTTCCATTTCGACGGAATTTACACCGCGTTCGGGAAATTTCGTTGTTCTGGAGTTTTGGAGCGCAAAATTAAATTTTAAAAGCGAAGTTTAACACTTCGATTACCCCTACAAAGTACACACAAAGCACGATTCGACTTGCGAACAGCAACTTGCAATTTAATCCGTCGTTCTTTGCATATTGACGAGGCAAGTTTTCTTCCTCTTATCATTGGAATTTTTTTTTAACGACTTTATAACATGAATATCAATAAATTAATTTCTCTAATTATATTCATAGTTTCATAAAATGCATTTTTATGAAAGATAGAATTTTTCGTGAATAAAAAGCTGGGTATAAAGAGTAATTTTTTTCGAATTGTTTCATAATTATATCTTTAACGTTTAAAGAACAAGTATGATAATTTAACTACGGAAATGTTGTAGCTTTCTCTTGATAACGAGCAGAAAGAATTATGTGCTATATACTAGAATTCCGCGCCAGAAAAATTCCCTTGCGTGCAAACATTTTTTGTGATTCCTCGCGGGCATTTAACACGCAATTCGTTAACATGTCTTGGAAAGGGAAAGATATAAAGGATGATGCATTCTATTTACCCCGAAAATATGTAACGAGCAAGATCCGACGCTTTTTTGGAACGAAACGTATGAAACATCTTATGGTTGGAAAATATAAAGCGCAAAATATACACAAGTATTCAGTATGTAATGCTGCAGTAAAACTGTACATATTCTCACTGCAATTTGATTCACAAAAATATCATAGCTATACTATATGTATATACACTGATTTTTTTTCATCGATGCTCGTTATTGTAAAAGAAAAATTTAAAAATTGATAGTCGAGCGTAAAATGAACGACAAATAGATACAGCCGCTTTGACTAGAAATGACAAAAGAATTGCCAACATCTGGTCGACGATGACCGCTGTGTCTGACCGCAGCGCAACGCTTTTCACTAATATCCCGCGTTGGCGACGACTCGGCTGAAACTATTCGCGCACACACGTGAACCAATGTAGGTCTGGTCGAGGTATAATTACAAACGTAATTCGTAAAAAGCTTCTCGCGAAATGTTAGCGTGGTAGAACCGCTATTGTCTCGGCGTGCCTCTTATTTTCGACTCGACTTACCTCGTCGCTTTTCCCGTCCTGCCACGGTCGCGGCTACCCTTGGAAGACATAATACAAGCGTGCTTTTGTGCCACCGGGCACCGCAATCCCCCGTTAGTCTAGTCTTCGTCTTTGTCTCGGCGTCCCCTCTCTTGACGATAGTTGCACGGAACGGTACACGCGTACAGGAAAAGCGGGGATAGCTCCAGGAAGGATGGGGTTTGCAGGATCGCGGAAGAAGTTAATACCTTTACAATCCACCTGGGGATTTTTACGTCGGACAATTTATTAGCGAAATTAGGGAAATTAGCGGGCACCGCTGTTCGGTCTGTGCGCGGACAGTCTCTTATATCTTTTTTTTTTCGTTCCCCTTTTTTCAATTTATACACCCCGAGGATTATATGAAGTCTCCTGAATAAACGTACGGTCGATTTTATGAGAGAAATTTTCTGCGGAAATTTATAAGCGCACGTTTGATAGCACTTTGATCAACTTGCAGGATTTCTCGAAACAACTTGATGTTGATCGCTATATATATATGTATATATATGTATGCGTGTATGTATATATACACAAGCTTGTATATTTGTGATATTTCTGCTCTAAAGTTGCCTTTCTTTCATAATCTATGTTGCTTTATATTCTGTAATAATTGTCGATGCTATCAGAAAATTCTAAAAATTATTAAAGAAAACTGTTTTTATAATTAATCAATATTTAACTTGATCTATTTATATCAATATATTTCACGTGTTGAATACTTAACAGATAAATATGGTAAAAATTAATCAGTATATCCAAATATTTTTTTGATTAATATTTGCAATTATTAACAATTATTTAATTAAAATATTATTTTGACAAAATGTATACGATTCGTACATTTTCAGTTAGTCATTATACCGCCGGACGAATGCCTATGCAAAGAGATGAAAAATATCACGTTTTACCGTATAGAATTTTCATACATGAAGATATTTCAGAACAATATAAAACTTAATTTAAGCGCGTGCTTTTATTATGCACTTTTAACGTATGTCCCTTATACGATGTACGAAAAACGTGTAGAAACTTTTTTTACCATCATACATTTTATTACGAGTATAATTGATTCTGGGCGAATATGAACGTCGTACTCTCGTAATTAATATTTGGCGTGCACTTTAAAGGATCAGGATATTCGTCTGAGCGTACGTGAGTCTTGTTTGACAATTAGCGCGATTAAATATCCCTTTTTAATTCATGTATTTGTACAGTCCGAAAGACACCCCTTTGTCCGGTACTTTGTCATTACATTAATGCGGTATCCCTCTGAATTATTTTCCTTCATGCTACACCGTTTTTTATCTACGTATTTTCTCGTCAAAATTAAATATACATTTGTGTAAATGAATATATTATACTTTTCTTGGTGATCCATCAGCTGTATAATATATATCAAGTTTTGGGATTTATTTAACCATGATGTGTAATTTTAACAAGAAGTAACCGATTTATGCTCTGCATACGCTGTTTCTCTGTTTACGAGTTGCAGTTTTCGTCTCAGTGCACTATATTACTACTTTACTTCTCGGCTTAATTTTCAGCGTAGACAATTTCGAAGTGCATCTTTGCGCGGTTTCTGTACGCGAATCCAGCAAATTCAGCGTTTCGAAAAGCAAATACTAGTCTTCGACAGTAAAAAATTAACCCTTTGGACTTCGAGAACGAAAGCGTACTTCCAGTGCTAATTAAAAAAGAACACGACACAAGATCACACAAGATTAGATAGCGCGAATTATATTTGTCTTTTCTCACCAACGCTACATATTATCATTTTACATTCTTATACAATTAATTGACTGATGACACATTGAATAATATTACGGTCGCTCTGAGTATTTGCGTCAGTGACGCTGCAACATCATTTTGTGGACCATTAAAACGATCATCACGTTCCGAACGCACTTTACCACTCTGTGGACACGACCTGGTTACATCGTGTTCTAATTATCTTGATTCGCGGTTGCGCGCATATCAGATTGTAGTTTATGCGAGCATGATGAGCACCATAGTCCGCGATTGGTCCAATTCAAAGCAAACCAATTACATATGATAATAAAGCTAGTAGATAAAAATCTTTGTAAACGTACAAAATCCATTTTAAAAAAATTGTTCGTAATAAATTTTATATAAGCTTGATAAGTTCATTTCATATGAGAGATTCATACATTAAACTCGTATAAATATTCAACGAAATAATGCGGAAAGATACGCGCGTATATAAAATATTCATCTCATTATCTTTTTAATAATAGCTCGCGGTATCGATATTCTTACATTAAAATTTTAGCGGACATTAAAACGGTCAACGTCACGCGCCGCGTCGCTGGACCGGAAGATCGATGCTGGATTATGAATAATGCAAAACGGACATTCATGATCTATCCGCCGACAAATAAAGAAGAATGCGCCGGACGTTTATTTATTGACAACCGAAATCGTTCTTTTGGCGGTGTATACATATATATATATATATATATATATATATATATATATATATATATATACATACAGCGATATACCGAGCGATCAATAAATTATTTATCTGCCGCGTAGCTACACTGCGCAAGATTAAGCGGCACCGGAAGCCGAGCGCGCGGAAAACTTGGGAGACGCAATTTTTACATCGCCCGCCGCATTTTTACTTCCCTATCCCGCTGACAGATTTCTCCAGCATACTCGCATATTGATCGACCTACGTGCTCGCACAATAATCCGCAGTCGAAGTAAAAAAGTTCTCCTCGTGTGCGCGAAACGGAGCGAGCCCCCGTTGCAAGCCCACGTGCGTGCAAAACAGGCATCGTCATCCTAATATATTCTCATTAGCCTGTGTTTTAATTAGAGCGTTCATTAATGCCTGCCACGATGCGCCCCATCTTTCTCGCATGCCTCTCTCCCTTCCCCTTCGCTCGTCTCTTTTCTCTCCCCAATCCGTCTCTCAATTCGTTTTATGCCCGGCCTTTCTTTCCTTCGCGTGTTTACTTCACCTGCCGTCTTTTCGCGTCACAAGCGATCAGAATTTATATCTATATGGTTAGCGTCTATGATGCACATTATTGTAACAAAATTATCGATCACCCTTCCTCTCATCTCCGCGCGCAGTTTCGCTCTGCTTATCTTCATTTACTTTTTCATAACCGGTGCCTTCGAGACGAGATAATAATTAACTCTCAGTTACCTTGCAGATTTTTTTTTGCGGCAATCTATAATTCTTGTAACGCACGATATCACGGTTCTCTTTAATTTTACGGACGAATCTCGCTTGCGGCTTTCAAACCGGAGAAATCGATCGTACTTGTGTTTCTCGATCATCCTAGCGTTTAGTCTCGATTGTCAATATTAGAGATTGATGAAAAACGACATTATAAAGTACGCGATTTAACACATTAGTAGACTATAAAATAATATCTGTTGTAAAATTAAATGATGAAACAACAGAATGCGCTTCTACGCGTAATCAGTAATAATGTCTTATAAACATCTTTATATATTTTTAGATTAAAAATGTACGGCGCTCGTTTTTCTATGTTATTCCCTCGGATTTAACATGCTTTTAACTCTCCGGCTTTAAACCCATTGCAATTGCATCGTAGCAATTTCTACTTTTCCATTTAGCCGAGAAGACGCTAACATCGCCTAATGCATCTGCATGTATGAGCGCTCTTTATGAACGAGACAGATATCAGAAGCTTTCCGACACATATTAGATTGCTCAACCGTGAATCACGGCTCTTCGCTCGAATCAGCTCGGAGGTGGAACCTACGTGCGTTTTACCCGCTTCTTCTTTTTCCCGCGGGAAGAATATTTTATGCAAACTCGAGGCTCCCCTTCGCAAGAACTACGAAGTCGATTCCTCTCGAAGGCAGTCCGAACGAGTGAAATTTAATCAAATTTTGGAAAACAAGCAGCTCAATACTGCTCTTCGACAATTAATCCATCGGTCGCGAGTAAATCGCTTCACGTTCGTTAATTAAATATCTTATACCAATTAAATAAAGATGAGAGAAATCATGATCTAAAATCATTATGTAAAATAAAATAAAATAAAATATTGAAATTAAATAATATGAGAAAGAATTTTATTAAAATTAATACATATACAAAATGCAAAAAACTTTGTTCGACTATCATCGAAATATACTTTACAAAACATAAAGATAACGAGACGAGTTTTGGTAAATATCTCTCTCTTCTTTATCGATTTGCATTGACCCACAATCGTGCGGTATCTCCGGAATTCCGACGAAAGTTTAGCAGGCCAACATCGGGAACCCGCGCAAAATGATTTGGTGTTTCATCAGCTCGTCGCGCCGATTCAGCAGTTGTCACCGGCTGATAACGGGCATCAAGGTAAAAGATATGCGCGATGGACGCTGTCGTGCCGACTCTACGACCAGGTCGTACCTGACCGGGCTCTATTCTGCGGGCGAACGAGCCGTCCGTCTGACTGTCCCGTCCTAAATCAAGGGTAGTTGACGGACGCAGGACAGTCTGCGTGGAACTTGCGGGTCACCTGTCCACGTAGGCTATCCCGGCCGTTAAATCATCCGCCCCCTTTCTCCTCCGCATTCATGCAGCAGCTGGTCTATGGATCTATCCCCCTCTCCCTCCCCCCCCTCTTCCCCCCGCCATCCTCTCACGGATCCTACCGCCAAAGTGCCGCACTCTACCCTGCACTTCCCTCCTTCGCGTATGAGGAATAGTACAGGGGCGCTGCTTTTGATTTAGCGGATTTATGCTGCTGGCACTGACGACTCGCTCCCATTACCCGTTCTCGTAACCCCCTAGTCTACGCGCGCGCCCCACCCGATCTGTTGCCCTCTATGACTTCCCGTTCTCTCTTATTCCAACCTGGTATAATCTCGCCTCGCCTCGCCTCGCCTCGCCACGCCGAGCGAGACCTTTAATTAATGGTCCGGCTCATTTCGCCGGCATGAACGGTGCGAAAAATTATGCGCTTTTGAATACGGATGAACTGGCGGTAACCGGCGGGGCCGGGAACTCCGTTCCCGGATTCCCCGTGTCCCGTTTCTCAGTGAATTTCTCCGGATCCTTTGCGCGCCTGTATTGGGCGTGAGTGCGCTTCTAGGTGTCGTGATTGATCGTTCTCGCGACTGGGTCTGGCGGAGACCTCCCTGGTTTTATGCAGTTTTACTCGGGACGAGCGATTCGTTAGCTGAGACGAGTAGACAAGTGGACGGTAGAAATCGTAAAAGCAGATCTGTCAAGGCCATCGAAACGTTACGCGGCCGTCCGCTGTTTTAGCGACGGTCCGTCGCTTGATTGATGACAAAAGTGAGCCCATTCTCGAATGATAAATGGTAACGTTGGCGCATTTACAAATGTCGCGTCTAAGCACAATTTCATTTTGCGGCATATCTCTTTGCGTTAAAACAGCTTAATATCGAAACTCTAGAGAGGAATTTAAAAATAATGTAGATACGAAAGTCGAATAAAAAGTGCATTAAAATAAAATCGGCTTTGATATCACGGCGTAATCGGGAAATTGCATTTTCTACGGAAAGATTTAAAATATTCTACACCGGAAATTATTAATTTTCGAGCGCTTTCCATGATAAGCGCGGCTGCTTTCTGTCGCGGCAAATAAGTGGTCGACGTTCATTCGTAATTTGCGTGAGGACAAGGTGAGATCGTCATCTACGACAGCACGAGCCGGAAATAAGTGGTGGAAGCTGCGGGAAATAAGGAAAGCTCCTCGGGATAACAAACAGCGAAAAGTGGTGAGTTGTTTAAGAAGGAGGAAACGCCAGGAAGAGAGAGATTCTGAAAGAGGGGAGGGGAGCGGCAGGGCGAGAGACATCACCGCAATTCCCATTCAAATTAATGCAAACGGTCCCCGCTGTCGCGGCCAAAAAGAGGAGGATTTCGCCCACATTTTTTTCCCTCCGTGCGGCTGCAATGATGAACATTTGCGTCACGCCATTCTTCGAAACCGAGAGACGGAACGAGTCTGCTCGTTTCGTCTACGTGAAGTCGCCCCAAGAAAGATCTCATTTCTCACGAGAATTTTGCATAACGCGACTAGCGAGGGCAAAACGAAATAAACGTATTACCGCGCGTAGCATCGACCAAAGAAATTCCCGAAAAACAGATGTATAAGAATTTATCGTTACGTATTTCTTTCGCGGAATACTCTTCTCGACGTTTGTTAGAAGAGATATTCAATTATATCCGCAAATCTCTCGCCGCTGGTATCTATAGCGTAAATGACGATGAAGTTATAACCGTAAATTAATTTAATGTGCATACAACCGCGAAACTGTCATACGGTAACGATCGGTAGCATTATATTAATATAAAGGGAGAGCGCGCGCACGGTATTTGCGTACAGCAAATAATTCACAAGAGTGTTGGCATTTTTCCATCGCCATGTGATACGATGCTTATTGAAGTAACTGATTTACGTTCCAAATGCATAACGGCATTCGGTATATATGCGGTATCTCGGTGATTGTAACGCGTGATTGTAACGACAATCCATATGCTTACGACGATAACTCAATCCATAAAATAACGCGTATGCCGCGAATTTTTTTTTCTTCTTCTTTCGCATGCGTTTCAATCTTAAAGTTTATCAACAAGATAATAATTTTTAAAAGTTTTTTTCTCTTATTCCTTCTTCGGCAAATTACATAATCTAAATAGCGATAATTATCTTTTTTAAATAACATTATATTGTTTTATATAGAGCTGAAAAACAAAATAGCACATCGATTTTTGCGCTTTCTCTCTCTTCGTGTTTAATAGAATGCAAAGTTAATAACTCGAATCTGCATTGTTTCATACTCTTTTTACGACTATTTTGTATTGTAATTTATAACACCGGCGCTCGGATTCAAAGATTTGTGTGTTGAATTGACATTCACTGCAAGCTCCATTTATGCACGATCGAGCGAGCTCTGCAATCTATCGTTTCCTTCGCCCGTCTATTCGTCTGTTTGCTATACCTATGCATGTCGCCCTATGTCCCATGTCCATCAACTCGTGTCGTTTCCTATTGGATAATATGTCATGGTTAACCACTAATTTATTTATTTACAAGGCTGTGGAAACAGTCGTGACATATGCTAGGATGAAACACGAGAGTGCATCACTCTTGTTTAGAGGCGTTGTACAGAATTAATTATTTAAAAAATCGTCTGATTAATGTAATTACATATGTATCTTTTATAAGTAAATTAT
Source organism: Lasius platythorax (assembly GCA_963971435.1). Classification (NCBI taxonomy): domain Eukaryota; kingdom Metazoa; phylum Arthropoda; class Insecta; order Hymenoptera; family Formicidae; genus Lasius; species Lasius platythorax. The sequence continues at coordinate 9,784,973 of OZ020545.1, forward strand.
GTTTCTGAATGTGCCATATACTCTCTCTACAACCCTCTAAATATAAATAATTCGCGATGGAATGCTTTATGCACATAAAGTCAATTGTATCAAATCTTGCTTCGAAAAGAATTCATTGATGCATGCGGCGAAGAAATAACAGGCTCATTAATTAAGACACGTTAATGATATCGATCGTACACCGTCGTACACACATTGCTTCACATTTATCTTACAATTAATATGATCAGTCGCCATTTTTTTTTCACTGATATACTGAGAATATAATCTTAAGGTTTGGTGAAAATTTATAACAAATGTCCGCGAGATCTATTGAATTTTGGATGCTCTTATTTGGAGCGTGGTCTCGAAATTTCGAGAGAGGATGTTTCGACACTCGAAACAAACAAACCTTCCCGCCACATCGGCTGTTTATTCTGTTCCGACGGATCTTTTCGTAATGAAGTCACGGAGAGAAAGAGAGAGAAAGAGAGAGAGAGATAGAGAGCCAGTTTCGATATGCATCGCGCCCCCCGCCGTTCGGCGACGACTCCGCCACTTTTGGATGCACTCCGGTGAACGACTCGTAAACAATACAAAGCGACCGCGTCAAACAAATATAGCCTCGGGTTTTACGGGCGACACCCGTGGCGCTTCTCGCGCTTTATTGCCATACGAAAAGTTGCTTTATCGCGTGAACGCGCAGCCGTACCACTTTCGCCGACTCGTCGGTCGAGATGCTGCGAGATGCTGCGAGATGCTGCGAGATGCTGCGAGATGATCGGCAGCAAGGTAGAGAGACCGATAAGGATCGGACACCTGCAGTATATACTCCGCTTATTGGCTCGATGTGGTCCGGCAACTTTGTCGTCGGTGCTTATCGCGACGTTCTCTCTCACCTTCCCTTCCGCTTTGTCGGTTTGGCCCTTTCCTCGCGAGGCGTTTAACACGATCTTCCTCGTTCTCGTGATGCTGCGATATAATCTCGCATAATGGTAGCCATACGTTCGGCCGATGTCGTCTCCGGATTGAGAAATAAGATAGATTTAGATTGCCGGTTAAGACAGGGTATTAAGCATTTTTTCGCGCGTACTGTTAGCTCGACTAATGCACGAATCTCTTAACATCAGCTACGTCAGGGATTTATAAAGCGATAAGGGATATGTGACTAAGAAGCGCGAAAAAGAGATTATATATACATTGTATATGTCGTTAAGTCGCTTCTCTTGCGCTACTTAATTCGTCTTGAGTATCTCGCGGCTACACATTTGTTCGTTCCGTACTGTAGATTATGACGTGAGTCTTTTGTGTGTGTGTGTGTGTGTTGTGTGGCTGATTTCTTTTAATCTGTCTTTCCACGGAGAACTTGCCGCTTCAAAGATATCGTCGTAGGAAGGAATTTAGTGAACTGGCGAGAATGAGAGAGAGTGAGAGAGACAGAGCGAGATGCAAGTTGATAAAGAAGAGTCTTGTCTGTCGGAGTAATCCCAATTACAGAAGACTTCCACTCGGTCGAGTCACAGAGATCACAGGTGGGGTCGAAGTTTCGGTTTCCCTTTGAAAAGATCACCGGTACTGCTTCATTCCGGGCAGGACGTTTTCCTCCTTTGTGGATATTTTCTTCTCGGATGTGCGCGTTTGTCGACATCCAAAGGAATGAAACCTAAGCTATACGCATTGCAAGCCGAGACAAAGACACTTCCGAAAAGGAAAATTTAATTAGCCTGGATGTCTGTCAGGTTTTGTCCGCAGTTTCCATCGTCTCTAATATTTACTTGTATATATACAATTTACCTCGACACACTATATGTTTTATAATAAATAATTAAGGTTACGTTTCTTCAATTAAGCGCAATGAATTTAAATCGCTATTACTGAAAATTGTCGAGTATATTCTATTTATCACAGGCAGTTACACAAACAATTATTAACATATGTTTCGTACATTTTTTAAACAGCTATTGCGCAAATCATACTTTTACGTTTGTTTAAAGAGATTTTGTCTCAAAGTAATCTTCATAGTTGATTTTTTATCGCGAGATACATTATAAATAGACATTCGTGTGCCATTCCAACACTGTGATTATCTCGGGTAACAAGAAGCTCTTGTAAAAGAGAAACTCGTCGGACACGAGAGCAAAAAGTTTGCAATGACCCGCAATTCTCTTCATAACATTGTATTCTGTACACCGACCTTTACACACATTTTGCTTAGCAGCATTCTTAAATTGCTTCAACTTTCCGTTTCTCTTTAGCTGTTAATCGTTTTATGTATCTTGTACGCCATGTACGCCATTGTGTTACATTTAACATCGTACATTTTTGTTCTTACTACTACTTATGGATATCTATGACAATTGTCATTCAAAACTGTCATTGTAAAATCTAAACAACGATTTTCGAAACCGTGGAAACCGATCACCGGTATGCTTGCGTCAATGTTGCATTGCATCGATTTTATTTCTTGACCGAGTTTCGAACATGACATCCTGTTGCGACATGTAATCGTAAAAGGATATTGAAGTTTCTGGTACTGTAATCCGAAACTTTCGAGAGAAGTAAGATTCTTCTTCTACAATACTGTTTCAGCGAATCGTTCGCTTCTTTATTTCTTCTGTAAATACACCAACGTCTAAATCAAACGATTCTTTAAACTAACATCTCCAAATTAATAATCAAATGAAACTAATGGTGTTTTCATAAATTTTTCTCATTTCTCTAATATAATATTCTTTTCTTTTTATATAAAAACTTGTTTTGTAAATATAATTTCATCCTCATTTTAAAGAATTCAATTAATACACATTTAGGTAATATATAATTCTCTTGCTATACGAGACTGATTTTTTTTTTAACATCAGGAAACTCAATTGTTTATTTTTGTGATGTAATGTCTGCAACATTTGATTGTCACACGCTTATTGTTAGAAATTGGCTGCATAAAACTAGTTTATCAAGTAAAGTAAATATTATAAAATAGAGCGAAATGCTAAAAATTTGTAAATAGATTATATGACGTAGTCGTACAACTAACAATAAGTCATTTATGCAGTTAAATTCTAAAATCGTTCCCTAGTGATATCGAGCGAAGTGTGACCGGATTTCGCCACGCAAAAAAAACAGATCGCGGCAATCATATAAGAATTCTCCCTAACTCGCGAATTAACTTACAAGTTACATTCTCAGCTAAAGGGAGGAGGTATTTCCAGTAATATCGCATATGCGCACTCGACACGACCCTCGCTTCCGTTGCTGCCTTCATCGGCAACTAACCTAACCGAAAGAGCACCGTTCTCGTTCCCTTTCTCTCTATCCATGTCTCCCTAGTCTGTCGTCCCTTTTGCCTCTGCAAAGCGCGAGCTGGCAAAGTTGTAAGTAGCGCTTTCGGCCGTTTGATTGCATTAGCTTATTCAACCAAGTTTGGACGCGCGGTGGCTCTATCCGGCACCGACGCGAGAGTTCTCCACCCTCATCCCTACCTTCCGCCCTCTCTCCATTCAGCCGTTTCGTCCACACCAACCGTCTACGCTTCTCTCATCCATTTAAATGCACATTGAATGCCATCTCTTTCAGAACATCGTTGCACACGGCGTCCTATCGACGGACCGCATGCTCTTACTGTCAGAAAGCTTTGAAGGATTGTTTCGCGATTACTGACTATTATCGAACTTGCTGATACCATCTGTAGACAACAGAATTTACATATATATTTTTTCGGCATTTATATTACGTAATTTTATAATTTACTATATATTATAATTTATTTTATAATTGCGCAAGACGGATTGGCCGGTGTTTTCTAAATACTTTTTATATTGCATCGTCGGCGAAAAGACGAAGAGAAAGCCTTTAAAGTACACCTTGACATTGAAGGGTGATCTGCTTAACAATTATATAATATGTATCAGGTTGTAATTAACTTCATAATTAAAGATTCATAAACGTATCTCAAGGCAGCAACTATTTCCTGAATTTATTCATTCGAAATAGAAATCGAAGCAATATGAGTATTATAAATTACCGCTATATTTACAAGCGATAATTATTCCCTTAACGATTCTTATATACATTTTTCATATTCGAATATAACTTCGTATCACAAACAACAATCGATCGAGTGACTAATAATTAATTTCTGATGCGTTGGACATTTCAAGCATTCGGAATTTACATTATATAATTTTATAATGTATAATATACCTTGTAATTTATTTTATAATTAAAACAGCGAATTAGTTGACACTCAATGTTTTTTTAAAACATATCTATATCGCATGTCTTCGTCGAGGGAAAAAAAAGGTAAAAAGAGATATAGATATAATCTCCCAATTATAAAATAAATTACAAATTTTATTACATTACAAAATTATTATGTAATATAACCCTCCCAATGGGTACACCTTGACGTTGGTAGGAGGGCTCAGTATCTGGAAGGTTTATCCCGAAGAAGCTAGGTACCCAAAACAGCTCATACATATGTGGCGCGTGCATTTGATGCGTCATACTGAATAATGCGTCGGGTTTCGGTGCGCCGCAAATGGTTGGTCGCATCTTCGCGTGATATCCCGATTTCGCGTTTATTATTGTCATCGAGGATCGTACTTCCGATGCCGACGAAATAGGATTGAATCTCATTGAACATTGTTCAACAATGTTCAATGAAAGCACGGTCTGCTCCGACAAGCGGTTCTGTTCGAATCGATTAGAGTTCGGTCGATTGCCTGATAAGGGTAGAGATCGTCGTCGTTTGGCTCCATCCCGTCTTTTGTCACATACATCATAACCAATGGTGTCGCCATATACATGTCTTCATGTGTAACCTACGAACATCACGGCCTCCTTTTTTTTCTACATGTATGTTTCGCCTTGATGAGCTGGCGAGGACAATTTAATACGATTTCTGCGATATCATAACGTCTATAAGCCGCTATGATATAATAACGAATCGTGTCTAAGCGAGTGCGAATCATCTGAGATTCGAATATGCTCTGAGACAAGAATAGACCCTCGTTTACATCGATCTCATCCATCGATTCCGTTTTTTCCGTTTTATTATTTTTTAGTATTTCATATTATTACATATAGTATTTCGTATTTTTTTACATATTAAATGAATATCTATGTTCTCTATCTTTGTAGATATGCAGATATTGTTGCAGATATTGTATGCGAGAAATAATTTTACACTATTTTCGATTTAAAGTCTATTTAATATATATAACGTATACGACTTTATATTGTCGACACTAATCGTATGATGTGAGGTCTCGGCCTCTATTTCGCAAAGTCTCGACTTTATCCATAATAAAGAGATCTTGATATTTAAGACTCGGCTTCTTAACGCTACTAAGGACGATTTCTTTCTGAGCGCTTCGCGACGCTGTTCGGATCTAGAAGGTTCCCGTGTAAGGGAGGTTACGATTGCACGGATGTCTCCGATTGGTTTTCGGAAGCGATTGTTAGCGGATTCGTGGATGCTCGCGTACATCAAACGCAGCGCTTGCTTTGTCCGAGCGGCGAGACAAAGAGCGTTGAGCGCGATCCTAGTCTCGAGCGGCGTGACAAAGGGTGTGAGAGCGATCTTTATCTCAATTACGTCGCTCGGCGAGGCCTTATAGTGGGCCCACTGTTTTTACATCGCAACATATATGCATTTTCGCAAATTTGTATATGTACCCGATATTAATCAGAGAAAGATTCATTGCCTCAAATGATATAATATTGTTAATATCACGCATATTACCTCAAGTGATATAATATTGTTAATATTTAAGACTTGCTCAAAATTATCTCGTCGACTCGAAGTACAATTCTCGCACGACGCGATATATTGCTTCGCGATCACGGAATTCCAGAGTGCTGTGCAAAGTGTAGGGCACTCCGGAATTTTCCTTTTTTAAACTTTTTTTTTATTATTTTAATGTACATGTAGTCACGGTCAATTTAACGCACATTTATCAGTAAAATTTAATATTTTCATATTTGCTAGTTAAGTGATTGATGTAATACATTCACTTAATAATCTGTTCTCTCTGATTTATCTCCTGCCAAAATAGCGATGTACACAGTGTATATTTCTATTAAATTCCATTAACTAATCGGTAATCTCATTCGATTACAAAATTATGTTGCTGTGCACTTTCGAGATGCCACGTAGGAATGGGTATCGAACTTGCCACATATGCACGGTTGACACGATATATCGACGATGATTCATCGCTCTGGCACGTCGATACTAATTATTTGCAGATAAAACTCATTACTCAAGCGTGATTAATGACGGATCACGGATCGATCTCTGGAATTTCACCTTCTCACCCTACACGGCATGAAACCGGTTGCGTTATCGAGAGAAAGCGTGCATTCGTTATCATCTATATAAAACAAACAAAAAAAAAAAGTCACGTCAAAAAAAATGATGGCAGCATCGAGACAAAAGATTTGATTTTACTGCAATGCAACAAATTCGGTTGATCAATAATATCATTGCTATTTTTTCTGAAACATTATAAATTACTATTACAATTCCTTTTTTAAACTGAACAGCGAAGTTTTTGGCTTACAAAATTTGTAATCCTTCACTGCTTTACAATTTGCACTATTATTTATAAGTTAGCCCTGTGCGCACGGATGACTTAAAACCTATTTAAAAATAGATCAAGTTCTTTATTAATGTACATTTTAATTTACGGATATTCCGCGTCTAATTTAATTTACTAACAAATTATTGAAAGTGATTGTAATTTAGACCAAAGTTCTGGTTAAATTGCACATTTTTATCGAATTGTTGAACAAAAATAAAACAGAATCGAGAAGATGAAATGCATAGGTTCGGTGTATATTGACATAGTATATTATTGTTAAACAATCACCTAGCTTAGCAAGTCGCGTACGCGGGACTGGGTTATGTAGGAGAGTAATACGTTGCGTCCCGTAATCCTGGAACAAACTGAGGCAATAATTTTAAATCAAACGCGGGAGCTCCGAGAATAATTTATCGTGCGTGCCGTTGCGGCGCACGCTAATCACAAGCCCCCAACTCTCACCGGAAGCCGGATGTTTTTAAATGTCCTGTACAAATTTCATTAACACTTTCCACCCCGCCCGATTCGTAAAGCTGTAAGTCTCGGGGCAATAAATCACTCTGCGCTAACGAGCACGAATTGGAAACCCGTGCAGACGCGGATTAAATTTTCTTACAATTTTACAACGACGCATTGAATTATTTTTTACAAAGCTTTTATTTACCGCAGTAAAAATAATTATCCTCAAATTCTTAATTAGCCTTTGCGTTATTTTGATTGTACAAATGTATGTTTATACACATACACACGTAATATATTAAATATACGCAAAAATGAGAAAATGTGCTTTTTCAATGTGATACGAGCTTGGAATCTCCATTTCCTTCAGTTACGAGTTTACGCGAAAATTGATACGCATTCCGTAGCATTTCTCCCTGGAGAACGAAATAATCGTGGTACGTGAGAATGTCTCAAGTGCGGCACTTCGCCGCCTTATTAAATTGGAAGTGGAGATATAGAATTCTGGCTCGTGCAAACCGGATGTCTTTCAACTTTATAAGATTTTTCATTGTGGAATTAAATAACTATAATGAGTCAGTGTCACATTAAGAACCAATGTTCGAAAAATATTTTTCATTTTAACATCTTATATTCCTTCGAAACTTATTTTTTACAGAAACTTTATATATTATTAATATATTATATATATTATTTTTATATATTATTTGAATCGTCTTTTATTATTAAAAATAATTATGATGTAAAATGTATAATAATATAATAAAAGACAAGTAAAGAAAAAAAACATATTAATATATAATTACATAAATAATTCAAATTGATATATAATTGTAATAGTACTTTTTGCGCAATTTTGATCCAATGATAAACAGTATATTTCTAGCTTCGACAGGCGTTTCAAAGGAACGCTCCCTTAAAAGCCGAAAGAGGAAGTTCTCATAATACCCGGCGATAAATATTTGTCTTGAGCTTATGCCAAAAGTGCGTGGCGGTGTTGTCCCTCTCTCTACCCCGCGTGCGAAGTCACCGCGTTAAGAAAACGCCATGGATCCCCACGAAAAGGGAAGCGCAGAGAGGGATGCTTTCTTCGCCATCTCTCTCGGTAACACAGTAATTGTTTTCGCAGCTAATTGTTTAAAAGCTTGGCAAACCCACGAGGAATTACGCGGAAGCAAGAGCGGAGACAATCCCCGAGTCAATATTGAATTATGAATTTATTAGCTTCCACTCTACGTCCTCTTGCCGATAGCGCGTGAGAGAGGTCGGAAGTCTTCGCGTATAGATGCTAGTGAAAGAAGATGAGAAGAAAAAGTACGAGGACTTCCTGCTTCCACCCCTTCACACTACCCTCTTCCTTCCTCCCTTATAGAGATCTTCAAAGCGTGACAGACAGTAATTTTATCAAGTATCCGCTGTGACGATATCGTTGATTGACTAATCGTTTCTTTTGTTCTTCGTTTTAGAGATTTTCTGTGTTTCTTTTTTCGTTTTTTTCATCTTTTTTCTTCCTTTATTATCACGCACATGCTTTATCTTATTTAGTGATTTTTCATCAAAATTTTGTCTTATTTTTTATTTGTTACATGACAAAATTAATTACATGCTATTACAATAAGACAAATTGATAGTGCAATGAAAATATTATTTGCTAAGTATAGATAACATAGAAAAATTGCATCCAATGGTTAGAAGAATACATGTGGTTAATGGAAATATTTTCGGAATTTATATTCCTGCAGCCAGAAAAGCTCATCGTTGGGCTATCTAACGAGCGAAAGAACGCGAGAATTTTTTTAGTTCGAAAAAGAGCAGAAAATGAGTCAGAATGAAGTAGAGGGTGGACGAGCAGCGAGGGTGAATTTCCATTTTTATTTGCATTTGGACGATTTGCGATTCGATTTAAGCCCCCTCCCCCTTCCCCCTTTCCTCCAAATGTACCGATGGCTCGATAGAGTGGGCGTACATCGTGATTCACATTTATTCCTCAGGTGAATCGAATTACGAATAGAGGGATTCATCAGATTTAGGTCACACTGTGTGTAAATGCATATGAAAACGCACGAAAGACGAATGACTTTAATATCAGACTTCTTTGATCCAGTTTAATTTAATCACTATTTTATTTCCATATTCTTCTAGTCTGCCAGCTAGATTGAAAACCAATTGGTATTTAAATATAACATACAAAACATTTTTGAGATTAAATTACAAGTAAGATAAAACTATATTTCTGTAAAAAAAAAACTTTGTTTCGAAGAATAATAGCATATTATTAGCTATTAAATCTTATCAAATATAATTATGAATACAAAATGCAAGCCGCATTATGTAACATGTAACGGATGGAAAAGCAAAGTTGTTTTTGTATATATATATATATATATATATATATATATATATGTATATACACAATATACATATCTTATATATACGTATATATATACATATATATACGAGAAAAAAATAGAATAGTGAAGATCAAGTAAACGATGGAACGAGATGGAACAGCTCGGATGACAGGGCGTGACGAATAGCGCCTCAGAGATTCACGTACTATTATGTAAATTTCATTAGAGTTTTTGTGTTACGGTAGTCCTTTGCGTGGAGATCCTGTGAGACCCATTATTAGCCTTCAGATTTTTTCCCTCATGCTATCCCGTTTTAGGTGTTAGAAAGATATAATCGTAAATGAGATCAAAGGAATGGATTGTAGCTTTAAAAATAAATGACTGCTTTCAGTGATTGATGAGAAGGCTCTAGATATAGTATTTTAATATCACATATCATTTAATAAGGAATAAATATTGAACAGACAAGAATATTAAATATATTAAAATCATGTCAGTATGTAAAATGTGTCATTAATTAATTTTTCAGCAGATTTAATTACGTTTATGCTACTTCGTTAAATATATTGCAATGCAAAATTTGTAATTTATTCTGAGCGCTTGTGTATGCACAGATACGATGAAAGATTCATAATTGAAGGAACATATTATCGTGGCATGATTTTACTCTGACATATCGCTTTTAATAAATATATTTTAAACGATCAATACACTATGTATATTGCCAATTATGTTATTTTGAATACCATACGCATTTAGATCTAAATTTAGATATGCGCCGGTCATTGATATACGCCGAGCAAACGTCTTCTTCTCTTACTTGGTTCTTATACGGCTGCAAATTTTATGGCAGAATTGCAACGGATGTTTAAGCGCACGCCCGGGGCGTATGATATCCTAGAGCTGGGCACTGAAATGGGAGTCTGTCGCCATCGAGATTAGGTATATGACGGGAGGAAAATCTAGGTACGGGATTTCCTTCTCTCGTCTTCCCCGCGGGGCTTGGCATAACAGTAAACTGACTTGAATCTTTGTCCGCTATCCCGCGGGATAAGATTCCGTGGTAAAGGCGGGACAGCCTTCTTGTTGACCTCGCAAATACCGATATTCCTTCGAGAGCGACGACGCTACGGCTCGCATTCGTGCCGACATATCGACTGCGGGCGGCGACGTATACTCATAAAAAATGATATCGTCATGCACGAAATCCCTTTTCGGGTTTATTTTATGGTCGTTATTCTTACGTTTGACTGAATATCAATTTATATAAAAATAGTATCGCGTCACACGTCAATAATGACTCTGCATGCTGCGGATTCAAATATTTGTCTATTGATTCGGTTTAATTGACACATTTCCGATGTTATTTAAAGGGACTAGAATAAAAATATGTGACGTGTGTTAAATAGACGGGATTAAAACGCTCTGTACCGTTTGGGTTCTACAAGATATTTATTGCTATTCGATATATCGGAAATAGATCTATTTTATATATAAAATGGTTGTTAATCTAGATATATTAAAATTATCATTCCATATATATGTATAGATTATTTAATTCATTTTATAAATGTATTTTAGTTCTATTGAACTCTATTAGTAAGATAGTATGAATTCTATAAATAATTGAAATTCCATAAAGATAATCAGTATTATCATTACTGATGAAACTCTTACATTATACAATCTATCTAGATTATATTTCAGTTTACATTAAAATAGTGAAAATACAAGTATAACAACTTAATCGATTTTATATTAATTTATCGCATTTGGGTCACAAAAATTATCGATAAAAAATTGACAGATATTAAATACATAATACTACAAATAATACATTATATATATACTACTAACAGTGGTCATTGCGCATAAATATTTCCCGCATTTTATATTATGCATTATATCGAGTCTAACGGCAAATTTAAATAAAAACCAGACCAGCGATTCCTTAAGCTCCCTGAATAATCGATCGCGGACTCTGCACTGTCGCATTACGAAATACTTTTATATACAGCAGCAGCAAAAATAGAGTCAGCCGTAATAGCATTTAAATATCACCTACACATGCGCAATGTCATAAGAAGAAATCGTTACGTTTTCCACCGTCGCGAGGAGTTGGTATAATCGTCTTGAAAGAAAAAAAAAGTCTGCACTTTCTGCTCTGCTGTGCTTTTTTTTTTAAGAAAGGAAAAAAAAAATATATTCAGTTAGTATAATAAGATGCTATTTTGTCAAGTAGAATATTTTCAAATAAGATGTTATATTAATGATAGATAAAAATTTCCGAAATATAAGTTCTAACGTAAGAGAATTTTTTATACGTCAAAAAAATTTAAAAAAATTCAACTATTTTTGCCGGTGCTTTACGAAAAATCCTGGCGACGCCCATGGCAGGATGTCCCCCGCGAGGAATAAGGTCCACAGCTACAACCGCGATGGCGTATGAATAAATTCATGGCGGTGAAGTCGGCTATGTAGTGGTAAAGCGCGAGGGGTGTAGGGAGGGGTGGGATAGAGAGAACGGTGGGCTAATCCAAAACAATGGAATGCGGCGGGCGGGCGGGCTAAGCGAATTAATCTTTCACGTTGCCGGATGCACAATGGGCCAACGAAGTTACATGATAATTACGCGTGGGATTCGTTATTGTGTATAATTTCGACCGGTCGACGGTTTCGGGAACGCAGCCTCCGCGCAAATCCGCGCGCATTCCCCCGAGAGAGAAACGTCTGCTCTTAACGCGCGCGCGTTCCACCTTTGTGGCCCGGCGTTCCTTTTGTAACGACGACAGGGAGGGAGGGGGGGAAGAGAGGTTTTTTCGGCTTTTTTCTTCTTCCTTGCGCGGAAATGCGTTGAAGGTGTAGCGGGTGCGCGCTGAAAAATGGCGCGGTAGGAACGCCGGAATAGCCGCCGTTTCTCTTGTCGCGAGACGGCGACGTTTGCGACCGCTGTCTCGGGATATTCTGCAGAATTGCAATTTCAATTTGTACAACGTCGAGCGGATACTCGAAGTGCCCAGGACTATCCTAACTGCGTGCGTTGAATACCCCATTCGCGGTAGCCATGGTAAATACCTTCCCCCTTGCATTAACGGAGTCCGCCCTAGAAGCCCCTTTTGACACTTATGCGACTTCCAGGCTGTTGAAACGCTATGGGAAACATTTATTGGGATTCCGTCGAAAACGCTTGCCAAACTAATAAATTATTTTTATTATCCACAATATTTTAAAAATCTCTTTATTAAGAAACTATATGCACATTTGTAATATTTTTTCTCTCTCATCTATTTCATTTCTTTGTACGTTATCACTTTTAATAATATTTCCATTACGTATGTCTACATTAAAAAATAAAATAAAGCAAAGATGACACATAGAAGGAAAGATAAAAAAAATACCGACGCGAGGAAACTGGTCTTTCGTAATATTAATCCGAAATCCTGGCGCCTCTCGGCTGTCTGTTCCGCCTACGACGGCAGAAACGAGATGACGGTCTCTTCTTTGATAGCACGTGTATGTCCTTCCACGGAGTCCAATGTCCGCGACGACCACGCGAGAGAGATCAACGAATTGATGTACTTTAAATGACACGATTCCCTCCCGCGATAAGGGTGGTCTGCTTTCAGCCGGGAGAGCTCGCCAAACAACGGGGCGAGCTCGTGTCGAGGAGCATTCAGACGGAGAGCGATAAGACCGCCTTGCGTCTCCCGAAACGGAAATTGGACCTGAGCCACCGTCGACGGCGCGTCAAAAGCTCCGTCCGGAACGTAGATACGTTTTGCTTGTGTCAAAATTCTGCGCATTCGTGCCATACGCATCGCGACTACACTCGGCACGCAATCCGTTTTTGTATCTCCGAAAAACGATTCCGCCACTACGGCGAAAATCTATTCAATGGACACTACTGTATTCGTGTACTCGGCGAGGAGCCAGAGCGAACCGTCGATCTTGCGTCCGACACATCGATCCGACGTTATCACATGACGTTTCTCTGGATCGAAGACTCGAATGTCAGTTATATGCTTAACGAAATTACGCGGAACATATTTCTTGCTCAATCTTCATTGTGAAAAAAAGCTCCGTTTTTGCATTATACCCAAATTGATTTATATCTTCAATGAAAAGCGAAGCTGTCTTCCGCGAATTGTATTGCGATCTGCGATGAGATTAAACTCGTGCGAACTCGTTTCGCGTAAACGTGTAACGTTTCGGTGTATCGGTGACACGGATCTGTGGGCTTGCTTCGGTGATCGCATTACAAACGTTTAATGTAAATTACATGTATGCGATTACACTCTTGGCCGTAGTTCCATTAGCATATGGTTTGTTGAATTTATTGGCCTGGCGTAATCTTATATGCAGCCGGAAACATCAATTTATCAACGATACGACAATGCGACAACGTGTCGTACGCAAGATATTTTAAGTACAATTTTCCACACAGAAGCCGCCTTTGACCGATAATACGAGTGCTTCGCGAATAAATAATGTTATATACGCGTCACGAACATTTCAACATTTTACGCTTCGGTGAAATTGTATACGGTGTCGCGGCGTCATCTGCTTCTACAACAGTAATTACATTTTGCGATTGCACTTGAATGTATTCGGAACCAAGCTCCATATTTATGCAACAGACCAACAAGCAGATAATATTATCGTGCACATTTCGCTTGCACCTTCGGTATTGTAAAATTATTTTTTGTACAAAATATAACATGGGAGATTTTTACGTATCGTGTGTTAGTCGCAGAGTATGAGAAATTATTAAATTTATATACTACGACGAAATAGTGTTGCGATTGCGAAAACAAAGTCGGAAATTTTACTGTTGACTATTGCCGAACAATATTTATCGTCGGAGAAGAAACGATTTATATTATTTCGTGTATAGCCACGACGGAGTCTCTTAGTCAATAATACGGCCGAGCTTTGGCCGGCTTTTACACGGCCTTGTGTACCGGTGCTGTAAAAATGACGCAATTGAATTTCAAATCGCGGGTCGCCGACCCGAATTTTTCGCGGCCGTTTGATCTGATATTTAAAAAAGCCTCGCTTACGTGGATGTAGATCACTACGCTATAATCTCTCAACTTTCGAAGCGGCATGCAGAGCGGAGGTGATCGATCGGCGCGGAACGGTGTAAATTCCAGACTGGCTGACTCTGTTGAATTTGAAATTTTCTCCGGAATTTTCATCGCACGCGACGACAATATCGATATCGATTTTAAGTCTCTCTTTTTTTTTTATTGTTAATTATTTTTTCCGAGGAGATGTAAAATAATTTTTTATGTACCAACATTTTTTTTTATCTTTTGTCTTGGGAAATATACTAGCATCATTTGAAAATGTTCATGTTGTAACTTAATTTCTCGTACAGCATTGTCTTTCTCAATGACGATAGATAATTGAATTCCGGGCGGTATACAATCAACAAGTAGATTCTTCATTTCCAATTATTAAGTCTCTCTCTCTCTCCCCCTCCCTCCCTCTTTCTCTCTCTCTCTATATATTTGAGCAATTTTATTCTCATCAGAAAGGGGAGAATGGCGAAAGCAATTCGCTTTGGGTCCAACTATTTTATTAGGATCTGGATTAGTTTGTTACGGTGAAAACGAGGCAGGTCAAAATGCACTTGAGTAAAAAAAGTTGAGTAAAAAAAGGATATCGTCGAGAGCGAAACATAGCGCAACTAATGACGATAGTTCCTCCACTGAGAAGTGGATTAAGACTTTCTCTTTTGGTCTGCCGAACGGCAACAAAAAGATACGAAGATGATGGATGACTCTCAGCACAGCTTTATATACAACATATAAATGCAGACAAAAAGTTTCATTTTCTAATGCGTTTGACGCGGTATCCTTTTTGACGAGCATCCAGATTAAACAGATAACATTACGATAGAATATTTCTACTTGAGCAAAAGCATTGTATTTCACGAATAAAGCATTTGTGCAAACGAAACAATTCTTACTTTTTAAAACAGAATCGATTAGAGACTGTGAATAAAAAACTATTTGCATATTAATTGCCAGGTTACTTTACATATTGTGAGCAATTATTGTGGGATTTAAAAACTTAATTGTAATATTTATAGAGAAATTATACATAAATGTAATTAAGAAAGATAAAAGAATCGAGACTAATTTTTTCAGTCTTAACGAATTTCATAATAATTTGCATAAAATGCAGTTCATAATCATGTGCTTTAAAATGCGGCAACTTCGAACGCGGAATAGTTAAACGTAGCGTTGTTTCGCACGTCACTCGTAAAAGAAGCCTGCTCGATCACCCTGACGACGCGACGGGATAATTCGAGCCGTACGTTAAAAGCCGAATTCATGGCCCGAGTCAAAAGCCACGGCAGAGCTGACAGACATCCCGCCCTCAAATTCTAGCCCCTTTATTTCTCGCTGTCCCTCTCTGTCTCTCTTCTCTCTCTTTCTGTCTATGATTTCCTCTCCGTCTATCTCAACCGCCAGTTAAAATTTCTGGTATTGTTCCTCGCTTTTGGCCTACCACTCTCTTTCTCTCTCTTTCTCTCTCTTTCTGTCTGTTATCCCTCGCGCGAACCCTTTCTATCGTCATTGCCTACCCACGATGCCTACCCTCTTTCGTCTGCGAGCAGCTTTGAATTTTTATTCGACAAAACGAACGAGAAATCGCGAAAGAAAAGAGGAGAACAGGTGTAGCGTGCGCGTGTGAGAGGGAGTGGATGCGTAAGAGGAGAGGCAGGAAAAGAGCGAATGCCGGAGTATCTCGGTCGCGCGCAAAAGCTTTCTTCAAAGAGTGCTCCATTATCCGCGCCAGGAAATCCGAGAGAAGTTCGAGCATCCGCTGAGATAATCGAATTCTTACTTCTCGACCGCTCTTTATCTTCCCGCGGGCCACCCTGCGAGCCCTCTTCTCCCCTTTTCCCCTCCCTTCCCGTTTGAACACTCACTTGAGCATCGTCTCTCGGGCCGCATACATATTTATCCTCCTTTATAATGCCTGCTTCTGTTATGCTGCTGCAATATCCTCTTTTTTTGCGCGCTCTCATATTACACTTCCGCTTTTACGTCTACAAGGTTTGAAATGATAGTACGTGTTTATACTGCCGGATTAATCGATGAAAGTCTTATCTCTTTCTCTTTCTCTCTCTCTATAAACTACTTATTATAAATTTTTGCGTGCGCTTTACAAGGTAGAATTTCAATATCATTCACATTGTTTGCGCCACGTGATTAAGGAGTAAAATATTGAGAAAAAAAGATACGAAATTATAATCATGTCTGAGTGTTCACGAACGAGTGATACGCGTATCACGGGGGGGGGGGGAGGGGGGTGTCGGAGATTCCAAAAATATGAATTCTCGTTTATAGGACTCTGTGCTCTATTCTCTCGCCAATAATTTACGCATATCTGCTCGGCGCGCTGATTAAAGTCGGGGGCGGATCAGGGAGGAGAGAAAAAAAAAAAGGATCTCGCGAGATCGTAAAAGCGTGGACTTTTAATAATGTTCGGCGAGGCGCGATTTCGTTGGTACGCGCGCCCTCCGCGTCGGAATCGTAATTAGCGCGCCGGAGTGCGCGACGCTCACCGATTCGATTTCTCGAGTAGTAGTAGCTCACACCACCAAGTTATCGGAACAATCGGGGTGACTGCGCGCGAACGCTTTTTTTACATTTTCCAGCGAGGCTAACTGTTTCGTGCGTCGACTGCAAACTCGCGCGGATAACGAGGTGACTACCGCCACGGTTAAATATCGATTTGCTCTCGCCATATCCACTCTAAATTATTACATTTATAAACCCAGTCTTGTTACTTATGTAACGCCAACGGCATTTTATACAGAATACGCTTCCGAGTTACCGTTCATTCCTTCAATTTTCCGAACGCGTAAATTAATCTTACTTTGTTTCAAATACATTATAAGAAATAAAAAAAAAAAAAAAAAAAAAAATAACGATAGCTCAGATATATTAAATGCTCTCTCTCGCTAATTAGCCTGTGGATTTGTTCGTGTATTCGTTTATACATATAGTACAATACTTATAATACACGCATGACAGATCGTTGTTAATGACACTCCAAGTATCTACAGGAAAGATATATCCCATTTTACTTTCCGCTGCAATCTAAGACCCGTAAAATATATGTTCCCCGTTTTCATGTCGGTGCTGTAGGACACGAGGGCGAGAGGGTATGTAAGCGAGTGCGGTATGTAAGAAAAGGGATAAATAAAAGTTGTCACGTAATTTTAGATCTTCCAAGAAGCACTCCCACTTTTTTGCACGTACAAGTGGAGGCTAATGCGAGATTGATGTCCTGTGGTATTAAAAATGTATCATGCGCGGGTCGCGCCCGAGGGGGCAAGGCTTTAGAATTACAATTAAGTGTGCAATTTATTCGGCCGCGTTATTTCCGTATAAATTTTGCCATTCTCCGGCGCTGGTCAGAACACGAAGGGAGGGAAAAGCAAGGTAAAATTAATGCGTCTGCATGCGAACTACAGCGACACGGCTCAAAAGAGCAGAATTCTGGAGAGAAATTAGTTTTTGTGACAAATTAAATATTTTCGATGATTCTTAAAATATATGGACAAAGCGTTTTGTAATTCGCTTTCAATAATTAAACTTGTTGAAATAATATAAGGCGGTCTATGATGTACATCTATAAGAATAAAAATTACATCAAAATATCTTTTAAAATACAATCGCATGAAGCTATATCAATGATATTCACTTACAAAGTTAGATTTCGCATCACATGTCTGCATCCAAGAAGATAATGTAGTACTTACTTGAAACAAACGAGAAAAAGATTGATTATTTTTTCAAATAAGCGAATGAAAATAAATTGTTTGTACAAAAATTGCACGATCTCTCTATACGATCTCTTTTCTTATTTCTGTGACCATAACACTATTCAGAGAAATGGAAGTTAAATCGATTTCACCCACAGCTCCCGCCACGATAAATAGCGAATACCTCACATTGTAATACAATCATTCGTATTCATTTAGTGGTTCTCTATAGCGGTTTCGTGCAGCCATCCATTTCTTTTCTCTTCGACAGGACTGAGGATTCCAGCAGGAATCCGAAGACAAAAGTTTTACGACGACCGTCCCGGCGAAAAATACAATATCTATTCGCGAAGATAGTGATTCGCGCGCATTGCAACTGAAATAATCAATTACGACGAAATCAATTTTCCTGCAAGAAACGATCATTCCAAAATAGAAATTTGCATATTTGCTTAACCGCGACATGTCGTCAATTGTAGCGTACCTTGTACGTTCCATACACAAATTTCATTATTCGAGAACAACGGTGAATGCTCATATTCCTGATAATTGAATCCATTATCGAGAAGCACTTAACCGAAAGTAGGTCAGCCAAAACTACAGTTATCGACCAAAATTCGGTGCCATTTGTCACGTACGAATACGCCTTACAAGTTCGTACCAGCTGTAATGCTACATGCGGTCCACGCGACATCACCCGAGGATTTTAGTGGAATTCGACCATCCCTTGCAAGATAGTATACGCGTTCCCATTCTATGCATATAGTACCGCTTTCGACCTATTTTATTTCGAAGATTATATTTCGAAGATCATTTCGCGTTCTCCGCTATGATACTTCCAAGCAAAAATTATCATTTACCGTTTGCCCGTCACGGTTATTTGAAATTTCCAGAGTTTAGTTTATTCGGCTAAAATTCGTGGCATTCCATGGGTATTTCACTTTCTCGTTCTTCAACGAGTTCACTTGTTAATGGAGAATTGGAGTGAGAATTGGGGTGACAGCGTAACGAGTTTCGGAGGGAGAGAAGAGGTGTTTCTAAATTTCAAGTAGCCAGGTGAATTGAAAAACAACGCAGGTTTAGACTTTCTCTCCCTTGCTATTGTCACCCCTCCTCTCTATCCCTTTTTCCTCACCCTTACTCTAATGAATACAATCACAAACATGTACGTAGGGGGAAGGAAGGAGGAGAAGGGAGATGGCGAGTACCTGGGTGGCACTACATTGTTGGCTTAACTGTTCGTGGAAAATTGGGTGGACAAAGCTTTGACATGTTGTTTGGTAAACAGGCTCATGCGTTTACGTACAAACTGTAGGGGCAGCGCACACCGCCTATCTCTGCTTGTGATTCGTCAATGCTCCCTTTTAATACGTGTTACCATAGAAAATAACGTGTGTCACAAAGAGGTTCTGCAATTTGTGACATGACAACTGCAATCACATGTTTCGTTAGAAACGTAGAGGACAGTCAAGATTTTTATACGTTGGCTAGAGATTTCAAACAGTAAAAAAAAAAATGGACACGAGTTTAATTTAAAGGACGCGCGCAGTTGGAATGTCGGCACGAGGACGATGGAAAGGGGATAAAATTTTTGGTACAAAAATTGAATTGTCGATAAGGTGACTGGTGGACGGAGAAATCGTGGAAGGAGAAAGCGAAGGCGACGGACCTAGAAGAACGAGTCTCGAGGAGAGTTGATGGGCAAAAAGAAGCGGGAGGAGACGGCCTGCGGTCGTGCCTAGCCCTTTTAAAAACTCTCTCTCTCTGTCCTTCTCCTTCTTCTTCTTCTTCTGCTCTCACTTACGCCAGAATTGACCGTTTCTATTTTACGGCTCCTTTGTTCTCATTTAATTCTTATCCCGGGCTTATTGCGTTCTGCCGGCGTCGCCCATTGCGGTGTACTTTAATGGGAATCCATTTACGATCGGCGATCGATGTTGGCGTGCGCAACGGATGTCACGTGCGAGGTATAGGAGAGAAGGTTAAAATAGGACCGACGAGGCGGAAGGACCGAGAGCGCGGTAGCTACGAATTTGCAGTTCGAATTTATTAAACTCCGACGGTTACCGGGATTTTTATTAAAGGGCAAATATAGCGCGCCCGGCCCCGTGTAAAACGTTTAATATTTGGCGCACGAATAGCCCGCGATTTTTTTTATCCATTTCCCTCGATTTTTCACACACATTGTATTTCCCTATCTCACTGTGAACGAAGTGATAGTCGTCGCATGACACGCGTTACCGGCGATGGCTTTCCGTCATTCAATTAAGCGGGCTTATCGACGCCCGTGAGCGGCTTTATTGTTGGAATTCTGATCCATTCATTGTCGATTTCCTTCGCAACGATTTTGCATGCTACCGATTTTCCACCGGTATACTGGATCGCATTTCTGCAGCTTTTTTTTATTTTTACTGTAAAACAACTAGGGAAAACAATTTTTATTCGAGAAACTTTCCGTATCAGAAATCTTGATCGTTCTCGAAGCAATTGTCCTCGCTCTCTCGGAGCACGGTGCGATAGCGGATATCGTAAAAAAAAAAAATCCCCCTACGACGCGTTCGCGTCGTAATGAAAACTAATGTAAATCAATCGCCGGACGGCGTATGTCCGGAGATTCTAGTTACCGGTCGAAATCAAAGTTCAATTAACTTTTCCGCGGAAACAATCGACGACTGATGAAGCAAGGGCGTGAGAATCGCGATTCGCGCAATCCCGATAGAAACATACAGCGTTACAGGAAGCTGTGATAATGCGTGCGCGAATGTCATGTGCGTGTGTATGTATGTACATGTAGTATACATTTTCCGTCTCGCTTCGCTCTCGTAATGCATCGCGGGATTGCAGAAAAATACTCGTTTGTTTTCGCCGTCTGCCGACCGCGGAACTCCACGGCTATCTCGCTTGGAAATACGTAACTCCTGCACTTGATTAGTTTCCTTTGCGCGTTAAAGGGATTTTTAACCTGACTAGGCATTCAAGAGCGAGGAACGCGAGCACGTTAATCGCGTCGAGGCTTTAATTCAGCCGCCGGTATCGAGCGATACTTTTCAGTCCGCATATAGTGAATGGTCTCCAAACTGAAATAACAAGAGGAAGAACAGTTTTCCGCGATTAATTCTTATAAGCGATTAAGATCCGTTGACTTAGATTAACATGCGTGATTCATATTGTCAAAATGGGATATTTGATGCAGCTGTGAAAATACAAACGTCTCCCTTCTCGTCGTTTATACCGCGCTATTTATGATTATTTGATAATTTGACATTTAAATACGAAATGTGAGATTTATATTACACAAATGCAATTTAGGTTCAGAAGTAGATTGTATTTTTTTTTATCAAGATTATACTTTTCCGACATAACATTTATTTCTTTGATCGTATAGAAAATTATTTTCTATATTAAATATGTAAAATGAAAATCTACAGCAGCGCGCGAAGCACAGAGTTCTACAAATTAATTTTGCATGTACTTCTTCTAAACGCTGCCTGCTACGATTAAATAAAACGGCGCATCGTATATTTCTTCGTTGACTTCAGCATATACCCTCCGAAATTACGTCAGGGCGTCGCAAAAGTGCGACTTCTCATCCAGCTTGGTGCGTTAGCGCGTTTAGCGCGCACGAGTATAAAGTAAAAGTTTAACAATGAGACACTTCCTTCCGTCAGGATACATATAGTCGCGCGCAAACTGAAAGTGGAAAGGGTGAGTTTATGTTCTTGAATTTCTTTTGTCGCTCTGCTCGGTGACAAACACGGCGACGTTAAGTTAAGAGGGCTTCTCCCCCCAGAAACATAACGGAGAACGTTGTTTCACGGTAATTACAGAGTGGTTATGGTCGTTAGATGAAATTAATTAGAAACTACGCTTTGGCCCGTTCAACCGCGCCCTCCGGAATCTTCGATACGTTGAATACTTTAACGTGCAAAGTTTTCTGCGGGAAAGCGGTTAAAGCATAGTAACTTTCCTCATCAGGCAGCGCAAGCGTGGTTTGAATGTAGGAGACGATCATGTACTTAAATATCGACGTCATTAATTTGTGGCAAGAGCGTACGAGCATTTATTTTTTAAATAGAAGGTTCCGGAGGAGCAATAATTAGATGAATCTGCTTCGTCAAATCTTATAAGTAACTCGAAAAATAATCCAATTTTAAGATTTTTTTATCAAATAGAAAAAAAAAACAAAGTAAATATTTAGAATTTGATTAGTTCTGAAAAATATGGAAAATAATTAAAGGACGAATATATATAGAACAAGTCTGAAACACCGTGTGTACTATTATGTGAATACGTTCCACAATTGTATATTTTTCTGAGCGAGCAAGAACACAACTCGAGAGATTTAGGCGGCAGAGCAAAACACGAAGAGACGAGATGAGGCAGGAGTAAAAAGTCAGAGTGCAAGAGGGATATAGTCGTTAAATTCGCGTCGTAAATTATGCGAGCGTGTACGTCCGTACTTCCAAGATGCTTTTCGCGAGTGCGCTTTATGTAAAACACAGTTGCTGGCGTTCACGGACCGTTATGTCGCGATTACGCGCTGCTTTTCAAGCAAACAATGCATATCCGTCTGGCATGTTACGATTCGATTGCCAGACGCTGCGCGCAAAACTCTTTCTTAAAATATTCTACGACGATGAGACGTAAAATTTTTTGTAATGATGAATGCAATATTATCTTTGCTGGAAAAGGAAATATCAAACAAATTAGCATTATACTTAATATTTGCCTTGTCATGGGTATCTGTGTTAAACAATTTACAACGGTAAATGGCAAGTAAAAATAATAAATCTTCAATAATGACACGCAACGATTACACGATAGCAGCCAAACTTGGTCTCCACAAATCGCTCGTAAAACCATACGATCGTTAAGAGATAAGCCACGTCCAAATTTTGGTTTACGTGCCATTTCCGTGATGGACGAAAGAGGCACATGGACGCACGAAAAATCATTATTTCCATTTTCTATCTACCTTTAAGTCCATTGATTCGTTCGTTTACGTCACGCGCGCGAAAAGACAAAGATAGGAAAACGCGTACGAGGATTTTGCGTGAGGCGTATTTTGCCCTGCGCGCGCGTGTTGATTAATGATGCTATCGACGTATCCCGTGAGGCGTAGAGAGCAATCAATCGATCTACTTCCGTCAGGCTCAGAAGATACTACCGTCAAAGGTTCGGGAAATACTTTACTGGGACGACAGGGTAGAGCGATTACCCCGAGACACGTGGAGATACGCTCGTAGATTACACATACACGTTGATTGTCAGAAATCGATTCTGATACGTAGATGTCGGGAACTATTTAGAACGGGAACGATTTGTCAGGGATATCATGCAAAATTATCTCATGTCATGATCTTTAACTTTACTGATTACTGCAAACGAGAAAACGAAATTACTGTCAAACATCACTTTTGTCGCGCATCATGCTTAATCACGCATTGTCGTTCTGAATCTTGCACGTTCGATGTTGGTTATATTATATAATGAATTTAAAACGAAAAAGCACTGTGTATTCTGTCATATTACTCTTCTATTCCTATCATGGCTGTCATGGCTGAAAGAGAGACTGTTTATTCTAAATTGTTTTCTCAGAGAGATCTTCTTCATCGATTTATCCTGACGATATTTTTGCATCTTTGAACAGTTATTGGATTTTTCGATATGTATACTTATATATATGTTGCTATACGCGTATCTATACACCGTTACACAAATATTATTTTAGAATAACACATTTTGAGAATAAATTGTGTGAAAAAATCGAATAAAATATTTAAGTAACTACTATACAATTCGGCATTGGATGAGAAAATGTACACGCTATATTTATTAGGAGATACATTTATTTAAATTTTAATCGGAGAGTCTAAATATCATTGTTATAAATCTCAAGTATATACCATCTTCTTCTGCGATTGTAAAAATTTACAAGCACGAAATCTGCTGTAGCACGATTCACCATATATACACGATACAGGGATACGAACATATCTCTTTAAACATTAACTAAAGCAGCCGACTCGAAAAAGAAGTTTTAAGTCCAAGTGCTGTTGCTTTTAAAATATGGCATAAAATATTCAGACCTGTTCTCTGCAGGAATGAGGAGTGCGCTTGACGTTAAGACCGGGCTATTAAAGGGCACGGAATCTTGGTTGAAAAAAGCCGAGGCACGCGAAATTTTCAATGCATATTAGATCGATGCCGAGGGCGAGAATAACGGTATCGAGATGTAACAATCGCGTTGCACGATCGCGTGTGACAAATTTGATATTTTTTCACTTTTGTATATTTAATATCCCGAGCCATTGAGCTGTTTCGACTTTTACAGCGACTAGGCAGAGACACCAATGCGCTATGAATTTAATATATCACGGGAACGGTCTCGCGGCGACTTTCCATGAATTTCGCGGCGAACTTAAAGGCGCTTTAATTTAGGAGTTAACTTTAGAGCGCGCCGAATACATTACGCCGAGCGTATATTAACATCGGTGTTGAATTTCAAACAACCCCGCTATTTATCCGCTAACGCGGAACTTGGCAGTACGATATGTGCGCGCGCGTTGCGTGCTTTAAATTCAATTCACGATGCAAAGTGAGCCGCGGGCGCACCTTAAGCTTTAAATCTCGTCTATGCATAATGTTTAGACGCGACGTTACGCTGCGGTGATAGTTGGACGACTTCTCGAGCGAGGTAAAAAAGATAGGCCTTGTCCTCCGCAGGGCGTACCAAGTGTCATCCCCGACAAGAAATTCGGAATATTCCTGGCTAAGGTTACGATCGCGTTAAGGTTAAGGCTTTTCGATTGTCGTAGTCCCGAGCTCGGTTTTGTTCCGGAAAGTGCTCCCGGCATAAAAAGCAACGCTGCTTGCAACGGGATGCAAGAAACGGGCGGATGCATCCCGTGAGTTTTATACCGTCGCGTCGCCGGAACCGACGCTTTCCGGTTAACCGCGGACCCTCCGCGTCTTTCGCAAGTTCCGGTTATTCGGTCCACTTTCGTCCACCGGGCAACGTCACGGAACTTTTTCCTCCGACCGACGGCACTGTAGTGTCCTTCGTGTATGTGTGTATGTACACGGACATATGCGCATGGAGATACAACGCGAAGCATGGGAAATGAAGTAACGCCGAGGAGCTTTCGGTGAGAAGAGAGACCACTTTGCACTTCGCGTATCAGGAATTCCTTTTTCTGCGGTATGAGAATGTCCGCGGCTGCCGCGTTCCACGCTTTAATTTCTTGCCGCGTAACTATTAAAGAGAAAACACGTCCCACTAGGTATTTACGCTTTATACGTTTATATATAAAAGATGTCACTGATGCGAAGATAAATTTTGATTTACCGAGTTGATTAGACACTTCCGATAGCGTTTCGTTGACGATGTTGACTAGTCGGATAAGTTTGTACGTTAGAAATTTTGCTATGTATTTTACATGTATATATTTAATTAGTATAATTACTTTTCAAGCGTATCGTACTTCCGGGTTTGTTCTTGATACCGACATCCATGCTCCATTTTTACTACACGATTGCGCTATATCAAACGCGTCGTAATAACGAGGGAAAGTTGTCGACAGTTTCCTAAATGAACTATGTCGAAGAATAATCGCGATTACTCGTTACTGTTCCATCCGCGCTGGTTAATGAATAATCAGAGCAACGGCTACGGAGCCGCACGGATGTTGCGGCCGCTATCTCCGAACTTTGTAATTGATTTCGGACGCTTCATCTGCGTTTGGCGTGACAAATCAAAATTACCGTTTCCGCGGTGCGCGATAATAAAGTTATTACGTCTCTAGACGGTTGTTCCGCAAAGAGGGATGACTCGCCGTCGCGACGTTGCGGGTGCAATTCGTAATTTTGAATTCGAGATCAGAGTTCAGTTTATATTTACTTTGACTACTCGCTAGTTATGGATTCCGTTTTCCTGTCGCGGCGGAAATTTCATTAAAAGCTTGCGACTCTTTTGCCATGTTTGTTTCTTATTTTTTTCTTTATACGCGATTAATCCGACGTGTAAAATAATTGTACATGTTCTCTGGCTCGAAAAAGCATCTTACTATTTTTTGGAAATGTTAGTGAGAATTTAATTGTGATTATGAACGCGTCGAATATCAGAAATAAAATCGATGAACATTAAATATTTATATTATATTTAAAAGTTTCCTTATTATATTTTCTATCACTTTATTGTTTTCTATCCGTCTTTTCGCCCTTTTTATTCCTGTCCAACGACAGAAAACGTCTATCGCGCACAAAGGACCGTACAATTTTCTCGTGCCACGCGTTAAGTGCCATTAAACCAAGTGGTCGCGACACATTTCGTGTTCGACCCTGCAGATTCGAGATAACGTAAATTACAAGGGACAAGGGTCGCGCAGATTAGATTGTATCTATGTATCAGAATTGTATTACAATCATTTTCGAGAAATCCTTTAATTCATCACACCATAATACCGTATATATTGTGCTTTATTTCTTATTCAATTTAGATGTATGTATTAATGATTCGATTTTATCAATAATATACATAGCAATATTGATTTATGAGAAGAAGAATGTACGTGACTTTTGACGCATTCCGCGCGTGTTTAGAATTTAAAAAAATATATTTTATGTTATTAATTTATTTATTTTAAAAGTTTATCATCAATTATCAAAGAATAATAAATATCCTGGCTTGTGCGAGGTATAGATGCAAAAATAAATTTTATCGAGTATTACGACCTATGACCTCGCGTGAATTTCTGATGGCACGTATGCATTCGAAACAGATATGCATAGCCTCGACGCATGAGAGCGTTATCCTTCATGTAGACACACGTGCATAGGATACAACCGCACATACCGGCGCCTCGGTTAATGGCATATAATTAGGAACAGCACGGCCTACGTACTAGGCCTACAATTTTCGTTTAGTACCTTAGACAGCGTCTCGCATATATGCACGATACATGTTTAATCGTTTATGAATGTGTTGCATCGCAGCACGTGTATGTCTGGACGAATACATCATCAGCGTAGTATCGGTTGAGAACACTTTCAAGATATTCATAGCACGAACTTGGCCCTGCGTGTGTCCTATGTTGTTAGCTTGATCGCTTAATTGCAGAGAATATGTGTGATTAGGAAGAACAGGAAATGAGTTAATTTTAGTAGTAGAAAATGCTTCGAATAGTTTTGTTGAAACGTAAACGCACGCGCATTGAATTCTTTGTTTTGACTCCACTTGTTAAAGCAGATAAATTATTATTTTAAAAATGCGTGCAACTATTGATTGAAGTAACACAGAAATTACCTTTGTTAGTGAATATTAATCGAAAATAGACATAATGAGAGATTTGAAGAATTCATCTATTTTCTCGACGAGGGGAAAGATCGTTAGCATGTTTATCGATTCAAACAGAATTCTTCGAGGCTTTGGGCAGGATTGAATGAAAAGAAAGGAAGCGATGAAAATTTCGTGGCCCCGTCATGTCGCTCGACGTTGTGGAAAGCCTTACAAGGCCGGAAGTTGGGACAAAGGATAACTTTCGTCCGTGCTATCGGCGTGTACATTGCTCCTTTTCTGGTTATTATTAATGAGCTCATCTCGATAATTAATGATATGGTAGCGCCAAGCTTACAACGGACGTCGAACGAGGACGAAAGAGCAGCCTTGAACGAGAACTGCCAGGCATGTATCAGGAATATGTAGGGGTGATGATGCAAAAAGGCGCCAACGAAGCATGACGTTGCTGTGAAATAAATGTTCTACCTCAAGGACGCATTTCGTACCTGAATATTATTATATTGGGATATAATGGACACGTGGAAATATACGAATGACGTATAATGAATCAATGACTCGATGATAACGATAGATCTTATCTTGAATTGTTATATTATTGGAAATTATATAAATAATATCTGTATGAGTTAATAGGCAATCAAAGATTCAGAACGTGTCTTATGAAATGTATTCTACCATCATGCACATATAAGATGCTTCTTATCTGACTGCATTAGCTCAGCGGCGAGAAATCAACTGAATAACAATTGCGAGGTGTGTTTGCATCATCGTAGAGAAGGTTTTTTTTTGCAATGTTGTCTGCATAATCAAAGAGAGATTCGTTCTCTTCTGTACGTTCTTTGACATATATAAGTCACAATTACGAATAGCGATAATTATGATAAAAATATTTCTTTTATAAAATACGAGGTATATTTCTTTGCGTTCGCTATCTTTTTTTTTATATTCAAAAATAACAACTATTCGAATTGTTAAATTATTTATGACAAAGTATACGCGAGTGTAAAGCGAAAATTTCCCCGGCAGCCTGCTAAAATTACGCTCGAGAACCTCGAAAGCAGTTTTTCTCGAGTTGTAGGTGAGACGTTTTCCTCGCATTTTATCCGCGCGAGCGCAGACAAATCTAGCTGGTGGTATCGCGTGCTGCGTACGATGTAGCTCTTTCTCTTTCTCTCTGTTTCTCTTTCTTCCTACCTCTCTCTTTCTTCGTGTACACCAGCGGGACCGTGACAACTCCATCTCATACACGTCATTTCAATTTGTCCTTGGGATGGTTCTGACAAATATTGCAGGTGCTCTCTCGCTCTTGTCCCGTCTGCCGTCTCTCGCCTCCCCTTTCCCTCTTCTGTTCTGATGTCTCCCGTCCAAGCGAAATTGCTCGGGAAAAAGGCAGAGAAACGGAGGAGTGATGCGTACTCAGTCCGGAAGATGTTCTTATTGTTTTAAGGCAGACAGGTTTATTTACTGCCCGAATAACCTCGTAGAATCTTGGTCTCACCGTTCGGTATTAAATTGTGCGCCACTGAAACTGACGCGGCACCCCATGCATTTCTTTCTCGCGATGTTGTTAGCAGGATTTTACATCAGTCGTGATTCACTTGACGTGGCATAGATTCGTGACAACAGCATACTGCAGCGCAGTATGAATGATATGAGGAGGTTGCTCTTGCATACAAGAAAATGAGCACAAGATCGAGTTTGTTTCGGCGGAAAATAGGAATTTATAATTAGAAATAAACGCATCATAAATAAAAAAATTGATAACGCTTTGTCAGACAAACGATTATTGTGTACTCGAAACGACATCTTTATTTAAAAATCTTGTAAACAGTAAACACTAACGAATTTGTAGATAGACGCGATTTTAAAACAATAACTAAATAAAAAATTCGCTCGCGTAAGATTTTGTTGCGAATAATAAAGACGAAACGGAAAATGAATCTCGCCACGAGTGGTCGAGCAGAAAACGAGTGGCACCTGTGTCGGAAAAGACGTCGTGATGTTATTTTCTGGAAAACTATCATAAGCTGCGAGAGAAAAGTACGCTATATGGAGAGCTCGCGAATTTCTTTCAACTCGACCACTCGTCGTGGACACACCGTTGGAAAACTTTTTATTTATGAAATACTCGACGCGCTGAAAATTACGGCATTTCACGATTTCTAGTTATTGTTTTGCACCGTAAACTCGCACCCCCCCCAATTCGCTTTACGAATTCTTGCATGACTGTTAGATGGCGAAATCGCCTTTCGCGCGTGAATACAAACAACCGTGGAACTGAAATATTGTCGGACTTCTTGAGGGGAAAGCATTTCGGAAAGGCGGGAATTGTGTTCTTGCTATCAAACTGCATCAAAGCCGTTGCCGATTGTTCTTACGCGAGAAAACGACGGCTGATGGATTCCGCTATGTCGGGATGAAAACCCGTTAGGGAAAAAAAATATTCCCCCCCCCCTCTCCCCCTCCCGATCGCGTATCAAAGGAGCAAATTACCGACGCGAAGAACGCGAAAGACGCGGGACAATGAGACCGTCATCGTTACTAACTGCGAAGATAAAGACTAACCCTATCTAGGCCAGGATCATTAGGAATTTGCCTTTTGTCACTAGCCTGGCCGTTATATACCGGATCGTTTTAACACGCAGCCGGCTTCTATCGCGAGTCCGCGTACTTTTCAAGCTCCAATTATACGCTGCTCAAAAGACGGAAAAACTTGAGATCTCCATTGAAGCGTGACCGCTTTACCTCCTTCGCTCTCCTTCGTCCCTTTTTATATTTTTCTCTCTCTTTCTTTCTCTCTCTCTCTCTCTCTCGTGCGCTTTCGATTGTGTCTCGTGGCATCTCAAGGGATGTCATCCCTACCGGCTTGCTCTTTTTTTTCTCCTGCCGTTTCTTCGTTCCATCCTCCTTCATCCTCTGCCTATAAGTATTTCGACTGCAACCGCTCGACATCTAGGCAAGCAAGCAAACAAGCAAAGCATTTCAAATGAAGGTTTTTCCCGTTATTTTTTTTCCGCCATTTGAATTGCTTCTGGCTCCCCCTGCCATTCGTCTCCTTTCTCGCTTCCTCATCCTTTATATTACTATCGTGGTTATCTATGTCGTCATTGTATAATGTAAGCGGCTTCGACTTGTAATTTCTCCCGTTTTCTTATTTGACTATATGACAATATTATCGAGAAAATGAGACATTGTCCGCAGCTTTAAAACAGCCCTGTGACTTTTTTCCTCGTTTTCTTTTTACGCGAAATATAATAAAATAATAGAATAACATATAGAATAATTAATAAATAACCGAATAATTAAAGAAATAAATCAAGCTTGTTATCTTGAATACTTCTCACTCGTCAATGAATATATTTTACTGTCACTTTTATACTAATAGAGACTTATACTAATAGAGACTGGAATATCGATTTTCTATAATAATAAAGTTATATACGTATAGTCTCAACAAATTTCTCAATACACTCCGTCAATAAATTTACCAGTAAATCTGTTAAGCAATATCGAAGTTTACATTATTTTTTAATTATTGCGACAACAATTTTAACCAAAATTATGACTCTTTCGTAAGAATAGAGGCTTATACACTGTAACATTTCCATCCGAAATACGTGTTCACCTAATACATTAAAAGGAACTAATAATTTTACAGAAAAATGTCATATCATCTATGAGTGAAGGAAGCGAAATTGGTGGAAGTTCGCATAATCTGTAATATCTCTATGATGTGGCCATCTCTCTCTCTCTCTCTCTCTCTCTCTCTCTCTCTCTCTCTCTCTCTCTCTCTTTCTCTTTCTCGCGAGCGACCCCGGGGGCACTGATAGGTCAACCAGGGGCCAATGAATTTTATCACTGCTCATATTTATAGACGAGGCGGAAGCGACGGCCGGAGTCGCAAACTGCAACGGCTCTGAAATAAACCCCCGGGGCCCCCTCGTATTCTCCTATGTCAAATCTCGACTCGTACGACCATCGTAAAGTCTCGTAAAGCCCCAGAGGGCTGCCGTAACCGTTTGACGTTTCGCGTTTTACGTGGTCGTCCTGAACTATATATACATACATTCCGCATGTTTAAGCGCGTCTACGTTTCCAAACGTCTCTGCCGTTTCGTGGAGTGCATTCTCGACAACAATCGATCCCGCGTTACCCGTGAATGGCCACTTCTGGCTCTCATCGGCAAGCTTCATTAATAACGAGCGTGGGAGAGAATCAGAGTAATAATTAATTAGTCGAAAACTTTCGTCATCTGTTTCGGAGTATATAAGTATGTGCAATCTCTCTCCGTGCACACTCCGTTTTATCGAAAAACTCGCGATAACGTTAGAACGTTGCTATATATTCGTTAATTTGAGAAAAATTGGAGGAAAAACCTGGAAGAGAAAGAAATGAATAAGGTTACGTATATTCAGCGTAAAAAACGTGACTGTTCCTGAAAGCTTTTGCGGCGAAGTAAAAAAAATTTGCCATTCATTGTAGTACACATTTTGTGTAATAACTACTCGTATTACTTTGCATTCGAGATCTTGAGATAAGCAATCCATTTACTCGCGGCAAATTTTGCGAGCAAGGGCGCGATAACACCGCGCTGATAAAGTAATGTGCTAATTATAGACTCCTTCTTCCCGAGATCATATAACGGATGCATTTTATCGCTTCGTCGAGATGCATTCTGGGACGCGCTATCGTGGCTTTGTAACGAGAGCACGACTTCAACTTTAAACGAGGTGGAATCAAGCGTTAGCACTTTATCGATGGTAACTGAAACTATCTCAGGGGCTCGGTGTCTGCCGCACTAGCGTCAAGACTACTAATCGAAGTGGTGGGATCGACGTTTCCAAGCCCGAGGCGCATTCTCAACGTTGCGCGCGTTCGAGGCCTGTTATTACGCGAACTTTAAACTACCACCGCATCATAATCGCTCGCGGACAGGTTTTCTATGATGCGCGAGATGTTGTTGAAAGTGCCCAAGTGTTAAACGAATGACAAATGATTTCTCCGATAAAAGATTTCATATATAAGTGGAATAAACATAGGAAATCGAAATTCTCTTATTTCTCATCGATTATTGTGTCCCACTTCAACAGAGTTGATACGAACTTTATTCGCTTAATTAATTTACTCGTTAGAAATCCATAGTATGATTGTTCATTTATATGATAAATCGGTTTGTATTAAAATATTTGTATTTCGAAATTTTTTTTCTGCGATTTTCTTTGGCAAAATCATTAATATAATCTAATTAACAATAATAGCGGAATATCTTTCTTGATAATATTACATTATTCTACATGTTTATAAGTTTCGAAAAATGTTTCAATTTTGTTTTTATGTTTTTTACTCTGATTTCATCACGTTTTTATAATTTTTAATGAGTATATCGGTTTTGGGGAGATCCAGAATTTTCCAAATTCCAATTTTCGTCTGATCTTAAAAACGTAGTAAAATATTTATGGATATAAATTTTATTTTGAACTTTAGCTGTGGGGATTGAATTTCAAAAACAAAATGATTTTTGGTACTTTCTCTTAAATTACCTTACGTATCGTATAAGATCCGTAGTTTATCGTATCTCCTTTTTTATATTTTAATATAACGTTAAGATAAGTCTTATTGATATTACGGAATCAGATTGCAAAAAGAAAAAAGAAAGAAAGAAACTGAATCTAGTCTTAAGTAATTCGAAAAAGAATCAATGACGCCAAGACACGCAAGGAGGAATGTGTGAGATAAGAAGGATTAAGGTAAAATGGTAAGTAATCGCCCGATGGACGTGCGCGCGCGTGTGTCTGTGTGCGAGAGAGTTTAGACAGAGAGACCAACACAGTCAATGCGCAGCGAAGTAAAAACGAAGCGAGATGCAACCGGTGCTTGAGGCGCAAAAAGCGCAAAACGGCACGGGGTAGCGCGCGAGCTTAAGTGAGTATAATAAATTGATCGAAGGCAGCGTGCCGAGGCATGCGGGCAACACTCTGGCTCTATTAGCTCGGAGATGCATGGCTCCTTCTTCTCCGAAAGGAAGACACACCCCATTCCAGCGGACGTTCTTATACCTCTATATAGACCCCCTGACGAGGATAAGAGGATCCTTTAAGGATATGGCCATGGGAGCGCGCTTAGCGAGAGGAAACTCTCATATTTTCGTTCTCTTTTTGCCGCCAAGAGCGAATTTCAGACATTTGAGAGACGGTGGAGAGACTCATGACTTTTTTCTTCACATTTCAATCAAAATTTGTCATATCAAGAGGCGGTTTCATTTTTTATGACACATTAATTAATTAAATTTTTAACGGACAGATCAAAATACGCGAATCAGCGTTTTTCGAATTTAATAACGAATAGGTATTTTTGAATGGCAGATCTATCTGAAATTGAGCGACATTCCTATTATCAAGAGATTTAATTTCCGTCTCACGCTAATTAATTAATGAGAATATTGCAGATTGATAATTATCGAATCAGACGGCGGTTATTTGTCGTATCGATCGCGGAGCTAATTCTTGATATCATGCCGAATTATTCAGCAGCCTCGTTGTGTAACAGCGCGACGCAACGTACCATTTCAGCCATCTCCTAACACAGTTACACCGGCTAAACCGAATCTAACGAATGTCTTATTCCGGCGAACTTCGCGAGAGGAGATCCTCCGGGGTCGTTGCATTTTATCGAGGAGGCCCGGGAAAGCTCGAATTAAGAAAGTTTTTCCGAGAAAGGAAAGCGAGCGGGAGCCGAACGATCTCGTGGAACTTAAAGAAAATGGTAGTCGACGACTCCCGGCGACGAAAGTCTGGAAAGAGGCTCAATAACGATTTCAACGGTGCCGCCGTTTTACCGCCCCTGTTCTCTCTCTCTCTCAGCCATCCCTTCGCCTCGCACTTCACTTCTTGATCTTATCCTGTCTTCCTGCCTCGTCGCTTTTCCCTCGTCCTAGGAATTTAGTCGGTTGTAAGTTAATTTCCCCAATTTCTTATGCAACGGTGCATTAGCGGGGCGACGGCAGATGTCGACAGTTCCCTTTCCTGAAAGCTCGAAGACCTTCTACACCGGCTCGATTCACCATTTCCTTCATCCACCGCTAAAGTGCAGTTTATATTCCGCGCGGAATACACGATAAATATGATTGTCAAATGCGCGCGTTGATCCGTCGGTGAAATTTTCGGAAACCTTGACATTAATCTTTGTTAAAAGTGTAACTAGGTTTTTCTCACGACAAAAACCTGATGAGAAAAAATGAAAAATAATATTATACACATTTTAATAACACACGGTTCTCTTTAAGAAATAATATTTTATTATTTGTAGAATTTCGCTAACACACAACTGAATTTTTGACATTATTTCGCTGAAACTCAAAATTTATTCGTTGTTTACGAATAAATAATCTGGCTAAAAGTAAGCACGTGTATACTAGTCATATTAAATATTAATGTATATATATTGGCGAATGCATGATTCAGTTATATATAAACATTATGCAAGAGCCACGGCAGCGAAAACGATTACCTCTTTTATCGCAATATATTGTTTATCTCTGTACTTTACTGCAGGCAGCAACGTGATGGTGAATTTTGAAAACAAGCCACGTAGTCCGATAAGAACGCGTTGACTTCAGTCCCGCTCGCATTTTAATATTCTCTAAACGTGAGATATAGCCATAATATATTCTCCATATATCCTCTTTATTATTTTTTATTTGCATGCATTGAAAGCTTGGAAAGACTTTTTGATTAATATTAATACAAACTTGTAATATATTCCACAACCTTTAACATTTAATAAAATTTACTAAAAGGTAAAAAAAAGTTTATTAAAAAGTTACTCAAGTTTACTAAAGTTTACTAAAAGGTAAACTATATGAAATATACAAATACTAAAGAAACATTATAATATAAAATTGTCGTGACAATTTAATGTGCTTTAATAATAACGAACTATGATTTTGAGATAATCGCGCCACAATTTAATCTCTGTCTTGTTATTACTCTCTCGGAGTTTTATTTTCACAATCTAATTTTTCTCTGGACATTGCTAATTACATCGCGACGATTGTGCTTTTTATGCAAGCTTTTATGTAAGCAAAATCATTCATCTCATTGCGAAAACAATTTCTGGCTGTCACGCGAAACTTACAGATTGTCGGTTATACAAGAGATTTCTCGGAGTTTTATCGATACGGAAAACAAGCCCTCGTGATAAAAAAAACAAAAAAAAAACAAAAAAAAACGAAAAACAATTTTCTGTAGTCACAACCGAGGTCAATCTCAGTCGAAAATGTCATACAAAACGTACCCGGCTGTGTCTGTATTGAGAATGTTGCAGAATTACACGTTCCCGACCGTGTGCGCGCCACGTAGGGTAGGTAGGGGACTTTGTTTCCCAGGATGGGTGACAGTTTGGGCCAACGGCCTCCCAGAAATACAGCGTAGCTAGCGCAAAAGCGGCGGCCGCGTGAAATCTGTCGATGTTAACGTTAATCCTACGCGGAATTCAATTTGTATCCAGCGCCGCAGAAAATTGGACTACTTCGTAATCGGGTTCGTTCGTTCTATCTGTCTTTCTCTCCTTCTCGCCCCCGCGGACCTATCATTCTCTCAAGCTCGGTTGCGTGATAGCCGTGCTAGCCACATCGTTCGACGCAAGAGAGTTGGGCCACCAGTGCGTGTACTGGCGTGTATGTGTGTGTGTATATGTTCATGTTGAAGCGAGACGAACTCGTTAATCGATCCGAAAGTAGGTATCTCCGTGGAAGATACGGTGAGTCTCGGTAGAATGGGATCGTTCTCATGTAGACGGAGGCGTATAATAATCCATTAGTCCGATGGGCTAAATTGAGGGGCGCTTTTGGGACACACACGAAAGGGAGGGAGAGAGAGGGGGGCGGGGGATAGCTAGAGGATGGAAAGTTTCTGTGAGGAAAACGAGGAAGGTAGGGAGAGTGTTGGCTGAGTTTGAAGTTGAGTAGTGGCAGGTGGATCTTTCTCTCTCTCTCTCTGCTCTCTCTTTCTCTCTTTCTTCTTTAGCCTCTCTATCCTGTACTTTCCCCACATTTTCCATCCTCTCCGTTCCGCTCGTACAGAACTGATGTGTGTAGATCTATGTGTCGATCTATAGTATGTCTATAGGTGGAATATATATTCGTCCGATCCGAGCAGACAATTAATTTGCGAGTCGAGGCTCAGAAAACGGAGTGATCCGTTTCTCTGTCGATTTATTTAAGATTGATTAAGAGTCCGTCGAAATCGCCTTCTATCTTCTCGCCCGATCGAGCGGAAATATTCTGCATTAATATGTGCCACCTATCAATTTCTCGCAATAAAAAGTTAAGCGAAAAATTATCAACATAATAAATGTGGCACTTTTTGACACAGCTCTCTTCGCTATATCTTATGATTTAAATCATCTATTAAGAAACGGCCGGCAGCCGATATCGATCAACATACCTTGCATGCTTTCTTTTCACGTTGTAATTTTAACATATGTTATCAGATGCATCGTAATTGCGTTCCACCTGATTGCGATATTTGCCAATTATTTTAATCCTTAAAGCAATTATCAGGTAGGAATCAGCAAGGATCCGGCATCGATCAAACGCGCATTCGCAGCGCCGCTACCTCACCCGCAACAAAATCACTAGCCTCGGGGCGCGCATAACTTCTCGCAGGTCTTATTACAAACCCCATCCTGTAGCGATGCATACACATAATTATATACATACATACATACACATGGCTCACTTACTCGCAAAGTATCTGCGGCGTTAATTCCCGGCGAAATACTCTCCGGTCCGTAGCTTAAAGGCGTCAAAACGACGCTCGTGTGAATTCGCGAGTTACCTCAATATAGCAGTTAACGTTCCGTCTCATGACGCGCATACGTATCCTCGCACGTGCGTATCACACGACAAGTGCAACCGACACACACACACATACATATATACGTATGATACATCGGCCCCGGATATACGTGGACGCCAGATCTGGGTTACGGGCCGCTCGTTCCGCGGTATTATCCCGACGACTGTCCGGTCACGTAGACGTAGTCGTGCGGGTATATGTGGATGAAGATGGGCCCCAAGTGCGATGAAGGGGCAATTTCGGGCACCGTCATGCGCCCGCACCTGCGGAAAATAGCGTCCGACGGAGCTGTACTTCGTTGGACGACCGGACGCGTCATTATCCACCTCATAATTATGACATGTAATGCCGACGAAAATCAGATTTACCCTTCTTCTTCTAATAACGCTATTCTCACACGTGCTCGTCATGCATTTCGATGTTTTCGACGATACAATTTGCGTAAAGATGGATTTTCCCTGCTTCCTTTTCCTGTTTCCGACGCTAAACAATCTTTATTAAGTTATTCGTACGAGGGACTATTTTCCGCAGATTTTTTACGCACGATTGGAATTATTTTTCTTATCACAAGCGTATTTATCTCGTAATAATAAAGTATTTATTACACAATATGCGAACATTTAAAGTTACTTTATGCTACTGATACACGGACATTTGAATTTTATTTATTAGACAAGCAAATACATATTTCACTTTCCCACTTTTTTAATACATTCATTTTTCGTAATTTTCTTTTAATATGTGGACGAAAGTGTATTTAAGATTTAAGAGCGAGATTGCTTACATACTAGCATGACCCATCTAGCGC
Source organism: Lasius platythorax (assembly GCA_963971435.1). NCBI lineage: Eukaryota > Metazoa > Arthropoda > Insecta > Hymenoptera > Formicidae > Lasius > Lasius platythorax. The sequence goes on from OZ020545.1 coordinate 9,823,097, forward strand.
GGGTGTTGCCGGCTCATAAAGGAAATACGTCACGGCTGCAGCGTGCTCGCAATACCTTAATTAAGAAGAGCGTCATAATGCCGACGCATATAATGTCATATATCAGGAAATTTCAATGGACCGCTTTGCACCGCTTGGCTTTACTGCGTTATTAATTCAGGAACAGCGGTGGATAAATATTCGCGGCATAACGCAGCCTTATCATGTTAAATAACTCTGGCGCGACAGTATATTATTCTGATATTGCGTACACAAAACACATGCTGCAATTTTTTTTTATATAACGCAGGCAATTATATAATTTTTATTTCCCAATATAAATCGTGTTTCTCTCGACACCTTATTCTATTTCGTGTGCACTCTTAATTTGTAATAATGCAAATTGGATACATGTCTATATAAGCCGTTTCTTTCTATTTGCGTTTCTTATCCGCTCGAATCGAGAAGCAAAACGGATGAACAGACGATCATCTATTTATTACTCGATTATCGCACAATTGATCAGTGAAATTGCGGCATACGGCGCGTCGCTAAATCATCGCGAGAGCGTGTAATAATTACAAATTTGATTGCGCCCGACTACGCGTTCGACCGACGTCGAAATGTAATCCGTGATAGATACGACTTAATAACGCACGAACTATCTATCCACGCTCGCGCCGAATGATGAATCATCCACATCCTTCGTGCGCGGGAATTTTGCAGGGGGGGTCGCTCGATCTCGCGTCCCTCGCGGAACAGATTCTCGTCATCGCGAGTAAGGAACGCAAAGTGTTTTCTCACGCGACACTTCGATCGGAAATGGCCCGGAAGAAAGGACGGGATGGAGCGAGGTTTACGAGCGTCGGGCACCGCGCGCCGTTCTTTTCAACGTGGCCATCGAGCCCGCCGCGCTATGATTCATAGACGTATTCTGCGATGATCATGGAGCCGGCGAGAGCACGCCCGAGAGACGCCGACGGGAAAGAGCACGAAACATTTTCATCTCCCTTGCCTGGTCCAGCCGGAGGGAATCGGCCGCGTCGCGGAAATAAAGCACGGTTAATGCGCGCGTAGCCGGATGCCGAGTTATACAGGGGTTGAGGAGGGGGAGGGTGAAACGTGAGATGGACGGCGAGGAATGTTATTAAAACTGCCGTTGCTGATTAGATGAACTAATTTCTCGGCCGCGCGTGAAACTTTAAAACCTGGTTTCTCCCCCCTCGACGCTCGCGTCGAGAGCTGCATTTGCACGCGTGCGCTCGCTCTGACTCTGTCGTCGACATTTTTTTTTTTTTTCTTCTTCTCTCTTGTCCCTCGACGACAAGGGTGTCCAAAGGGTTTCCGTTGCCCGCGGTTGCCCCTTTGTACAAGACGTGGCCCGCCCCCGTTTCGACCCTTCGCGTCCCCGCCCATGGCGGCGTTCTTCTATACACCGAATAAAGCCTCCGTGTCGGAGGGTTCATCTCGTTTTTTACGGGCTAATTTGTTTAGCCGCCACGGTAACGACATCTCGTAAAAACGACTTCTATTTTTGTTCGCGAAATATCCGCCATTCGCTCGTCCAGCCTTAAGCTGTCACGAGCGTCGCATTTCATATGCTCAACCTTTACTTCTTTCGTTTTTTTTCTTTTTCCCTTTTTTTCTTTTAATTTTCTGTTTTCATGTATTCCTTGCAGTCGATGGTATAGTAAATGATCGTCTTACCAAAAGTTTCGGTACGAGAAATCGCTTGTTTTGTGACATTCGACCTTGCGAAGACTTCGTGGAAAATTTCGATCGTTGTGACTTCTGCATTTACGAGGTTTCAGTGAAATTCGAGGGAAAACTGTGGGGGGGGACGAAAAAACTCGCAACTGCACATGAAAATATTGCCAGAACTCTCCGGCATTTGCGACTGCGTTTTTACGAAGCGTGGTACTTTGTCGTGATGAAGTGATGAGCGTCAAACGCATAAAGTCGATCCCGAGATACGATAGAGTTGACATCAAGTACCATTGTTCGCAAAATAGTTTAGCGCTGCAAAACTGCTCCAATGTTTTTCTGTACAGGCAAATATATAATATAAATAAATGTGTCAACCGCGTGAGAGAGATTCTAACGTATGTACACGAAACGTAACTTAATCCCGCTAATCGCGCAAACTTACCGCGCGTAATTTCACGGCGGCTATATTCGCGCGATGTTAAAGCCCCCGGAACCCAAGTATTATTACATCGGCTAACCTCGGTGACCTCGGTAAATGATATGGAATTATCTCGGTGACCTATATATTCCGACAACTTTTGGCGAAACGGCGAACACTCCGTTGCACTTCTCATCGGCGTATATTAACGGTACGGTACGGCACGAAGTTACCCCGGAAACGCGTTAAATACAGACGCACGGGCAATTGCATATCGCGAAAATGCGAGCGCCCGCGGAGCTATCAACCACTGCCATCCGAGCGCGCGCGAAAAAGGAAGATAAATCTGAAAAAAGAGAGAGAACACAAACACACGCCGCCAGTGGTTAAAATGCATCAACTTCTCATACCTTCTTCTCATCTCTTTCTCCCTCGCCTCTGCAGGTATTCTTCACGTTTCGCGAAAATTATTGTTCGTCGTAACTTTCGCGCTAGCCGCGCGAGGAATCTTTCCCGGCGCGCTTTTGCGTACGATGAAAATTGTTCGCCGAGAATGATGTACGGATTCGTGGCACGGCGCGTGCAGAATCTTCGTATTATGGCCGGCTTAACGAGCAATTTCTGTCGGCATTTATTCTATTGGATATAGCGCACGTTTCTCCGCAAAAAAAATGTTCGGGGTAATCCATATCCGAATATAAAGACTTGCGGTATTAATATTTGCGGTAAAAGCACCATTTAATCTTCCGTGACAAAAAAAAAAGAGATGCGAAATTGTATCTCGAATGAGAGACAGGATAAATCTCTCTTCTATTAATTTTTTAATTTTTTAAATTAAATCTTATAAAGGTGGCGTATATGAATTATTTTCATTAACACATTTCAATACATAAGAACACGATAAGTATAAAATATAACGTTAACTAGAGGATCCGTTGAATTAAGATCATATCAACGACCAACATTTATTACAACGTTAAACACCGCTTTTTGTCTTACGCCGGACTTTTTCGTTCATTTTTCGCAGGACTAATTGATTTACTTTCTCTACTGCTGCGCAAGCACAATAACGGCGGACTCGCTGCTCTCTCCGCGTCTACGTCGCGCCAGTCATTTTATGTCGTGGTGCGACCATTAAGCGCGGCGTTGACGCGTGTACATATTTTTCACGATAATTTTGTCTGAAGAGTAATTTTTCGCTTAGCGCCACGCTCGCTCGAATAAGCCGCGACATCGTGTAATTTGCCGGCCATCGCCATGTCTCGGCCAGCGCGTACATTAAAATTAAAAATTACTATCATCGCAACGATTTATGACTTAATATAATTAACCTGCGAGAGAAGAGACCGTGCATTTAAAATTTTTTAATTTATTATACGATTTGAATCGTGCTTTCAACTAGTTTGCTAGGCGTAGAAATTGAAAAACAAAATGAATTGGTAGAATGAAATCATTACGAGATATTTCATTAGCTTTGTCTTGACACTTACAAAGTTGTCGACTTCCTGTGTTTTTATAGACGTATGAGAACGAGCTCTATTTTTATTCGCCCTTCAAAATTGTACGAGGGCTCACTGGCAAATCGACGATATCCGTTCTCGCGACCTATCTCACGTTTGGCTGCTCTCGTGAGAACGCATTGACCTACTACACTCATTACTGCGGCGCTCCGCTTGGCGATCTTAATTGCATGAAAAATTGATTGAACTTCAATGACACGAAGTGTGCTGCAAGGATAAGGGCGCGGTGGATGCGCACGATCGCTGGAAGAAATCCAAGATGCGGCATCCCGAGATGAAACGTGCAAGATAACGGCACCAAGGATTCTCTCGCGTCTTACGTCCTACCATTTCCGCGAACACCTTCTCCGACTTACGAGCGAAAGAAATAGGACAGAATTCGTGTGAAAAAAAAACGGTATATTGATCGACAGTACAAAAGAGCCCTTGAACCGAATGGCCGTTCGGCTCAGTGCCAAATTATTTTCCACTCAAGGAATACTCGACGTGGAAGGAGAAAGAGACGAAGAAGTCAGGAGAATGAGGACCATCAGTTTTCACAGGCACTCCACATCGATCTGCGATATGTATTTAGTGATTTTGATCTCGGGATAGAGGAGGCGACCACTCTCAATCTCATTCGATAAAAATACTCGATTCTGCGACTGTGATAATGGATTAAATGCCATGTTAGATTATTTGCTTTCAAAAGGATTTCGATAGGTACTCGTCTCATGATGACTTGCTATCGCTCATTTTCCCCGCATTCTTCAGCGACTTTGAACGATATTTTGCGGTCATTAAGTGATTTGTTTGGTACGGAACGAGCAAACAAAACGCTCAGGTTACTCTACGAGCGCTGGATGATGAAGAGAACTCTTGTTCGGGTTTGAAAGAACGGAAACTAGAATGCCGTCTTGAAGATCTGTTTCACTCCATTTCGTTTCATTTTCTTCTGCCGAGTGCCCCTAAAACTCCTCGAGGGGCTGTTAATCTCTCTTTGGGAACTCGAATTGTCCATTAGTCGTTTTGATGCTATGTTCTGCAGCCTTTTAATGATAATTATAGACCGTATAATTAACTGTTTATTGTGGATTTTAGCAGTTATTAATTTTTGAAATATTTTTTTTACATAATGATAGATGAATCTCTCTAAAATGTAAAACATTTTAAACTCTTTATATTATCGCTCGTAAAATACGGAACATAATGTATGGATTATCGGAAAATATTACAATATTTTTTCAGCAGAAAGTTTTAGAATCTCTCTTTATAGTATTGTACATACGATAGTATGTTATACAATATTGTGGTTTATTCTATTTATTTATTTATGCAAATTCTAAATATAAGTGTGAGCCTTATTATTGATAAATTAATAAACTTTGCAAATAGAGCTCAGAGAAGGGAAACTCGAGTAATCGATGGCGGGATGGTTCGAGATTCTTATGCAAGTTGAATGAAAAGGAAACTGCAAAGATCCTTGTACAAAGAGGTCATTGCTGCACCCTCGGCTCTGTCGCATTTCTTTAGTATTTCTTCCCGAAAGCTTATTAATCCCTCTTGCTAGCGTTATATTATTCGTTGCTCGCTCTGTCGCCTCTCCTGTATTCGCGACTTCAGAAATGATTGCCGACATAAAAATTGTGAGCCTCCTTTGTCCCTGTTCCCTTTGAACGTATTCTTTCATTTCACGTCATTTGATTAATGAAAGTGCGTTGATTGTACGGGGAACAGATCTTGACGTGGAGAGCATTTCGATCTTTGTTGAATAGGTCGAGTAGAGCGATAAGATTATTACTCATTATAGCGTATTATATTCTCTCGAATTACGCGATATTGCTTTTGAAAGCCATTATGTTGTTTAATATTTTAAAAAGACTCTGCCTATGTATATATATATATATATATTTATATACACTATTAAAATCTGTCTCATATTTGAATGATACAAAATGGATTTAAAGTTATATACCTCTATCTTTCTTCATCAAGACGGACGAATTTTCATGATTAAAAAGATATATCTGATATTAAGTTTTACATCAAGCACTACTGCTAAATGAGCACACATAATGACCGATCTATCGACAAAATTAAAGTACATTACTATCACTGCGTATTAAAAACATCAAGAAATCTTAATCTCTAAGTAGAATCGTCATATTTGGCATTTATTTCGCGGCCCGATCGACAACTATGCATTACTTGGCACGATCGACGACGTCTTGATTGCAAGTCTCGAGCGGCGAGGCTCGTCCAACGTGCTATATTTATTGTCTACTTGACGAATCACCCCCTAAATATACGCGCGAACGAAGAGGAGAGACGAAGAAATAGGAAGGATCGTCTCGCCGACAGCATACGGCGTGCAGTAACTCGTCGTCCGGCGAACGATTATATTTGCCCGACTGCAAATTAGCATAATTGAGCGTTACCCGCGAAAGCACCGAATTGGCGGTGGATAATGACTTCCTGCCAGAAAAGAAGTGCGGCCACGTCGCCGGTTAATTACACGCTTTTCTGGCTGGCCGACGTTGCAGGACGTTCCTCGTAAGGTAACGGGCAGTCGGCTCAAGGAAAAGAACGAGAGAACGAATGTAGAAACGTAAGGAGCGATAGGGAGTATGATATATCCACACAGTTTTGAGAGAAGATTAACGAACCGGTTCTTTCTATCGGCCGTTATTGCTTACATCTTGTCGTATAACGATCCGTGGGCAAACCGATAACTGCTTCATAAGATTGAGTCGATTGATATTGATCTTATTGTTAGTTTAATTGATTGTTTTATACCATTGCAATCACTTATTTAGTCTATTTATTATTAATCTTGGAAACTTACATGATTTTGTGATAATCACTATTACATGGATTTTTTTTTCTTTGTATATCTTTTTAAAAAATATATATTTAATGTGATATACACATATATCTAACTTCAAATATAATTAATATTAAAATGAATTTAAAGAATTAACAAGTTTATTGAAATTAAATACAAAAAATGGCAGCAAACTTTTTTTTTAAATTTTCTCTAGTATGGTTTTCACTTCTGTTAGTGTTCCAGGATTAAATAACTTTGCAGGCCGTCTATATTGTCAGTAAACTTCGCGACATTCGCCGAAATCGGTATTCATCGGTTTATCGAAAAGTCGATTCACGAAATGGAATCTCTATTCTAAAAGTACAAATGGAACCATCTGCTGTAGATAGGAAGTCAATTCTGTTATATAGATGGTACCATGAAGAGGTTCGTTCTGTACGGAACATGATTTCAATGCTGGCTTTTTCAATAAAATTTTTTTCGTTTTATATCGGCAGTGATACTTCGATAATACTCTTTCTACCAATCTCTACTAACCGTCGACGCAGCCTTCTTCATCGATTGCATACCTCGATGCAATATCTCAATCGCCCTTGCTTGAACTTGAGTTTGAACGGGGGGGGGGGGGGGAGTTCTTCAGTATGTAATTTATAACTCATCGAACAGTTTGGCGCATTAATCGATCTCGCTCGCGCGCTACTACAAGGTTGATGAATTAATTGCCAATATCAGCATCCCGCCGAATTGTAGCAGTGCACTAGGTTATTACGTCACGATAGTATACTAACGCGGTACGCCGTATCTCGTCGGTTCGACGCCTCCGATTACATGATCCAGCGACGTCAAGTCGTTATCGGCATCATCAGTAAGCCAAGGCAACCACATCGCATCATACGAACACAGACCGATCAACGCTCTCATCGACATAAGTTATAACCTTACGAGGATACTTCGCCCCGCTGTCGATCGATCGTTACCGCTGCTGTTGGCGATAGACGAATTAATTAACCGGCACTCCTAACGCCTTGGTCAGCCGTAATGGTTGGTAAACCTGACAAGGCTCTGCGGTCATTAGGTCACGTTTTACATCGACCTGTAATAGCTTCTAGCGAGTCTGGCGGCATGCTACCGAGCCGTTAGGTCACGTCTTACACCCTCTGCAATATCTCTACCTCCTTCTTCTCCTCACACTCTCTCTCTCTCTCTCTCTTTCACAAGTTTCAAGTGTTCGACGATGTCGGGACATTATCAATTTCTTCCTTGGCGATAAATGAAAATCACTTCGTCGCGAACGTGGCTGTGCTGGCTGAATTCGCGTGTCCGGAATGCCCAAGAGCGAAGATTGTTGTTATAGACTACCATTCATCGATCGACGCTTGTCTCTTTCTTCTTCCTCTTTCGCTTTCTCTTACACGTCGATGAATTGATCACCTTCATCGACATCGACAAATTTTGACGCGGCGGCGCATCGTCTACGACACGATGTCGCCCCTCGACACAGCGATATTTTGTCTGTAGTTCGATGTAGGCCGATTATAGTAGGATCTAACGATGCGAAATCCTTACTTATTTCGCGGAAACGCCTTCGACGTATGTATCAAGCACTCGCGCGCGAGATATGACATGCATACTTACGGGCTTAAATGCATGCGCGGCGCGAACCGCATGTGCATGTGGATTATATGCGACATACACACACACACAAACATATATATATATAGATGTATGTGCGCGTTCTGTGACCATGTGGTACACCCATGTGGGATGCGTGTCGTGAGCGGCGGGTATTATGCACATACAAGTGGCTGATATAATCTCGGCTAATTTAGTAAACATATTAAGTGCAGTCTGAATAATATGACCGCGGTTTAATGCCACAGGTAAGGTTGATCACCGATGTCAGATAGACAGAAAATATGATATATTATTGCTGACTAGTATAATTATTATACTAAATTTTTGGTGCGTTTTTATCGGGTTTTCAAGAATATCACGTACATATAGTGCATTCGTTTATCGATTTGCCTTGTTTCTCGATAGTTAAATATTTTGTTTCTAAAAAAAAGGATTAAATTTAAATTTTGTTAAATTTATTTTTTTTTTATTAAAAAAAAATTTGTTTTAAATTTAATTTTTGTTAAATTAATTTTGTCAATTTTGTTATTTTTTTTTTTAATGTTTCTCTTTATACTCTTTAATAGCATCAGTCTGCAATATTCATTCTGTGAATGCACTTACTTTCTTTATACTTTCTTATTTGCTTACTACGATTTATTCTTGATCCATACACTCAACATGCTCAGTGCGATTTCTAACGATCCGTCATTACGCGAACCGTGCAAGACTGCAAGCGTCTTGTGCGTCTCGTATTTGCGTCCCTGCATTGCATCCCGCGTCGTTTCATCCGGTCCACTTAACCATTGGTCCATTGACGTTTCCCACAGGGATAGCAGCAAATATTCGATCGGGAGACGGAATAAGCAATGTGCCGTCCGACGCGTGGGAGATTTTAGCATTTTGTGAGACATTCCTTCGTGACGCTCATAGAAAGGAGAGAGAAAGAGAGAGATTGAAATCGATTGTTCATGCCGATACGAATGCTGCCGGTATTTATCGCGAGGTTGGCAGTCGAGGTCGAGTTGTAGCACAAAGTGCCGCCCGGCTTCTCCGCCTATCTGAAATAATCGAGCGGTGACGGGAATCCGGCGGTGATACCATGCCAATAAGGCAGCTTACCTGCATCGTATATAGACAGCGTTTATCTAGATGAGGAAACCTCTAAGTGAGGTCACAGCGCAAGGGGGAAAAGTTTGCCGAGAAAAGTATCGTGGCGGGACGCGCGCCGGAGAGAGCGAGGATAAAATTGGTTTGTACCCCTATTGACATGTCAGGCCTGTCCGTCGGGGTTAAGATAGTCCAGCGATTACCCGGGTTCTCGTTTCCACAGTCCGCCGGCCGATCCAAGGTTACCGCAACTACGGTCAATTGAACTCGACCGTGGACCGCAAGATCGCGAGCCGGCCGATCGTTGTCTGGAAACGTATTGCACTCGAACGAAGCATTTCTCGCTTCGTCACAGGTAGAATTTTCATCGCACGCGAAGGCGCAGATTGTTTAGAGCGCCGGTAATGATAATAAATGTTCTCACACGCGCACTAGTAAATCGACAGTGGTTAATCGAAAATGTTTAATCCATTCATTCTCAGCATCCCTTTCACACGCGTATAGTTTTCTTAATTTTAATATAGAATGATATAATTTTTTTTTTTTCAACGGAAACATCTTGACTGAGATCGAAGAATTGAACGTTTCGCAATTAAAGTAGTACTTCATCGTTCTCTATTTTGATCTTGTGTATTTCGGCGCTCTCATTACTGTTTAGCATATATAGAACAAAAAGCAAAAGGAAATTATGAATGGATATAAGAAAAAAAAAAGAGATAGAGAAATTGTTACACGAACGGTAAAAGTGGGCGAGGGCAAGCGGATGGAATTTCAAAAATACGTGACGTGCATCAGTGATGAAGTATTCTCTCTCCTGTATTCGCAAGACACTTCCGCTCTATCGATCCCACGGTACGTGGACCGAAGACCGTCTTGTCTTTTGCTCAGATTTTCGTGTGTGAAGGCAAGATATTCAATCTTTCGGGTCTTGCCGTCTTTTATATTCCGTTAAATTATCTACTGTTAGCAGATTATCTATTGTCTGTTTTAATTTTGCAGTAATTTCATAGTGAATAATTTTCTTACAGAATTTTTCTGAAAGAATAAAACTGTATAGCTGTGTTTTTACTGCATCTCGATCGATCGATTTTGTTCGCGTGTCCTAAATTGTGGCGCAAACGAAGCGCCATTAAATCGGCTAATTTCTGACTCGTTGGTCAAACAGTTTGTTACGCGCGTGCATTCAAAGTTGATTTTAGAGAGCGATTTATCAGTCTGTTGCAAAATCGTTGACCGTGCCGAAACTAACTTATAAAGAGCTCATTATGGAACGGCAGTCGCAAAATTTGAATTTTAAATTGCGCCGTGCGAATCCGCCGACCAGACCGGGCTAATATGCAAACCAGTGTCGTATGAAATCGTTGCGGGCATTAACGTGTTAAATAGAAATGGATTAATCGAGTCTATACGGCCGACAAGATGGGCCGACGTGTCATGCGTGTGTACATTAAATAAATTTAGAATCGCAAGTTCGCGAAAAAGCGAGAGACGAAGCGTGTTCACGCCCCGCGCGGATCTCTGTTTTGACAGCTAACGACGTAATCGAGCGCCAGCTGTCGAATCGGGCGTAAGCGATAACAAACATAGCGGCGCGTTTACTTTTGTAATTACCAGTGCAGAATTTGTGTGGTGGTTGATGAAACGCGAAATGTCATTGCAACGTATCTGAACTATGCGCCTTCGTATATAAATTTGTTCTCCCGCACGACCGCCACGTCACATGATCAGCGATCATTTTCTCTCTGTCTCTCTCTCTCTCTCTCTCTCTCTCTCTCTCTCTCTCTCTCTCTCTCTCTCTCTTTTCCCCCCTTTCCCCACGACATGCAGATAACGTGGAAAATTCGTTTGAACGCCCAATGACAAATTAATATCGCTTCCGCAATAATATCGAGCGGTTATTAATTGCGCACCGTTTTCGGATATTTGGCCGAATATCAAAGGGGGAAATGAAGGGTCGGTTTTAGGGTGGCACGGTCGATTTAAGTTGCGTCATTATCGCCACGCGCTTTTGGCGCATTGTTGCGCGACAATCTACGAAACGATCCGTTCTGTAATGGACTTGCATAATTTTTGCGAGTATTATACGAATCTATTACGAAAGGATTGGAAATATGAAAATTTATACACACAATTTTTTTACGTTTAGCTATTACCCCTATACGTCAAAACACTTGAATATTTTTAACTAAGTATGTCACTCAAATAGTCACCAGATTTATTTTTATTTTTTACTCTCTTTTTGTTGAAAGAGTGTATAACAATATTTTCAATTTGTAGAATCGAAAATTTGTTATATAAATATCATGAGTATTAGTGAAATGTTATAGCTATGCATTATGAGCTTCAGTACATTTACGATAATTTCGTACATTGAGTTTGGCCAAATAATAACATTGTTTATTCATTTTAGCTACAGGATAGTTGTATAATTTATTATTATAAACTGATACGTTTATGAACGTTAATTAACGGTAATTAACATATTACAAATACACCATATTATATATGTACTGTCAAAAATTTCTCTCTACGCAGATATATGCGCGGATTCAAAATCTGTGTTCGCGTATCCATTTTCATAAGAAAGATCTAACGCAGCAGCAAAGTTTTTAAATAGCCGTTCTTCGATTCTGTTATAAAATTTCTTGTTCGTCGGTCAAGAACTTTCGATGGATATCCACCTTTTTTCTTCTACCGAGTTTCCACTCACTCTATACGTATCCTGTCAGTCGTACCTAAAACTAGATTGACAAATTCGATTATAATAACCTGGACTCGTGCAAGACGAGGCTCTACCTGCGGGCGTCTATCAACTTCCAGACCAAGAGCGACATTATCGATCGCATTATCGGCCTCGTAAACTTCCACTTCGGTACGTTAGATCGTTCGTAAATGTCGATCGTAAAATCACGTGGCGGGGAACCGAAGTTATTGGTCCGTTTCCGGAAGGGTTGCAACCCCGCACATCGCTTTCGAACAAATTCCCTGTGTCCGCCCCTCATTCGAACGAATAAATACGTTTAATCTTGTTTTGCGGATCGAGTGCGGTCGCGCCAACAATCCTGTATTTGTCGTACGTTTTTCGGCGTTTTTGGACACATTTCATCGTATATCGGGCCAACATTAACGTGTATAAAACCAGCTTCATTCTTGCATTTCTCTAAAAAAACGATGTTTCAAAATCAGAGGTCTGTTTTCAGCGAGCGGACAAAATGAGAAAGGCTGCAATACTAATGTACATTATAACATACATTTTATAACATACGCAATATTCATGCTTTCGCATTTCTCTAATTATATAGTATTTTATAATTTATGAACTGGAAATGGGACGATTAAGAGCTGTTTTATTATGGCTTTACATTAGAGACGAGAATTATGTAGAAGTGGCGCGCGAACACCATTTACAAGCCTTTTCCAAGCGTTTTACGAAAATATCCGAGTCTTTTAAGAAGCATCGCCGGTATTCCGAGATGAGGAGAACGTGAAAACGGAAATGCGAGTAGCGCAGACGGCAGGGCAAACGATGATTTTCTGAAAGCGATACTTTGTTACAGATCTCGTCTTCTGCGAAATGGCGTTTTCGTAAAAGCTCTTTCTCGCGGCAGTTGCTGGTCTTGAAATCGGATATCTGTCGGTATAATTGCTTTAGTCGCGGAACTCCTAAGCATCCGTTATACGGTACATTTGAGGGAAAATAGATGGTAGGTTTGGGACTTGGACGGGATGCGAAAAATGTGAAAGAGGAAACGAAGAGAAAGAAAACGAACCGACAGAAAGGTGTTGTTACGCTTTAAAAGACTCGATGGACAACAAAACTGTTAATGGATCGTGACGGCAAAGAACTTTGAAGTGCAGCGTCTTGAATTACCATCGTAAACTATAATACGTTACAATTAACGCGCGAATCGATATATCTAAAGTTCAAATAAAAATGAATAATAGTATAAATACGTATAGAAATGTTGAATCAATTTAAGATAAAAATAATAAATTAGTGTATTTCATATCATCATTTTAATGATTTCATAAATGTTTTATATAATTTATATATTAATATATAAATATATTTAACGATTTTATAAACGTAAACTCTTGTAAAAAATATAATGTCTCATTTCTGATTAGTTAAATGCAATTTAAAAGAATAATTTGATAGCATTTTTATTTGATCGCTTAAGAAAACACAGATGAGAGATTAAAACTAATTTCAGTGTTTCGCTTTGATTGAAAAGGACCGTTGTATGATGGACGAGATATATCTCTCTATCATGTACCATCTTTAATTTATATTACGCGATTCACTTGCTTTCTAATATCCATAAATCCAAATTCAATCGTGTTTCCGGGACGACCTAATCGCGTTCAATCAGCTAGAAAGCGCCGCAAGACGAGAGGGAGAGACCAGTGAATCTGATTAGTCAATCAGCGGATCACAGCGATCGAATCCAACTGAGGTGAATCGTCGACGGAGTTGAACGAGAGTGGAATAGTCGGAGAAGCGGTGGCGAAGTTGAAGGAACAGACCGAGAGAAGGAAAATCGATGACGATGAGATAAAGGTGGATGAAAGAGATAAACGAAGGAACGAGAGAATATGGATGAAGAAACGGTCGGATAAGATGACAAATGCGAAAATCGTTCGCGTCCCGGTGCGAAGGTGCTCTATCGCACAATTCGCGTAAATGCAACTCCATCTCGAATACCCGGAACCGAAGATCTGTGTCGCGGAAGCCGGTCATCAAACCAGAGATCCGTGAGATTTAACCGACGATGAGAAGCGCCAGGTGCCTGTTTACTCTCGCGCATGTTCGCTCGTTCTTTATTATCGCGCTCCCCGTTTGACTTGCTTTTCCCGCTGCTAATTCATCGCATCTTTTTGCAAAATGGATGCAACGCGCCCATGCGAACAAGACTGCGAGGTGATGGTGAGTGGCACGAGGGAATTTCGCGAACACGTCCACGTCGCGGAACGATCGTTTAAACTCTCACGATTATTATTCGCGTCGCCTTTAACGGGCACCGAGGCGACGCTCTATCACTTTGCCGCGACGTAATTACGACATAAATGTTCGGGGCAGCGTGCGTGCGTCGCTAAAAGCACGGACAAAGAGGAGTTCGTTAAACGAAACCGCATGTGGGATGAATTTACATTGCAAAGTCTTCGTTATGTCAATCTAAATGAACGTAGAATCGCTTGTAAATGCATATTCGCCACAGCTTTGTGCTATCTTAAGAGTTTAAGAGCCGCACTCAACTACCAAGGATCATTATTTTCGTGTGTTTCGTCCGATTAAAGAAGAAAAAAATTCCAGAAAAAATATAACCAGACTTTTCCGCTTCTCGTTCGCGCGCGCGATTAAATTTACTATCGTTTAGCTTCGTGAAATCTGTTCATTTTTAATCAAAGAACCGCGGACTTTCTCAACGAGCCTCTTAACGAGCGCTGTAATCTCCTTCTGACAAAATTCATGCTGCGCCAGCACGCGGGAATCAAGAATTATACCACTTTTTTGCGGACTTGATCTTCAGAAAAGTATTTTACCGTTTTAAAGATTTACCAACAATTTTCCATGTTTACCGCGCATTTGTTAGTATTCTCCGGAGCGGCCTAGAGCACTAGATGTACGATTGAAAGCGGGTACTCCTTAATCCGCGGAAGACTGTTTATTTATTCACGGCTCAAGAAGCGCTCCTTACCACCCTCAAAGGATTCACGAACACTCGGCTTTTCTGCAATTTCGTTGCTCGTCAGGGCGCTCGCCGGGCATTTCGGATGCTGTGTATTATTAAATGATATATATCGGTGAGTTAAGATTGTGTGTTTCCGTGATTTTGTTCCTGTCTGTGTGCCATTCCGCTTCGCGGCGATCTCATTGCTTTAAGCTTAACGAGAGCATAATCAATTTTCCATGGCACTGTATATTTTGAACTGTTTAATACCTCGCGCGATAACGAACCGTCCAATAATGTTCTCAGGCGCAGGCATCAGCTTTGTTGTCGTTCGGAATTGGTGCCCGATGGTCGCAATCAAACATTCGTGTATAATTGTCCACTCGGAGCTTTGGACGCGATTAATCAGTCTTTCCTCTGTGGCTGGAAACGCTACGAAAACAAGGATACTACGAGGCCCACTCGAGAAAAGGTGCTCGTATCCTTGTGTCGAGATCATTCCAAACAGTAGCATCGCTGTATAACTTCTCCGTCCTTTCCTATCGACCCCATTACACGAATTGTTATGACAGAAAGCATCATCCAATTCGAGTGTGTACCGTCTTCCGTTTATATATCGTCTCCATCCTTGTTTGTCGCTTGTGAAATTCTTCCCCATTGCTGAAAGTGTGCGCTACACAACTTTTAATTGGTCCAGAAAAATCGAGACAATTCCGTCTGTAGAGATAACTCGCGAAGAAGCGATTCAAGGTGCTGTAGGACGTTTTAGAGAACTTGGTTGTACTTTCTTACGAGACTCTCCGAAATTGTGCGCTTACTCGAATGTGTTTCAAAGTCACACGATAAATCGCAAACATCCTAAACTTTATATTTTACGATGCCAAAAGCGCGCGAATTCGTTCCTTGAAATTCCACCGTCGCTCTTGTATCCAAATCATTTGCATAACGCAGCTTTTATACTTTTGCTCTCGGTATTCTGAAGCCGACAGCGGCCGACGAATTCAGATGTTTATCATAGAGAGAAATAGCTTCGCTACTCGAGGATAATTTTCTCGAGCCGGCCGATCGATTTTGCAAAATGTTTTGCGATCCTTGCAATTACCAGCGGCTCATTCTTGCAATTTTATGCGCGCGATAGAATAATTAAAAGTTACGGTTCGGAGCCGGAACTTTGTGAACGGTGGAATACACTCTTCCACGCCCCTGTTCTCGCAATTGCCGTAATCGCGATTATTGTCGTGACTGAGATTCAAATGCGCCGCCGTCGACTTTCCCTTCCGGCGATACAATGGGGAAGTTCAGGACAGAGGCGAAGTTTTCCTCTTTGTCGGCGCGCCGAGAGCGAGGTAAGAAACAAAATAACGGAGGTAAGATGAAAAAGTTGATAGCGCGCTGGGAAAACAGCGATGCACTTTCCAAGGAATATCGCTCGCCGATGTTATCGCGACAGTCCGTGAAGAAAGTGCGGACGCGCTAATTATGCTCTGGGCGGTGTTGTGTAAGAATACAGCGGCATATCGGGGGATATGGATCGCGATAACGATATATATCAAACCGTGATAAACAGCGGCGGTATCGTTCGAATGAATAGTGGCATCAGATTACATTGCCAATGTGATTGCAAACGCGGTAATTACATGGTGTTTGCTATTAATTGCATATTGCTGTTACTATCAATTACATACTTTAGCTGTGCTCTCGGAGCGCGGTAATTAGCAAATACAATTGTGCTGGATCCTGTTTATAGATCGATATCGTTTATTTTAATAAGTGTTTCGTCGTAAGACATAAGACTCTTAAAAAATGCGGAACGATATTCGTGAAATTAGAGGAATTGGATAATTGTAAAAAGAAATTAGACGTTTCAAAAGCGTAGATATGTTATCAATTTTTCAATTTCGAAAGCCAATTTTCATGAAGCTAATTTTTCTTTCTTTTGTTTCAGGTAAGTAACGCTGTTCATTGCTGATCGCATTTCTTCGAAGTGCACAAGGTAAAGTAAAAAATATACTATAGATAGAAATAAAAATCCTATTTTTGAGTCATAAATTTTAACAATATTATATCACTTGAGACAATATGCGTGATATTAACCATATTATATCATTTGAGGCAACAGAATCTTTCTTTGATTAATATGTCATCGGGTACAAATTTGCATTAAGTGATATGCAGAAAGTGCATATCTGTATATCTGTATATCAAAGATAGAGAACATAGATATTCATTTAATATGTGAAAATATAACTATCTGTGGAATGCATATTAATTAATAATGCTGCTTTAATTAACTACTATAATTCTTGAGCGAATTTTTCAAGTAAGAAAATATTTCTATCTATATATAATCGAGAGATTTTGGGAGATAAGGCGCTCAATAAATTTCAGTAAATTGAATGAAAGTGTATGTGAGACTGCTTACAATGTGCAAACAGTACAACAATCTAGTGATTTGAAATAGTCACTTTATAAGGATTATATTCTTTCTTTACTTATACTCTTATTGGCACAATTGTGTTACAGTAGCAACATATCCACACACACACACACACACACATCCAGTATCTCTAAATTTCTATATATGATATTATGTATTCCGTTTGTATGTGTGTGTATGCGTACGTTCGTTTATGTGTGTGTGTATTTTGCATAATTTTGTTCACGCATATTTTACATACATATTATCAGTCTCGTACAAAGAAATTCTATTCTACCTTAATTTTACACCAGGAATCTTCTTTTTTTTTCAATTATATTACGTTTTTCAACCTACTCTATGTTATACTCTATACAGTAAAATATAATCTAAATCAAATTTAATAAAATTGCTTATAACATACGTAAAACGTAATCTTTCTGTATTTTGATATAATTATGCTTGATTTATCACAATAAATTTTTTCTATCGTTTCTTCAAGTCTTAAGAAGATTAAAAGGCTTACACTATTAATCAAATCTAAGTTTTGATAGGTACGTGTATAAACGTCGCAAGTTCCGTATCGTGACAAAGTTCGGGGGGGAGATGACGGTTAATCATTCACCTTAATATATCATCTATCATTATAATTATAAGGATCCGCGCCCGATATCAGCGTATAAACATCGCACGGCGCAGCGAGCGAGCGAAACGCGTCTCTCTTTTCTCCAGGATGATTTCCACCCTCGCAATCTCGACCGGGGCACCGCCAATGGCGGCGGCGGCGGCGGCAGCGTCGGTCGTCGAGCCCCCATAATTCATTCGGCAGACAACCAGAAATCCTGGAAACATACATTTATGCGGCGAGTCTCGTCCCAGAGGAACGACGGGGAATGGTGGGACAAGAGGGAGACAGAGCAGCCGGGGGTAGGTTCGTGGATTGTACAAGTGCGCGGGGACACGACGGGCGAGCGGGCGGAGATGCCGTGGGGGATGAGGCGAGAGGGCGAATTCCCGAAATCAGGATGACAAGCGTAGAGTTGGCGCCGTGATGCACGACGCGCAGATACGCGCTATCATACCAATAACCGTTCAAATAATAGTCCGCGAGCCAACGCGCGCCGAGGCCGTCTCCTATGTCGAAACACAACCAGCAACGCCGTGCTTCGGCTCGTACCACAACGACACGGATACGAGTTGATATCGAGCCGGCGGAGGGCTGAATGGTTTAGGCGAAACCCCGCGATTTCGAGCTCGAAATTGCCGTTCCCTCGAAAACGGCTGTATACGACTTGGCGACTACATCTCGATCTGTCCGCGGATAACGCGCGGCGATATCTCCGCGACGCGATCTCCTCTCGTTGCCGATGTTGTCTTGGACGTCGGAGACGACGACGATGACGACGACGATGTCGTCGTAGTTGCTGGCTTTAATTGCCGCGTTTCTCCATTTACGTTCTCCGCGCTAAGGTAGCGATATGGAGGTGGAACTAATGCCTGCGTCTCGCAACCGCAAGTATGTGTGCATGATGCGCGTGTGAGATGGAGCAAATGTCGGGATGCGCGACTGTATTAGATTGCAAGATTAACTTCCGTTTGATCGTCGCAGTGCGCAGCAGTTTCGCTTAAACGGAACGCGTTGCACTGTGAACGCGAGAGAGCGCGCTTCTTAGTCAAATAAAACGTCTGCTACGTTACTAATTAAAGTGCTGAAACGATACGGAGCTCTGAGCTACAAAGAGTTAAATTTTCGAAGAGAATTTCTAAGAGCTAAAAGATTCAACGAATGTATAGAGGCGAAGTTTGGATACTAACATGCATCTAAATCGATGCATAAACATAATTATCTCTGAATTCACGCGCGTTATATTGCACAAAGACGTTAAATCTCACGATTTAGCTCCTCTTGCACGGAATCGGATGAATTGAGCGTACGAGAACTTCTAAGCCTAGAGAGACGTAGATTCTGTTGCTGGTGAATAGCATACCATTCATGTATATCTTACTAAGAGATGAGCGTTTCAGATAGATCAGGGTTGAAATTTCAACCTGGATCAGAATTGAAATAACATGACACCAAGCTACAGTAAATTATAAATCCGATTAGTTGCTACAATCTTCTAGCATTTAATTTCTATTATTTTGAAATATTCTTTGCGAAAAATCTCTTGCGGAAAATTTTAATTGTTATTAACGCGAGCGCGAGAAGAGCATTTACTTAAATTAGAAAAAAAGTCAGACTGCATGTGTGTGACATTTAAGCATTAACTTGAATGCAAATGGTGCGAAATTGTTCAACGTAACCTTAGAACATACATATAATCTTAGAAAGCTGATCTTATAAGCTGATGTCAGGTGCGATTCACGCAGAATCGGATGAATCTACGATCATTTCAGTTACTCCGCGACGTGTGAAGATATTTTAATAAACAGAGAGAAAGAGAGAGAGAGCAGCATACTTTTTTTACTACGTGGTTCCATACTACACGTGGTTACAATAAAAAAGATGAGTGGTACGCACGATAGAACATAGACGGTATCGTGCGCTTACAATTAGTGTAAGCTTGGACTTTGACATGCACTTAATCACGCCGCGGTTTCTCTATCTCCAGTCTTCTTCATCTTATTCTCTACCTTTCATCTTTTTCGTCCTTTTGCCGCTTTTCTCTCTCTTTAGGGAAAGGCAGAGCGAAGCTGCAGGAACAATCTTCCATTTACGCTCATTCTCTTTTCCCCCGTATCTCACGAGAGTCTTTTCATTTTTCCCTTTTTCTAATAAACATTTATTTATTTATCTTGCAAAATACATCGAAAAATGTTTTATATTAAAATATTTTTTGAAATTAAAAGATCCTTAGAAAAAAATAATCAGTTTCTTATATTTGACATTTACGCGATTGTAAGTCAGCTGACTGATGCTCTTAATTTAATTTCTCATATATATTTTATTGATTCGGATAATTAATCTATCTTTATAAAACGTGGGACAGTACAATTAGAGAGAATTTGTTGAAATTATCGCGCCTTTGAAGTAAATAAATTATACGAGATACAATGTGTTTCTCTCACTGACACGATTAATTAATCGGTGATGAACGACGTACTATGCATATCCGGAAGAAATATATCCTGTTCCCGGTGCTGTAATTCATTTGTCACCGCGACACGCCGCGTAAAACACCCTTAACGCGTAATACCCGCTCTAATCGGTAATGCGGAAGGAGCGCATCGTAAGCAGGACGATAAAGCGCCAAAGCAAATATGTCGCCGCGCGGATACCAAGCGATTCTCGCCTTTCACAACCCTCGCTCGCGGAGAATCAACAGCCTCTCGCGTCAGACCCCAATTTCCGCAGCAATAATACCGGCTTAAACAAAGCTCTGTGCGTGCACCGTGGCGCGACTGCAGGGGACGTGCACACTCCAGAAACATTTCCCTCTCGGCAGCCGGCTACACACGCGTATATGTACAAACAAGCAATTCGATGCAACGTAGGATCCACAGTCCGCTCGAGAACGCGACCTCCTCCCGGCGCTCCTGGATCCTATCATAGAGTTAGGATCCGAGTTTAACTCTGACTGGGCTTTCGCCTGCCTATGAAAACGCCGCTCTTACACCTATCATTTGCGCGTGAAATTACACTGCGTCGTGACAGCGTCTTTGCGCTTAGAGTATCCGTTTTACTCACATTTCGAGAAGATCAAGTATTGACGAAGATACCCCGCGGTGGAATTGCTATATCATGATGCAAAAATTCGATTTAAGTTATACAATCAAACGACAATTCGACTATTTCGACAGTAAATATATAGCAAATATTTATTTCTTTATGTACATTTAATATGCACAGAAATGTGTCATCCGCGTTATTGCTATTTAAGATTATTTAACCGGTTTTTTCTCATTTCATCCATCTTGCTGCGCGCACCTTGTTAAGTTGCAATACTGCTTTATGCTTCTTTATTACATCGGCAAGCAACAGGGAAATTTTAAATCGCGCGGAAGCAGAGAGTAACGGGAGACAATTTATTTTAGAGAAAAGAGAAACACGACGAGGGGGAGAGACAGAGGAAAGAGAGCAAGCCACGTAACGTCACGAGATACGCTTTAACAAGCGTGGTACTCCGCAACGTGCCCAGCAAGGGTGTCTGAAATCTGGCCATACCTCCAATTACTGCCTTCGGTAGCGTATAATTGGTAATTACTAACTTCTTGCAGGGCGGATAGTTCACACTGCGCGTTGGTCAAAGTCTCTTAACAGACGATTAACCTGCAACCAGGTACCATCGAGACTTTCGAAAGTTCGTGGAACATCGCTCCGCTATGCGCGCACGAACACCTGAATATGCTCTCAGGTGTATTATAAAGTGTATTAAGCGATGTACGCGCGCGATCCAATGTTTCTATTGGATGCGCAGGAGATACCGCACGCCGTGGTTATACGGATAGTTGAGACACTTTAAGTCGGTCTAAAGCGCGCGATTATCCTCCCGAAATCGCGCACACGCGTTCGTGACCCGTTTATTGTTAACGGATGATTAATTTACGCTCTGCGGTTAAATGATATTCTTTCAATATTTGCCGATATACATTACAATCGTAAACAACCGATTGCATTGATTACTTAACAGTAACAGCATTATGCCAATAATATGATTGCTTTATTCAATTAACTGAATGCTTCATCGACGAATTATCATAATCACGTATTTTGCAATTTCTTGCTCGTCCGTACCCGGAAGCACTCCAATTAATAATGCTGAATAACGGTGAATTACAGCGCAGCATTGTGAATATATTTTCAAAGGCATAATCGTAATTGAAAATTTACGATGAAACATTTATTAAAATTGCTTTGATGTATAAAAAAAACGCAGTGTGTGTGTATGCATATATATATATGTGTGTGTGTATGTATGTATGTATGTATGCATATATATTTGTGTATTTGTGTGTGTGTGTGTGTGTGTGTTTGTGCGTCAATCTAGATTTTAATTTGCAATTACTCTACTTTTATCACTTCTACCTTGTGTTCTATTCAAGTTATTCCGTGAATGAGAAATGGCACGGTATTTGTTCACAATTAAAAGCAAACTTCTCTCTCTCTCTCTCTCTCTCTCTCTCTCTCTCTCTCTCTCTCTCTCTCTCTCTCTCTCTCTCTCTCTCTTTCTCTCTGCACGAGATCTGCTCTTGTGTCGATTTGACAACACCCTTCCGTCCTCTCCATCGGCTTTTGTACGTTATCGACAATGCTCGAAACTGGGCCAAATTCAATCGATCGTAAGTCCTCCATATCTGTGAATTAAACGGTTTTAACCGCTCGTGTAAAGACAGACGGCATCTCTCGTAATAAGCCACGTTCTCTGTCGTTGTGCGCATCTTTGTTATCTGCAGCTCTTCTCTTCCGTTCTTCGATGTTCGATGTTCCCGCGTTACTTTTCTCATCTCTATTTTTTTCCCCGCGAATTCCTCTTTGCACGCGCTTTTTCATTGATTATTCCCGCAAGTCGAGTGGCCTCGCACTTTTCCCGATGCAGTAATTATCACTGTAGTGAATGGATTCAGCTGGTTACTCCCTTCTGAAGTACTTCATGTACTTTGCTCGATTTCGTCAATCACTCGCGACGGCAATAAACGCCTTTGACAAAGGCTACTATGTAACAGAGATTCAGTAAAGTGGACACTCATACGGGGTGAGACTTAATAAGTAGTTAAATTGTTGATTATTCGATGTAGATTTCGCTCTGACGTCGTTGAAAACTTTTAAAAAGCGCCGACTGTATATAAATTGTACATGCGAAAAGCAATTAATTTTTGCTCCAAAAGTAAATTATGTACAAGTTGCGATGTATCTAATTATAAACGTTTAACAATAAATGTCGAAATTTTGGAATAATTAGAATTAATCTCGCGCTAATTACTTCTCGCAATTCGACGGTTTTTATGTGTCTCATATTCTATTCGGAACGTATGTAATTCTCTACTTGCAGATTATCTTGTCGTGAAAAGCAAATGAGAGGCAGCGTAAACGACACGTCGGAATATCTCTCGAAATGTGTATCTTGCGCCACGACGCAACGCGTCTCCACGAAACGTTCGGGATAAAGCAACTCTCGGCGCTCTTTGAGAGACCGCATCAAGTCATACGATGCAGTTTACCACGGCGCAAGCCTATCTGCATCGCGATCTCTCGTAAGGTGGTAAATAGAGCCTAAGACGCTCCGGTAAAGATTTCTACGTCGTCGTCTCGCTTGTGGTACCGCGGCTCCTTCGTATCCGTGGCGCGCTGTAAACCCGATTTTCCTAATCCTTCGGTAGGCGGATAGTATATCCATCTATCCGTCGCGTCGGCGCGGCTCGAAGCGGCTTATTTCGCAATGAAAACCGGATACACTTCCACCGACCCGAGTTTTATACGAAATAGAAGAAGAAGTTTATAATGCGTTATCGTTGCTTGCTTACTAGTGCTGTTGTTGCTGTTGCTTGTACCGCCGTCGCCGCTGTTGCAACTATCACCGACGTCGTTGCTCCGTGTTGTTGCAGTTGCTTCGTTCTTAGAAGATACGTCGCGAAAGCAATGTTACATGGCTGCTATATATTCTATATACTGAAGATGACGCGTTCGAATTATCGAGCGAAATTTCATTAAGTGCCATCATTTCCTGCGGTAAATTGAGAGGTGCATTTAAAGCTTCGACGAAATTGCATACATCGAGGATATGCGGTTGTGGAAAAGTAAATATCTCTCGCACGTTTATGCGTCATTGATTAAAATTACAAGTTACGGACCCCTCCCCGAGTGAAGGATACTCGATATTATTGTCATTTATCAATCGGGTCTCGCGCAATCGCGAGCGGTGTTGCGTCGCAAAAATAAATCATTATCCACTATGCGTTGAACCGGGCGCCACTTACCGGAATGTCGGAGCGGCAAGGTTTTTGCCCCACGTGCTGGTAAATCACCGATTCGACACGGCCGATAGTGGTGCATAATACCGTCCCACTTGATTTCCGCCAACGCGCCGTATAATCCGGTGAATAATGAAAACATTATCATGGTTGACGGAGTGCGGCGGCCCTCGTTCGTGTCGGAGCACAGGTAGCAGCGCGACACTTTTTTCCAGGGTTCGAAAAGGGAGAGTGAGGTCACGGCGGGGACGAAGGATGCAGGCAGATACATTGTCGCGCCGGGTAATGAAAAATTGCTGCAGATTTCCCGGTGGGGAAAACTGCTGGCGCACTATGGTCACTATGGCACGTTGCCGTGGACGTCTGCAGGTTACTCTTCCATGAGACACCGCCGCGTGTGTCGAATAACAAAAAGGAATATGTATAAAAAAATAAAGTAAAAATGCGAATGCAAAGGAGGGAATAAAAGAGGCAAGCGAACGGAACAAATAACGCTGGATAAATCAGCTGAGCTTCTCTGTCGTGCCCGTTTAAAACTCGACGACCGGGCGGGTTAGCGCGGCGCGTACGTTCGCTTGCACGCACGCACGCACGTGCGTGCGTGCGTACGTACGTCCGTCCGAAATGGACGGTTGTTTTGACGGTGATTTATGCCCATCGCGCTGGAAAAGTCGCCAACGATCGTTTTCACCCTACGCAGAATTGTTGGCTGAAATTTTGTCGACGCGTATAAATATATATATATTTCGAGAGAGAGGCCGGAACGACAGATTTTTGGGATTACAGTGGGTCTCAACCGTCCGTCGCGTTTATTCGCGCACCGTGGTGCAGTTGTTAATTGCGTGGCTCTGTTTCGTCGTTGAAACAATTAAATTTCGTACGCGAGCGCGTCCGCGCGATCGGGCAAATTGCGTGCGGTGACGAAAAAATATTTTGTATCGTATCTCGGAGCGCGCAGGACATAATATAATTCATTATTCGAATTTTGGTGGTTCGTCATCCAAAAACCGTTTCTGCCAGATTAATTGATGTATCCAAAATCAAACTTGTTCTATATAATGAGTGAATTGTTAAAATTCAGATCCAATTATCAACTTTTCCAATTTCCAACTAACTATCTTTCCGCTTTCATCACAATAATGATTAATCTATGTAATTAATGTTACAGTTATTATTATAATCATTTATTATAATAATTGACTTATCTTATTCACCTGAGTTTTATCCCATATTTTAAACCGCAATAAATGCTAATAATTTTTAAATTTGAAAGTTTAAATTTAAGCGTTTGCACTTTTTTGTTGCCTTTTGTGTACTTTTTTGTTTATTTTTACAATTAATAACAAGAGCTCTCTAAAAAAGTGAAAACACGCCTAGTACATGAAAAAGTATTCTTGTATGCAACAAATAGAACTTTTAAAAAAAATAAAAAATAAATAAAAATTATAGACATTACTTTATATAATAAAAAATTAAACATTAAGACATTATACATACACACACACATACATATATATATATATATACTTGGCGTTTTTACCATATAATAAAAGTTTGTTACTCACCAGTCGACGCGTAGCAGCGGAGTTGACTACGTTGATCTGTAACATAAATATAACATCCAAATTATAGCAGCGCCTAAAATAATTAATATTTGAACAAATTATGATTATTGTATTATTATTGTACGTATCAGAATTTATATTTAATGGATACAGTAATAAACATTTTACTGGAATAATTATATAATAATTTCTGAAAAAACTATTCTTTTTAAGCTTTTATTAAGATATATATGAAAGTTATTTTCTTTAAATCTCTCTCATTCTCAAATCAAACAAATAAAACAACCAAATTAACACGTTGACTGCTATAGTGGCCTTTTCAGTGGCGCCTTGTTGATCACTGATAACCGGCGCTATCAAATTCTTTAAAATGCTTGCAACAAGTGGATGCAATTGAATAAAATATAAAATAAAATATAATCGAACAATAATAATATTAATATAATAAATTAATTAATATTAATAAATAATATTAATTAAAAATTTTAACATTAATTAATTAATATTAATATTATAATTGAATAATAATATTATAATCGAAAAGAAAATATTTAATATTTTATTATTATATATATATGATAATGAAAATTCCACTTTAGTGTATACGGTAAGACATACAAAATTTACTGGGCAGTCAACATTGTTAAGTTAATTCGCACACGCGATTAATAACTAATATATAAATAATAAATTATTTATCCCAGGGTTGCTTTGCTGACGCCCGATGGCTCCTAGGCGACAAAATATTTAAAAAGATGCTTTAAATTATAAAATAAATTATATAATATATATTGTAAATTATATAGTATAATGTTGAATGATGTATTTTGTTCAATGCATTAATTATTAACAAACAATCGATTCTCGCTTATTTGGATCTCTCGATCGCTTGTTGATCGCGAGATATTTTCGAACAAGAAATGAACGAATCGTTAAGAAAATAATTATCGCGTGTAAATATATCGCAATATAATAATAATTTATAATTTTCATTTTCTATTGCTTCAATTTTTATTTTGAATGAATAAATTGCCCAAAATATTTATTTTGATAAATAGCTACCGTCTTGATATGTCTATGAATTTTTAATTGTGAAGATAATTAACCATACAAGCTGATAATTGCTAATTATTCGTAGAGAATGATCGAATTTCAAAGAACGACATATGGAACAGATCGTTCCATTACCTACCAGCTCGAGTTTCGCAGTGCGAATATTACAGCATGCGTAAACAAACATCAAGGTTGTATGTCAGCGGATTTGTTATCACTCCGAAATATATATTACTATATGACAAATATTTAATGCTGTATAAAATAATTTTATGCCGAATATTCTATTTCTTGCATTTTTTATTAATTTTAAAAACCAGATCAGCTTTCCATTATCGAAATTATTTGATCCGGTGATTCATATATTATTCCACGCTTTATATATTGATTATTCTCTGTTACTTGAATTATTTAATTCTAATAATAAATGACAAATTATTTATTGGCGAGAAAAATTGGTATTTTATTTATTAGCTTAATCAGTGTGATACAACTTTATTTGATATGGAAATGTGATTTGACTATCGCTGAACGAGAAGGATGCAGTGATTGGCAGAACGTGTCCAAGACTTACCTCTATAGATTTTCCTTGAGCTATCAGCTTGATATCTCGATTGCACAATACCTGTTATCGGTTTTTGTTGCTTGGATTTAATTTGGTTAATCTATTTAATACATTTCTTTAATACATTCAAAATAATTGCGAAACACGATGGAACATTTTTTATATTCTTAAACTATTAAAAAAAATGTACGCAGAAAAAAAAGAAACAATATAACGCTTACATTAATCCCGAGATATAACACACGAAACGTCCTTTATTTTCTATTGAAAATGATTAAGATGGTTGAGAGATTCTAAGAGGGAAAATGCAAGAGAAGAAGCACCGCGCTTTAATTAAGCAAATTGAAATAGAGGAGTTAGCCGCAACAGCTGAACGAGAAATCGCATGGATGAGCCATGTTCGTCGATGAAATAACCGCGAGGGCCCGCAGGATTTAACCTCCGTAAACGATTTTAGAATCCACCGGTAATTGTTGTTTTACGAAGGCAATCCGGCCGCGGCCGCTTGGTCGTTCCGATAATTCCGATCTGGCTTAAGAGAAAACTGCACTTAGCGGAATCTATACTCGCACGTTGCGCGCTCCCGAATGCACGTCTGCCTCTCTTTCCGCATGCATTGTGGGATATACACACGATTGCAGATTGTGATCGGCATGTATGTATGTGGTTTGCGAACTTTACACATGCCTACGCACGTTGGGGGGTCGTATCGGCTAATTGAATTGTCTCTAAGACCGGCTTATAATTATGGAAATAGCAATGGCGCCGTTTTACCTTACCCTAAAGACATTGTCGTTAGGAATCGTAAGGAATTCTATAACGAAACGATTATTGTGTCTGGGTGTCGTCTCGCGGTAGTGTAATTGCGGGGAAAATGCTTACAGTGCGCGGAAATGATACGCGTGTGAAATTGAAATATTCCTAATGAAGACAATCAGCCTTAATCAAATTAATTAAATGGAATATTTCTAAAATGTTAACGCTTATGTAACGATATGTAATACGAAATATAAAACTTTCTATTATTCATAAAAATAAAATGTGAATTAACATCTTGAATCTTATTCTGAGATGATTATTTCGTGAAATATGATATATGCAAATATTCGCAAGATGATTAATACGCTTGATTAAGTAAGGAAAATGCATGTTATATCGAAGAATTGATGTTATAAGTCAATCGAGAGATTATATTAGGTTTTAGTGCAAAACTTTTGCAGTAAAATTCTTAATAGTGTGTTTACATTGTAAATGTTCGATACTTTGAAAATTCGCTTAATTGCAAATATCTAGAATATCGATGCAGAATTATAGCATGTGTCGTATCGGATGCCGTTCACATGCAATGCGGCTATTGTTAATAAAGCTTATGATGTTCTTGCGAGCTCCGGAAAGTTTAATCTCAAACCGAAACTATGTACTAACTTGTGGGCGACGATGTTAATATTCGCAGCGTAATACTATAGTATCTAATTAACATCATTAATGCCACACTTGATGGATGATGTAATATCATCTTTTTGCACTACTATGTCATAATTGGGAAGCTATTTTTAATCATTTCAGCAAGTCTATTATAATTTTTTAAATTTGTTTCTAAATTTGTTTCCAAGTTTCACTTTACTAACATCTGTCTGTTTATTACAATATTGTAAGTCTCATTACAGTATTGTAAATTATTATTTAAAAGATAAATGCAATTTAAGAGAACAATGTATTCAAAATTTTAATTTTATTATATGAAAAATTTTATTATACCTCAAAAATTTAAATTTTATTATATTTTAATCTCGTTTACACATATACACGCAGAAACAGTCTACCACAATTTATTGTAATGCTGGTTTTTCAAACTTTATTGGAATTTATATTAAAGGAACTTACAAAAGCCATTGTCTGCAATGTGCTTTTTCGCAGAATTTGTATGCACTCGATGCGGGAACGTGTCGCGATGGTACGAAAATTCGTCGATCTCTCAAAGGGCATTTAATTTGGCAGGTTTCGGAGTGAAGTACCGCGCGCGCCAACAAATCGTTTCGGGCGGACGCTTTTAAATTAATGCGACGCTCGGCGGATTAATTCCCTCTTAAATTAATACCATTATGTACGCGTGCGATTTTCAATGAAATTACGCTTTAACGCGATATATCCCGCGTATCGCTGACGCCCAGTCTGAACGCTCTAATGACCATTTTATATTGATTGCGGAGGCCTTAATTATTCTATCACGGAAACGCTGTTTACGATAAAAGCACTTGGCGTTCGCCCCGCTCGCCATAATTTATCCTACGTTACGTTTCCACATCAAAATGTTCATTGTATGATATGGACATAACAGACTTTAATGTTCGAGAGTGTAAAAATATATATTTGCGTAATGCACGCATTATGTGTCAACTCGTTAAGGATTTAATTATGGTCGTTATTTCTATCGAGAGAAAGGTATGTCGTGACAAAAGCTCAAAATATACACTCTTCTTAAAGTAATAGAAATGAACATTTACAAGAAAGATACATACATGGAAAAATGCATATGAATGCTTTGCAATCAAATATATCGACGCTTAAGAGAAATTATGTCATTCGCGTAAAATAAACAGAAGATTAGATAATACGATAGTTTTGCCGCCACATAATCCTCGTGGTATCTTCACGTTCGGACATGTAATTTTTACGAGATATGTATGCTTTCGTGCGGCAATCTTAACGTAACGCGACGAACTTTTCCGCACGTTACGCAATACATTCCGCATGATGCAGGTCAACAGAATACACACACACGCGTCTATAGTCGTATGTGCAAATGACGTCTCTTCCGCACGATTGCGATGCAATCTTGTCCGCATTTTGCATTTTGCACGATAAAGGCTAGAGGAAAAAAATGCGCGTTTTCGTGGGTCTCGGGGGTGAGCTTCGGAAAATATGAACACGTTCACGGTGAGTCGGTTAATTTTTAACGCGGCTACCATCCGTTGACGTATTCCGTCCGGTTCAATGAATGCGGTCTATGGGATTGTACGCTGGGAATTTGCGAAAAGCGGCAAAGGGAGACACATACAGAGAGTGAGAGGGGGGTGGGAGAGAGAGAGAGAAAGAGTGAGAGAGATAACGCGGGACTAAGGGGGCTCGTGAAGGGGTGGACGTGGGTGGATGGTGGATGTCGAAGAGGAGGAGAACGTTTGTTGGTGAATGTCATTCGCTATTGAGGCCGCCGGGTACCAGGGGTCATGAATGCTTGTCAACGGTGAGATATGATGCGCGGATTACCCCCCTCAAACTCCGACATCGGGATCTCCCCTTTTCAACCCTTCCCGTATCCCAGTCTTTGCATCGAACCAAGCGCCGGAGGCAGTCATTCGTAGCTCGGTTAATGCGATGTGAAAATTTGTAGGAAACGGAAGAAACTTGGCAATATCATTCGTCAGCCTCTATATATGCTTTATGATACTTTGTAATTGTTATTGCTGCTTTTGTATTTTTTGCCATAGTTAACATTTTTACGGGTTTTTCCTTTATTACTTCAAAATAAATACGGCAATTTTTCTTATTAAAACTATATTATTCAATAAATAAGGTAAGAATTTTACATAGTTTACTTTTATGTGGCTTACGATGTTATTGCTCCAAACTCTTTAATTCATTCATTGCATTTCGCTTGCGCATTTCTCTCTCTCTCTCTCTCTCTCTCTCTCTCTCTCTCTCTCTCTTCGATTCTATTTCGCGTCTTTCTAGCTATTCATTCCGAAGTGCTAGTCACCACCCATCGCGCACGTGTTCGCGAGAACGTCGATGGACTGGAAAGGGTTTTCTCCTGTAAGACGAGTGGCAAAGGTCTTTCTTTCAGTTTCTTTTCGAACTCCTGGAAATCTCTCTATCGTTGCACTCTACGTGTGTATTCGTTTTCCCCACTGCCCTTCGATACCGCACGCTTTAAGATCGTCTAGAAGGCAACGTGCCACCTTTCGAGTGGCCATTAGAAACGTGAGAGGTAGACGGTGCGACTCGATGAAAAGCAAATACACGAGAGTGCAGCCGAAAGAAAGTGGGCCCACGTACGCAGAATATACGGAAAAATATTGTAGAAATTCAACAGCGTAAATGGAGGAACAGCCATAGAGCTTTGCTTAATAAATAAACAGCCACACATTGGTACGGTAAAAATACACAAACGTGAGAGAGAGAGAGTTAATCGATATAAAAAATAAATTGTCTATCTTTTCCGATGAACGAGAAGCTGAAATTTATCTATTTCTCGACAAGATTCTTCGAAAAGGATAAAATTGTTACCACGAACGTGAAGACTTATATTATCAAAGAGTTCCCGATACACGCTTCTCGCGAATCGTCTTACGAGCGAGGAGCCATTTTCCCAAGAGCATTAGATGGAATTCAGATGAAAGCAAACACGCGGAAACATATTACGCGCGAGAAAAAGTGAAAGATACGTTGAGACAGGGAGCGAAAGGGCGAGGGAAAAGCCGCCGTGTCGGGAGGCCCGTGAAAGGGCACGTCGACGAAAGGGGTAGCGCGACGAATAGGGGGATAAGGAGAGGGAAAAGGAGTATAGCGCGCGCAGGAACTTAGTAGTCGAGGAATGTCGACAGAACGGAACGCGTACGAGGTTGAGGAAGGAAGGAAGGAAGGCTTTCCATCAGGCAAATTGAATAGCATTTGCAGGCTGTTTCGCCGGTAAACAGGCGGATGATAGATGATACCACGGGTCCCCGTCGTCTCCTCTCTTCTTCTTCCGCTAGTAACTCTCGGTACACCTTTGCTCTCACGATTTCTCACATCCTCCACGATCGTTCCCTTCTACCTCTTTATCCTTTCGACGGGCGACTCGCGAGGGGAAAGGAAAACGCGTTCGTTCCGCCGCTCTCGAGATAACTCCCGTGGTCGATGCGACGATCTATCTGGAAGTGTCATCTGAGGAAACCATTCATCAAGCAGTCGCAAAGAAACTTAACGACAGAACGGAAATCGATCGCGACCCGCGACATTGCGCGCCGCCGTGCGATTCTTCGATTATTACGATCAAACTGCTTAGTCTAAAAAATTCTCTTCGTTTAATTTAAGCTACGAATTTGATATTATGGATCACGTTAGCTGGATTGGTTGATTACTAATAAATGAATACGGATATTATATTTGTGTAAGACACACACACACACACACACACACACACACACAATTATGCGTGCTTTAATGATAGCAAAATATATTCTGAGAATATCAGAAGAAAATAGAGAGTTAAATATATATTTTTTTCGTAAATCATTCATGGATTTTTATGCATACATTGTTTAATACAATACACATATATATATATATATACAGTTATTCATTATTCATTTCTGGATATTTTGTGAAGAAATGTGGAGAAGAAACATGTATGCTCTTTTTTCATCTCATAATAATTTCATAGTTATTAAATTAAATAATAAAAGATATAATAATAATAGATACAGTAATGATAGATATTAAATAGTAAAAGGTATATAATAATAATTATAGGTATTAAATTTTATAGGTATTAAAATAAAACAATAGATATTAAATTTAATTATGTATCATGTTCTTTTCGTCTAAAATTTTTTATCCATATACGTATAATGAGCATTGAAAATATTTTAATTATAATTTTTGTCACTTTTATTATATATATTTATAAAATTATATGAGAGAAATGAATAGCATTATGACAACATTATGACATTAAAAATAGAATATTTAATTTTTCACAAAATTTATATGTGCATTGCTTATCTTGTGTTATCAGGTATGATGATGTAAATAACGAAAGCTTTTGGCAACAAGAAAACAAAAAATTCGAAACTATATCTTTAACATTCTAACACTTCTTGATGTAATATATTTTTTTTCTATATATTATTAACCAGTTACACGAGATTTAATTGTTTGGTTAATAAACACTCAAATAAATCGGAAATTATAATTAAGAAATCATTAATTAAATATATTGTTTAATTAAAAAATTGTTTTGGCATAAAATTTAGCACAGTGCTGTGAAACAGCATAAAGGCTACGATTATAATAGATGTGATCGATATTCTACTTTCTAATCGCGCGATGGTATATGGAACTGAATGTGTAAATATCGCATCTGCTCATTAAAAGAATAAGACATTTCATGTATTTGAGATGTAGCTACACTTCGGGAAAGTTGTTCTTGTTTAATTAACTGTCTCACGAACAGCTGCATGCAATACAATCTTTCAATTTATAAATGTTGAACATTCATGTATGACATGAAGAAGCCGATAAAGATATAAATCAGTTTTGCGCAACAAAAGTAATGGTGTAACGCATTAATAATAAGACGAAAAATTCGATACGCGCGAGACTTGGTGAAAAAGTTTATAAAAGACTGCAATGGTATCGCAGTGCCACATCACTGTATTACAATGCATACACTGCAAATGTATACGTAAGCGTTTACTTTTGTTCTCGTAGGGATTATACACTGTGTAAGTAACATGTTAACATCGAGGTTGATCTCTTAATAAATCTCTAAAATTCATGAATTCAAGAGTTTCCGCAGAATGAAGTGCAAACACGTATATATCTCGGTGTGACCGGTAAGCAGATAGCATAATATATTCTTCATACGAAATACACGCGACATGGACATGCCACGAAATGGTATTTACGCGGCCGCATGTCGGCGTGGCAGGCGCATAAGCATAAGGTATGCATGAATGTGTTGAGTTATACCGTAGTCGGTTATAAAATAACCATAGAACGAAACTTGATAACACACTTTCTAACCGGGACGTTGGCGGAGCTGCCGAGTTCCTTCCCATTTACGGGAAACTTTTAAAATGCGTCAATTTTTTTTTTTCATTTTCCGCCTCGGGATGACTGCTCGCCGATACGGTTTCACGAGCCATCGGGATCTTCATCGTCTTTCATTTTTGGACGCGCATAAGGAAGATAGTTTCATATATCATAATATATAAGCATATTGCAAAAAATATTTTTTTCACGGTTATTAAAAAAAAATGTTTTTTTTTTTCCAATATTCGCGCTTCTTTACATTATCTCACTGTACAATTTAAACGTTGCACGTTTTCATGATCTCTTATGCTCTGATAATTTTCGAGGTGGGAATACGTTTTGAGAAACGGCATTAATTAATAAAAGAGAACCCTCGAGATGGCACAGGAAACAAGGTGGCGCTAAATAATGGTGCTACGAATTTTCTGACAAAGTTTTCTTCATTGCTTAATTATAAAAGTTGTTCATAATACAGAAGCTTGATGGAAGGTTAGAAAGTCGCCCCCTGTTTTCGTGGTAATTCCCAAATTAATTAAAAGAAAAGCCCTTTTCGCTTTACATTTCTGCGCTCCTCTTCTTTAAGAAAAGTCTAAAAGTCTAAAAAATAAGAATGCGTATCTTTATTTGACAAAATTTGTACGTATATTTTTATTTTATATTTCACGTATCTATACATATTTGAATTAATAAGAATAAAATAAGTATATTTGTGTGCATAATGCTTATTATGTACAGAATGTACATAAAATAATTATTTCTTTTTGTATGTTACAGGTGAGTTTTACTGTCATATAGCAGAGTATCTGGTTTATAGAAATTAAGCTGAATAGACCGAAAATGGTGAGTGAAGAGATGAATTAAATTGAACAAAGTTATGTCATTATTAAACCTAATGAACATTATAACATTATAACATTACAATATTATAACATTATATAAATGAATATGAATTTATATACAACGCGAAAGTAGCATGTAAAATTTTTTAGTTTCTTTGTTTTATAAGAATTTTTTTCTATTTATATATATAATTTATTAATTTACATTCATTTATAATTTATGCTCTTTCAAAAATAGAAAATGTTCTATATATATGAATATTTTTATATCGAATATTATTGTAATTAAAGAGAGAGAGAGAGAGAGATACGGAGTTTCTGGTATAGAGCGACTATAATGTTATATGTTTTTGCTATGTCTTGAGAATCAATTATTTTAATTGGTGCGAGAAGAAAGCGCACTTGTTCAGCTTTTTCCTCGGTCCTCGATTCGGTGAGATGCCCGACACCCCCTGCAAGAGCTTCCGTGTCTGGGTAGCAATCGATTTTCCACTGACGCCCCCGCCATCCGTCGTCGCCGTCCGTCGTTGCCGTCGTTGTTACTGACGACGAATATTCACGAAGTCATCCGAGTCATTGACATCCAACCAGGCGATAGCAATGGGGGTTGCAGACGAAGTGCCGCAAGGCAAGGGGGTGCAAATTTCATACACGCACGCTCGTCAAACGAGTGTCAGTTTATACGAACGTGTACGATACACGTCTACGTTTTCTTCGTGTTTGTGAAACGTCGATGATGACAAGAACAGAGAAAAATCGAGGGTTTTATAGAGATGCGGTTGTTCACACCTCCCACTTTCTCGATGATTGCGGTATCGGTGATTTTACTGATGGTTTCAAGATGCATTTACGGAACATTATGAAATTTTAAACTTCGCTACAATGTGCTGTACAAAGTATTTAATTGATTGCTTTTTTCTAGAAACAAATCTTTATTACGAGTAGTTAGAAAAAAATTACAATTTTTCAAAAATCATATCAAATTGGATTGCTCTCATAATTTTCATAATTTTTTTTTCATCTGAATGTCATTATTAGACAACAATCGGCTTCTGAGGCCTTAACTGTTCTTATATATTGCAGTTGTGATCACTGTTTTTAATTGTAAATAAAAAACGCGCAATACTTTCCCAAAATTATAGTAGCGCAGTAATTTCCGAGCAATAAAAACGAATTGCTAGAGACTTTCGCAATCATTATTTTGTCGTGGTTTAGTTCGTTTGCAACATAAGTTGCTTTGAATGCGTTACTTTTATTGATCCATTCAACAATACTCAGATATATTGGTAGTATCGTCGTGGAAAGTACATAATCGTCAGACATATACCGACTCGATTAATCGTGCTCGTTTTCCCTCATGTGTGTTGGCTTGTGCTTACTTAAAGTGGCAGATAATAGATTCTTTACTCTAATTTCTACACGACGGAATTTCCGTGTCGCGGCATAGAAAGAGGATGAAGACAACGAAAAAAAAGGAGAACTAAAATTCACAATCGAGTCTGGAAATATCTCCTATGCGCTGGTTTTTGCAAACAAATTTGAAAATAAAAAATCAGAGTTTCAACGAATTAAAAAGTAGCATAAATTTTTACATATTTAAAACGATTTTCTGCTGTTTCACGGAACGAAATCTATAAATTATATAAATATAATTTTGCAAAGTGCTTTTTCAGAATCTTACGTGATCGTATATTACATTTTATTGCGGAATGAACCATCTACAATATTGCTCGACCGGATCAGTTGTCACAAATAATACATTTCGTGCGGCGAAATATGTTCTGAAATACTCTCTTGTAAAAGCATTCTATCACTTACTTCCGCACTTTTCCTTCTATTTAACAGTATCATAGACAGAACAGGCTAATAATATGTTACGAACAAAATTCGAGGGCAGGGGATCGCTCATCTAAACAAGCCTGAGGGTCTAAGGGTCCCCTAGAACTGTCGATCGTTTTCTCCTAGCATCATTATATGCCTTTGTCAGTTCTTTCGTTCTGTTCAATTTCACGCGCAGAGAAACGGGCGTCTTAGGGTGCGTATGTCTGCCAGACTTCCGGCAGGCGATCGTCGAAGCAATCTCATCTACACCGCGAGTTACACGTGCGTCCGGCACTATGTGTTGTTGCAAATCATATAACGTTCAGAGGAGGAAAGACGACTATCGGAGATTTTTGCGCACGCCATGTGGACGGATACACATTTTATCTGGTATTATTAGATGTTTGGTTACCTTCCGATAATTACTCGTGAAATTGCTTCAGTCGGCGCGCGTGTGCCATAATCGATACGCGCGGTAGGATCGATGTGCGCAGCCATTTGCGAATGCGTGTATGTGTAATTGTGTGTGTGTGTGTGTGTGTGTATGTGTGTGTATGAATACGTACGACTCTGCTGTACTAGGCCCATTTCACGTTAGGTATCTATATGGATTCTAATTACGAGGCGAACGAAATGATACCCGATACGATCCGTTCGTCGTCCTCAGAAAAATTGATATCGATTTCCTCTCGATATCGTAATATTTCGTTAGAGTAGCCATATCGGCTAATGAAAACGGCTTCCCCGCTTGTGGAATTCATAACTCATCCTTGTTACGTTGCTGAGCACCTGGAAGCGCTTCTTGTATATCGATCATATTCAATAAATACCTGATGAGCTGTTATCATACAATGGACAGAAATATTTTCAGGACCGAATTTAAGCAACTTAATTGCATGCGTGTCTCGAAAAGTGGATATCGGAAATGCCTGATGCAAAATGAGTGTTCTGAAAGATTTTTTCGCGTGTGTCGAATACCGAGATACAAACGATCAAGTAAAATGATTACCAAGTAAAATGTTAAATTGTCAAGTAATTCGAGAGATAACTTGAATGTTCCTTCGCCCGCTGGACAGAAACTTTGCTAATTTATCCTTTGAAACGAAATGCCAGGATACACACGAGGAACTCTTCCTCTTGGATTCGATAGATAGACGCAAAAGATTGAAGTGCAGGCGGACGCGGTTCGAGCACGGCGAAACGTTTTTCATTCTGTCCGCGTTTACACTTGACATCGTTTGTTCGTAACGCGACAGACGCTAACGAGATTGAATTGGTGAAAACGGGCGGGGTTTATTTGCACGGCAATAAATTTCGGAAAACACGTGTAACGACAGTACGGAAATGCGAATATTTATGAAAAAAGATATATATATATATATGTTCACATTTTCAATCAGACACGGCACTCTTCTCTCTCTCTCTCTCTCTCTCTCTCTCTATATACATATATATATATATATATATATATATATATATAGAGAGAGAGAGAGAGAGAGAGAGAGAGAGAGAGAGAGAGAGAAGAGTGCCGTGTCTGATTGAAAATGTGAACAATTTTTTCGGCTGGTGTTAATTACTTTCGCCTATTTCGTACATGCAGATGTATGTGCGAGACATGCTTCAGCGCATGACTAGCTCTCATTTGATTTTTCTTATTCGCGACTACATCTCTCTGTCTGAATCAGCTTCGGCGAAATGTACACGGGAGATGGGCTTTTCGTGATGTTTCAAACCCCCTCGAGAACACCATTTCAATCTGATAACGCGATGGCTGTTGTAGGAACACGCCACAACAACCTGGTAACACACCGGCCTCCCTTACCCCGTCGCGCACCCCCGTGTTGTCTATATCCTATATTCAACCATCCCGATGTTCAGATGGTGTTGTTTGTATGAGCAGTCGAAACCACAAAGATAGCGAGAGAGAGAACAGAGATTTGAGTGGAGCGAATGCATGTATGTGTGTGTGTTTGTGAGAGAGATGTGAGGAGGTGGGGAAAAAGGCGGTGTGCATAATGCAGGCATGTCACTTATATTGATTGGCTCGTAAAACCCGCGGAAAATGTGGAAATCAATCGGCAAAACAATATACGAATAGCTTGAGCTTGCATCGAAATAGCAGTAGCTTTTGATATTTACACAATAATAAAAATCAAGAAAATTACAAATAGCAAAAAAATTTTAAACAATAATTAACAATCAAAATAATACTATATTCATCACAGCAATATCTCAAAGAAAAAAATTTTGCAACTAAAAATCACGAAATAAAGAAAGTACATAAGTTTCTTGATTTTTATTTTATTTGCAAATTCCTATTAAATCGATTGAGATGTACATAGGATCAGCTAACTGCGTCTCTTTGTTGGATATAATCTTTCATGAAATCATTCAAGATTCATCGCGGATGAGCGCGGAGAGTTCGAAATCGAAAATCGCGAGTAAATCGAGCGCGGTAGTCCTTCCCTAAGATCATGAGTTGTCACAGTGCATTTTTCACTCTCATACTTCCCGATGGC
Organism: Lasius platythorax; assembly: GCA_963971435.1. Lineage (NCBI taxonomy): Eukaryota > Metazoa > Arthropoda > Insecta > Hymenoptera > Formicidae > Lasius > Lasius platythorax. Next base: position 9,862,408 of record OZ020545.1, read on the forward strand.
TATTACGATATACTTTGCGCGACGCGGTGCGGTGCTCTTACGGAGCAAGGAACTCCAATGAGGAGGTTGTTCCGCTGCTTTATGACGCGTGAATATCTGGCGGTCTTCTCTTCTTCTGCCTGTCTCACCTTCCCCTTGCCTTCACCCTTCTAGAACCGGCTCACTTCTATAGTCTTGAGATCTGGTACAATATAGTCAGAGAGAGAGAGAGAGAGAGAGAGATCTCCTCCCTTATTCCGCACTCTTTTTCTTCGCTCGACTGGTAGATGGAATGGGCCATTCTGCCTTCGCTCTTTCCGCTCTTCATTCTCAAACAGTGAGAAAGAAGGAGAGAGAGAGAGATGAAAGAAGAGGCGAGAGAGTTTCTTAAGAGAAGAGCGGATAGGGTTTCGCTTTGGATCGCCAGCCGTGGTTAGGTAACGTTCGGATAACGCCTCGGGTTACCTTGCCATCTCACCTTCGGTGCGCTACCAAGGATTTCAGGGAGGCCGCAGAGGCTTCGCTCTTCAACGAGCCGTATACGGTTCCTGGACGACAGGATGACGCTACCGCCATTAGGATCAGCTCCTACTTTTCTCGCTTCATCTTCTTTTTTCGTCATCCTATCGGTGGCACTTTCAACGAGCGAAACTTGTCGAAGCATTTATACCGTCTAGCTGATCATCTCGGAATCTCTTATCACTTTAATGAATTTTTAAGCTAATCTTTGTGAGCTCTAATTTTCAGAATATTTGAAATATGAAATTTTTATAACTCTCTTTCGCTCTCTGTGTATGTGTGTGTGTGTCTGTGTCATTATGCTAAAAGGTGCTTATACTATTTTGAATATTTTATTCTTCTCTTCGTAAAGTTATTAAATAAATGTATGATGTATATTATAAATTTTTTTTATATGATTTAGATATATATATAATATATATGTATATATGTAAATATATATATATATATATATATATATATATATATATATATATATTTATTATAAGTATATTTTTAAGATATAAAATTTTTAAAATTTTTATATTTTCAATTTCATTATTATTATACTTATTTTTTTTACGAGAGACACATTAATAATTTAAATATATAATCTCACAAAAAATTATGGAAAGTCTGTTCAGTTCTCTGGGGCACTATATGCAGGAAATGTACATATATTTTTCGTCTTCCGGATCCTCTGGGAGACTGCGATCTCTCTACGTTGACGAGACTAGGTACCCACTTCACCTATGTCTCTCGTATATCCTCTCTTACCGCTTTTCGTACACAGAGACATGCACTAAACGCGCGCACGCGCGAGAGTTTCGTCCCTTCAAATAAATGACGCCACTTAGAGATTAGGCGCACGGGGGACTTGGTTAGAGTGGCAGAGAGGTATTTTCCCTGCCTACATCGCGGAAAATGGCACGAGACTGAGTTTCATCCTGCCGGTACTCGTCGTCGATTCCTCTTCCTCTCGAAACAAGGCTGAACGAGTCTCGACACGGATCATATTTAACCGATAACATCCCTTTTATACTTTTATATGAACTCGAAAATTATATATATATAAATAATCTGTGACAATATAGCAGTGACAACTTTCGGAGAGAGATAATGGTAAAGCGCTTTTCTATCGTGTCACGATGAGAATAAGTGTAAGAACGAGATGTCACGGTGATATTTCTACCGGAAAAAAAGGCAGATCATTTTTAACGCTCAATTTTTCGCTTTATTAATACTTCGAGATTATATTAGTAAAGGACAGTATATTTAATCTTGAATTACTTTACATAATTCGCGCAAGGTAGATCAAATTGACATTTAAATCAGTTCGTAGCACGAATCGTATCTTTTGTACGATTTTATGCTCCAATAAGAAGATCTGAATGCTCGATCTTTTCCTGTCGACATGCTCAATCGACTTTCCGGAAACGAATGGCTCGTGTCGGCGCATAATTCTCATGGGCAATGGCGCGAATCGTTCGGTAAAAATTTCGTGAAACTTGGGTTGCATCCGTAGCTCGTCGTGTCGCTAATTCTCCCTTACAGACACCACGCGTGTGCATAATACCGGGCGGAATTAACACGGCGAAAGGGGTCAAAGCAGAATTGTGAGCAACACCGAGCGTGCGATCCAAGGGATAGGATAGCGCGCCAATTTCTCGCTCCGCTATGGGAACGGTACGAATTCTGTATGCGCATACTGTATGTATATATGCCCGTGTAAATGTCCCTAGATTATATAACGTAATGAGGAGGAATGTGATAGGAGAACTGCGCGATATGTTGCACGATATCATAATCTTGGGCGTTTATGCTTCTTACCGAAGCTCAAGCTGCGGAATTTTTTTTTAGCACCGTGCTTTCGCAGATAAAATTTCTAAAGCTATCCCTCGCATTTTTGCAAATTTTACGTGTTAATTTTACTATTAATTTTATTCTGTTAAATATTATTTAAAGTATTTAAAAAATTATGTACGTAATGTGTGTATTAACATGATTGGCACATTTCTTAAAACAATTCTTAAATAATGTATTTGAGATATTGCAAATCATCCAAGTTATTATGCTTATAAGATAGAACATATTTATGCACACGAGCAATCGTAACATGAAAACAAGGTGCGGAATAGGTACACTCGCGAAAAGAAAACCATGTGTTAGAGAAATTGAGATACATTCAAAATTTCTCACGTGACGGTAGGTTATCTGCGTATCATATATGTATATACATGGAAGTTTCCGGAAACTAGGATATTACCCAAGATGGGAATTGCTGTGGAGGAAGATGGAAGACACATCTCAATTTCTTTTTCGATGCACATGCATATTTTCAGTCTCCGAGTAGAAAACTCTCTCTTTCTGTCTCTGTCTCTCTCTTTCTTTTCTCTTATGTAACAGTAACACATGGTCGCGATGTTACGACAACAAAATCGATACCGCGTTTCCGATTCGCGGGAAGTTACGATGCGGCAAAGTCGGAATTTAATGTTTGACACAATTGTATCGCGCGGTCGTACGCAGAATTAATTTCGTACAAGTAACTAATACAGTTAAATGACAAATGTTTTACACAGAATTTAATGAGAGACTTTAATCTGACATAAAGTATCGCACGGAAAGCCGATAGAATAATATTCTTTCACGGAGTGCGCGAAGAAAAAAAGTAATCGAAATTGTCGAAATGTTGAGAACAGGAAAAGAAGTCGGAAGAAATTTAGAGCGTGGAAACCGAGAAAATAAGGCAAAATGGGGATGAAGCCCGCGAAATATCTTGCACGAAAGTGAGCGAAAGATTTTTGAAATTGTGAACCGTGACGACGAGGAATCGCATGCTAGAAACGAACGAGATGCAAGCTGCTTGAAGTCTATTTCGACTTTGCATCGTATTTTGCTTTTGAACATACACATCGCAGTTACTCGAATAAACGTTAAATTTATTTGGCTAAAAATGTGCCTAGTGCAATTTATATTATAGCTGAAATGTATAATATGTATTTTATATTGTTTCATATATAACTTTATTACCTAAATATTGATGTGGATCAAATGATTATTATAAACCTTTTTCACTTTTCAATTATTATAATAATTATTTTATTTCTTTTTATCCGTTCTGTTTTTTTTCTCTTAGTTTATATATGTACATATATTGTTGGCAGTATGTATGAAATAATTAATATTTAAAAAACTAATTATTAAGTGCAATCAAATTTTTTATTTGTTATTTAAACAAATAATTAATCAAATAGACTGCATAATTATAAAAAACTTTTTTTTATATTTAAAAAAATATAAAAATATAATTCTTGTATAAATAATTTAAATAATTATACATAATTATACATTTTAAACGCAGTGATTAAATATTTGTATTTTTGAGCAATTATTTTTTTAAATAACAAATAATAAAAATAATTTGCTCACCTTATGGTTGCTCTGCGTCCATCGTTGTCTTCATAGGCCTTCTTCTCCTCTCTTGTTCATTATTTTGCTGTTTCTTCATGGCACTTATACGACATTCATTCGCGAAAACACGGTTACTTATGATCAATAAAATACGATAATCACGCGACACTTTGCACGACACTCCCGATATTAAATGCACATAATGCATATTTTATTATATTGCGACGAAAGGACAACTATGATCGACAACTATAATATGCTCGGCACTCGAAAATCATGCTGTCAAATTCATGCGTCATCCGTCGCGACGATGCTGTTTGCTGCTAACAATAAGTGCACACATTTTTATTAACATTTAAATGTTACATGAAAGTAATGGCAATTAAATATTGGCAACGTAAGGGCAATTTTATTACTTTGTATTATATAAAAATAAAATTAAAATTAAACTAAAAAATGAATATATGTATATACGCGGAATATTAAATTATACAAGTATGTTAAAGCATAGAGATTAATTATTTATTAAACGGATTAATGTGTCACGGATTTACGGAGCTTATCCTTATTATTCGATTCTGCGATTCGATCATTTTACTGCGCGTTTTCAATCTGAATTATATTTAGATCGTCGAAAAGTCGAACGATAAACATCGGACGAAATATATTTCACTCTAATTGTAAGTATATATTTATATTTCATTCAATGCTTTATCGTTCGACTTTTCGATGATCTAAATTTAATTCGGATTGAGAACGCACTGTAAAACTATCGAATCGCAGGATCGAGTAAATAAAATAAAGATAAGCTCCGTAATACATTAATCCGTCTAATAAATAATTAATCTATATTTTAAAATATTTGTATAATTTAATATTCTGCGTGTATATTATATCTGCAAACTGTAATATTAGAGAATATATACTGATTGACAAATGCTAGAGAACACAGTTGTACTGCTGTACGAAAAATTGTTTTTTAGCAATTATCAATCAGTGTAGTTTGGCAATTGTGCACAATATAATAAATTTCGCGAAATACGCGTCTTGACAAATTCCAACACTATACAAATGCCGAATTTGTTGTGTGATTAATAAATAATAGAACGCAGTGTTAATAACAAATGTTTAAAAAATAATAACTTATTAATTAAACGTGTCGCTATACACGACTAGTCTCGAAGTCGATCTATAGTGTTTCTGCAATGTTTTATTAATAACCGAAAAACACGAAAATGACATCAGCTTCTGATATCACACAATATTTTGCGAATGTAGATAATGACTAATTAAGAAATGCGATAAACCGACAGGAATTCACAATTGAAATTCACAATATTTGTAAGCATAGTATATTTCCGTTGTGAAATATATGTATGTGTTATACGTGTAATGAACAGTCGATATATCATGTTTTTTCATTATTGAAATCAAATAGCCGTCACCATAATATTTTTACGTATCATTTAGCAGTCAATTACTTACGTGAATTGATAGCCGCTAATAAATTGTAAGAAATGATCACGTTTTACGAAAAGTAATGTGACGGAATAATGTACACGTGTAGCAGCTTATGCCGTTGCCTGTTCGCTCGAATTTTACCGCACGAAAGCAATTTATTTCACAGTGCGTTAAATATTTCGTGGCGATAACAAATTAATGATCACACGGTATTCGCGCGGCGCTTGTATCTTACGGGCGCATAGCGCCCTCTGTTTATAGACTTTGTTATTATTCGTGGCCTTGGCTTGGCACTCATACGACGGCGAGACTCGAGCAAGCAGGTAGTCGTTCTTCCGTGTATCATTATATTACTCTTTAAAACGCGATTATTCCTTATAATTTTTACAATTACCTATCGACTTGAATAATTAGTTAACTCCTAGATACCAAATCTATGGTATGGCGATTGATAAATACTGAAACATAGGATTAATATTACAAGTACATCGCGATGTCGCTTGAGGTTAATCTAAAAATAATAAACGACGCATAAGAATACGGCGACAGCTATCTGATTCAGGTAATGAAGAGGTAAGATATAACGATTATTGATTAATAATACGTATATTCGGGAGATAACTTTTCTAGTATGAAGTGAGAGGAGCGGAAAGTTATTGAATAGGAATAGTTATGGAATATCTCCGTGTGTCTCTCTATTCAGGTTACGTTCATTTGGCGATCGCGCAACCTTGGAACATATATACATATATATATGTATATATATACATACATATATAACATATATATGTTCGCAACGTTCGTAGAATCATTCCATCTTTGTTGTTCACTGAAAGTGAAAGACAAAGATAGATAATGCTCGCGAGTATTACGATCGCCAAGTGGAACGTAGCGTGAAGCATATGAAGTACGCCAAGCGGAACGTAGCCTGAAGCATATGAAGCACGCTTGAAGCGTATGAAGCGCGCATGCGCGTAGACCGCGTGCGGCGTCGCCGCGGCGTCGCGTGGCTGTTCATTTTGGCGGGAACACGGGATTAGGTCGATGTAATTACGTGTGATGGAATATCAAAGTTATTGAAGATAAACTTATCGGGACTCTACTGTGCTGCGTTTGCTATACTGAATTTCGATTGTGTATCTATATCGATTTATCGCATCTTTTAATTAGTTATTATTTCGATTCACGTAATATTGCGCGGTGAAGCCGATGTTATTTTCGTGTATTTCGGTTAACAAAATGTCGCAAGTACGCTATGGATCATCTTCAAATTGGATAACGTCGTCATGTATTTAATTAAGTATAATCATTATTAATCCTGTGTGTGTTTTAATATTTATCAATCGCGTACCATAGATTTGGCATTTGAATATTATAATAATTTGTCAAAAAGTGTATGTAACGAGGTTAATTTGAACGAAATTTGTCGTATAAACGGAGGGAGGACAAACCTGTTTATATTTTCAAATATTACAGTTATTACAGTCCATAAATATTCATTTTTAATTTTAACTGTTTAATTTTCATTTATATAACGCAAAATAATAACATTGCTCTAAAAATGCGAACGGATCGTAGCTTTTGCATTGTCCTCTAGTCGCCATGTAATAAAATGCGTGTGATTAACGTCAAGAGTGTCATGAAAACTGTCGTGCGATTGTTGCATTCTGCTAATTAGCGCGCGCGCGATCCTAATTAACCGTGTTTCGCGAGTGAGTGCCATGAAGGACCAGCAAGAGATGAACAGGAGAGAAGGAGGAGCAGGAGGAGGACGTCTAAGGAGGAGATGTCGGACGACGTTGCAGCAACTGTAAGGTGAGTCAAAATTATAAATTATGTATTATTTATTATATACATATATATATACATATATATGTTTGTAAAATTAATTACTCATTTATTTCCGCAATAGTGAGGATAACACTTTAAGTGTGGAAATAATTATTCGCGAGATTTTATTTAATTCATGTTGTATCACAAGCAAATACGATGTATCGCTTCGGTAATACGAGCATGTGATTTTTCAAAGCACATTGAAACGCGTTAAAAGAAAAAAAAAAACGAAACAGCGACAGTTTTTTCGAGTAGATTTAATTTCTACGCCTCGAATTACATAAAATGTATAAGTTTCAAAAAATCGAACATTTACTTCAAATTCTGTAATATATATGTATATATATTTCTCTCTATTTATCTCACGGAGATATTTTGTCTGAGTATGCGCATTATGATAGCACAGTGTGTTACGAAAAGTACATTATGAGAGTACATTAGCTAAATCTTGAAAACTAGAGTCTAGGGACCGGCATGACATTCCTCGGATAAAATAGTAAAATGTAAAAGTCGGTAGAAAATTAGACAGAAATGAAGATAAAGCAGAGATGCGCGTGGTGAATACATATCGTCGAAACTGCACGAGGTGCAGTTGGAGGAGAGAACGTGATGAGAACGCACGAGCCGCATGCTTTTTTGTTAAACACGTACATATTTCTTATGGAATAAATTTAGAATAGCTTTGCACAACAGAAAGAATTCACTCAACACGCAACCGTAACGTGGATTTATAAACTGTGTTCAGATAAATAGAAAATGTCTCGCGTGTACTCGTATACATCACAATGCATATTCTTACAATTAAAATCTTTTTATAAAACTGTTCTTATTTAAATATTAATCTAATATGTCAGAGGGGATTTAAAGGTGCAATAATATAAATAAAATGTATTTTTTTTTACTTTCTTTCTTACATATTTTTAACTTAGAAGAAATTAATTAAATAATCGTAAAAAAATTATGAGCAAATTAATGAGATAGCATATTAATTTTTCGAAACATTTTTTCTCGTCGCGATTGACGAAAATAACATAATAGTATTAATGAATATATTTTTCAATGATCAAATAATTTTGCGAAAGCAAATAACAAAATAATGAAAAACTTTTAATAGCCCATTTTAATAGCCCATTTTAATAGCCCATTTTAATAGCCCATTTTCCGTTAGTTAGATATAAAATAATGAATTTTGAAATTATTTTAATTATTGGATTCACGTAAAGTTTAGACATGAGATGAATAGAGAAAAGGCAAACGTAGAAATGAAGATATCAAAATTTCTCAATCGTAAAATTTCTCACGTGAATATATATATCTGCATACAAAAGCTTGTCAGAATAGCATTTAAAGCAAAAGGCATAATGAGGAGCTGAGAAACTCACGCAAGTAGAGAAACTCTGCAGCTTTTCTCTATATGCAAATGCCATAGGGCAATTTATGCCATGTATAATATGTATAATACGATCTTTTCATTTAGAAGAATCTTATCCAATTTTTTCGAGCAAGGAAGTTTTCTTTTGCTCATGCCAATTATTTATATAATTATTATTGTTAACAATTAAAAATTTTAATTTTAAATTTTCTCTCTCTCTCTTTCTCTAAAAAAATAAAATTACTGAAAATAAAATATACATAATGGAAAAGAGAAAAATATTTTTTAACAAGAAAATTTATTAAAGTAACGAAAAAAAAATATTTTTGAATTTGTATATAATGCGCGCGCGCGATCTCAGAGACCAATTGTGATGAAGGTTAAATATCTTTTCGGGGGAAAAATATATATGCAATTTAGGATATAGTAACATCAAATTATTAACATCACTCTTGATAATAGCAGTGCTAAAATGTTTCCGTATTCATTGGGCTTAATCCGTTGTCGCGCGAACTTTTTCACTGGCTCGGTCGCGAATAAAGTTAATGCAGCAAACTTTTAAGTTTCTCCTCGCGTTCGCGATGTTGTGTAATCATTATTATCTAGTTAGAATTTTCCACGGAATTTTCAACGAAGTTTGAACGAACTTGCGTCTTGCCTCTTTCGTTTGCAGTATAAATGTTATTCGCGTCGTGCGTTGCGATTTAAATAGCACGAAGCAATATCATTTAATTAATTAAAACGGCTGTATATTTGTTTCTGCAGTAAAATTCTGCAACTGGAAACCATCGAAACTCAGCCATTTTCGGCGCTTCATACCTACGTTAAAAGGAATCCGATTTTAAATTTCGACCACATGCCAATATAAAATGTAAAGCCATATCTGAATTGGCGTTTCTGTGTCAAAAAAAGATTATATATATCCACAGTTTCACGGCTCTGGAAAATAGCGAGCGGTCAACGCGTTATACGCACAAATAAACAAAAAAACTGAACGATAACGCGTTTTTCACGATATATACATGCATATACATATATACATTCGACGACGCTCAATGCCGCAGCCGGTCGGTATTGCCGGCGATATATCTCGGTCTTTATCACGTCGCGAAATAATTCGTTAACAACGTGTTACGGGAGTACGGCGTAATTATCAGGCTACTACGGTAAGTCCGATGTGCGCTCACGCGGCGATTGCGAACGGCCAAAGGCTGCCTGTCTGCCTGCCTGTGTGCTCTGCTGATTTACCGCGATTCCGCTCCGCGGCCGAGGCGACGCTCTAATTATAGCCATGATAACGTTTTACGCACGCTTAGCTATAACTCATAGGAGAAAATCTAGCGCCGGGCGTACTTATCGGCGCGGTCGCGCTACCGCTCTATAAAGTAGATTAGGTAATTCGCGGCGTAAATGTTAAACGATAGGCGGGACTGCTGCTCTCCCACGACGCTTTCGAAGACTCGACACTCCTCGTAACTGATACCGCGCGATTCATCACGGACGATAAATTTCCGAGGTTTAAACGACCGCGTAATTCGAAGAACACCGTCGGGATACGTGAAACACGCGCGTTAACCGAAGAAACTTTGTCGCGAACCTTTATCGCGACTGGTGAACGTCCGCATATCGCGCGCCATTTAACGGTCTCGGGAAAGTGTATCGTTATTCGAGGGCACTAAAAAGTCCGTTGATTTTAATGCGAGATTGTTGGCGAAATTCGCTAATGTACCTAAATCGTAAATATGTTGCGCGCAAACTTGGAGAATGGAGAATCGATGGAGAATCGTGTAATCGACTCCTTTGATGTTGTCGATAATTCGAGCAATAGAAATATTTTAGTACTCAATTTCGAATTTTCCATTTATGCCAATATAATTATTCGTTGATGTACTCATAAATGCAAAAACTCAAATTTGCAAAACTCGTTAAACGTATTACCGAATATTTATGGAAAACCGAGATTTTAAATTTTTAATGAAACGATGTATAATTTTATTTTATTTGCTATTAGTGGTATTAAAGTACATTAGCCTCCACATGTTCAACAGATCAATATCTCCGGGAACTAATTTAGAACTCTTGCAAAATTGAGTATGCTCTCGTCGTCGAGTACATAACTCTTTTTCGAACCGCAAATGTTTTTCGCCGACTAGATGAATATCTATGAGATAATGGTGCGCCATAACTATCCCCGACGATTAGACGAAGCGATCCGTTGGCGGAAGCTCCGTCGGAATTTACTATGTCCGTCTAATTATAATCTGTGCTCTCCGGAGTGAGACAGATCCGACGATAGAACAAGTCTATAATGGATTCCGCAGAGGCGGAAACGATTGTAATCACCATTCGTCACTGGGCAAATGGAGATTTGGCTTTCCGACCTTACCGCTATTTAACACTGTCGTAAGTTTTCGAAACGTTTCATTACCATAATTTAACATCCCGTTCGCATGATATTAACGTCGCCGTGCTCGGGTCGACGCTAGTTATACCGGGAGCGCACGCTCGCGTACTAGCGAGAATGATACGTCAGAGCGAGTCGACTTATTAAGAGAGAAACGAACGACCGACCGCGCTTTTTTTTTTTCTCTGCGTGCGCGCGCGTTCGTAACCGGCGTTATCCACAAAAATTCATTACCTGCAGAGACTTAATTAGACGTACCGGTGGGACGACAACGTTTTAAAATCATGACATAAGCCACGCATCGTAATATCGCCGGCGTACAAAGGACGGAGTAATTTATCCCGCTCTAATTTATTAAATCAGCCATGTATGGGAGCTAACGCTGATTAATAAAACGTGTATTCTGAATTACGATATTGGAAATTGGTTCAGCTATTCACCGGCACTCTTTGTGCGATGGCGTTTGATATGCAGAAATAATTCGATATAATCCATTTTAAGCTTAAATTAAAGTTTTGTATGATACGATGCGAATGCATTATTTAAGATATCATAAAAGAATTACTCGAAAACGTTATTATAATTACAGCATCTATTTTGTATGCTTAATTCTTTACATCAAACTAAAAATGCTAATCGATTTCCGGGGACCACAATTTTTCCATGAAACCATTGAACGATGGCGAAAAGTTAAACATCGACGTTTCGAAGGAGCCGACCGACGTGAACGATTAATTTCATCGACGTGGCAAAGTTTCCAATTGCAAATGTAGCAGATGTACCTAGCCAGAGGCTACTAGGGCGATCTCTCCGCCGGCTGAGCTTCGCTCCGGCCGCGTCAGCATTTGGACGATTGCCTCATTCAGGCGGGAGCGAGATAGTTTTTCGGAAAAATGCTGGACGCGCAAGAGAGATTGCGATAGAATAGTAACGACTGTCCGCGGGTCGTAGGAGGTAAGCGAAAGAGGGAAATCGGCGGGCCAGCGAAGCGTTCGAAAGAGATAAAAAGAAATCTGCGAGATAGAGGGAACGAGGGTAAAGTAATACGGACGGACTAAAACAAACGAAATCTGGTCGGTTGAAGCTAATTTCCTTTCTTTGGTCTGCTTTAATTCAATGGAGACATCAAGATATCACTTTTACACACACACACACACACAAGTCAACATATTGCATCGTAAAATTAATAAATTCAATAAGAAAAGAGATAATTGTATGATATCTTCTTCAAGTAAATCTTAGATATATCTTTTCATGACTTAATATTCTCTTATGTTACTACATTATGTCAGTCGTTACTTTTCGAATTAGCACATTTTTTATGTATGAGGAATAGAAGATGAAATTTTTACTGTACTCTTTTCACTGTATGTAACACACGATTACGCGGCGGGGAAATGATCTTCATAAAGATGACATGGAATCACTAACAGCAAAAACCAGTCAGGCATAATGAACTTTAATTAATGATTGTCTGGAATTCGTTGAAACAGAAGTAAAAGTCCACGGAGAGAGTAGAAGCGTATACATATAATTTACCCGAAACAGTAACGATGCTGAGAAGAGAGAGTTTTCAATAATAATTTAATAACAATATAATAACTTCTGTTATCTTTTATATCATTATATATCACGGTAATAATTATTTACCTACGACTTAAAACATATCTATTGAAAATCACGTTCAAACCCCCGGTTATATAATGCAATCTCGTCCTTAATACCACAAACGATTTTAATTACGCGCGACGCGTATGAACGCACGTACACGCGAATACGTGTGCACACGTATCCGCCTCTACGCAAGCACGGCTTTACGTGAGCCGTTTGCGCCCGCGCGCGCGTATCACGCTGCCTACCTCGGCGAGTTAACAATGTAGGGGTTGCAGCCATGCATGATGAATTCTGTCTGGAGTGCTGGCACGACAGGAAGGCAGCAAGTTCGCGCAGGTACGCCCGTTGCTGTGGAGGGTACGCTTAAGGTAGTGCGGGTCGAGAACTGGTAGGTAGCGAAGGCGTCTGTTTTGACGAGAGACGGCGGAAGAGTGACAGTGAATGAGGAAAGTGGAGCGGGGTTGAAAAGGGGAGGAATTGAGAGACAGGGATCAGAATCATGAAGCGGCGAGGCGAGAGGCAGAACTTCCTTCAATAATGACGTAGTTCCCCCCCCCCGACAGGAGTCTTGTTCCAGCCCTTCTCATCGCCTAGTTACACTCTTACGGACTTAATATCCCTTAACGACAATTTTCAAATAGACGTTCGACGCCTTGTGCGATATTCGTCTATCCGTCAGCCTTCTTATTGAGTGACGACGCTGTCGTTCCTAGCTTGAAATCTATTACATTTTTTAGTGAAAGAATAGCGTCACATTTGTGTTTGATTAGACGAGAATAAATGCGATGTTAAGAAATAAGTATTGATATTTGTGTAGAATATTAATTAGTTGAATTTTTCATAATTTTTATATTTTGGTTTTGGTAGTATTTTCCAATTATGTTAGATATTAATCATGTCAGTTTGATTGGATATTGTGATACTTGAACTGAATAGCTCGATAAAACTAGAAATATCTTCCAAACAAAAAATAATAATAATTTTAATATTTATATGTAAAAAATACAATGTTGCAGAACAAAAATATACTTCTATATTTAAAGATCGATATCTTTTTCGAGAAGAAATTTATAAACGGTAACGCGTGTGCAGTTTAAATTTTCCAAGAATTCTATAGAGAAATTCGCATGCACCCTCGGTTTTTGTCCAAAAAATAAAAAAAAAATGAACTGAATTATGCGAGTTATATTCCAAACACGTACCTCGTACTTGAGAGGTACCGTCGAAGTACTCTGTAGAGAATATGTTATAATCTAAGCACGTGACATTTCCATTATATCTTCCCATAGATTGCTGCCGTACATTCATAACCTTTGTCAATCTTACTTAATAGTGAGACATAAATTATAAATTATATCTCCTACCTCTTGATAGCGAATATATTTACGCAACAATTATTTTCCAAATTATTTTCTCATCGTAAATATTAATTACACTGTCACAGTTTAATTCTTTGTACTCCACACATTTTTGCGCGACGCGTTGATAATAATTATTTATTTATTCGTGCACAAATGTTTATAAATTTAAATGCGTAAATTCCATATTTGTTGATGTTTATATTAAAAAATATTTGCATTCTTTATTTATTATTACTTATTCTTTATTATAATAAATAAAAATTACTTCAATTATTAGAATTCCAAGACTTGGCATTAAGAGCATAATATAAAGATAAATTGCAATATTACAATATTTTTATCGTTATGTAATTAAAGTAAAGGATTAGCTCTGCTAAAGAGTAAAGGAGGAAAATCAGGCGCAAAACGTAGAAGCACCTATTAAATTATAATCGACTACGGAGACGCGTTCCGAGTGTCACAGTAGCAGGATGGACAAGTCGGTCGTGGGAGAGACAGGGAGAGAATATTGTACGATAGGCTGGGAAGGCGTGGTCACACGAACGGAAGAAGGGTGACTTTGACCCTCTCTCCGCGATCGGAATCCTTATCCCGGAGGGGTTCTTCCCTCCTGCTCTGTCGTCTCACTTTCTGCCGCGCCCGCACATACATGCGACTTACGATGCATGATGCGACGATGCCTGATGTATGCGCACCCTCTCTTCCTAGTCGGCTGCTGCGAGGCGGAACACGCGTTAATATGCACTTGTATGCGTGCACGTCTGTGCTCGCACACTCGCGTTCTGCGCGATGCAACCCCGCCGTACGTGCGTTTACCAATACTTTCAGGACGTCCCGAGCAACGTCAAAGAGTCGAGGTGCGATGCAAGAGGTGCAAGGGGGAGAACATGAGCTCAGAGAGGGTGCAGTAGAGTAGGAGAGTGTCTAGACGGACGGGGTGGTTAGGCTGGCTAGCTGACTGGCTGGCTGGCTCGCTGGCTGGCTGGCTGGCTGGCTGGATGACTAGATGGCAGTTGCGACGATGTGCAGAAATCTGCATCGCGTCGCGGATGCATTGCGAAAGTAAAGGGATGAAGAGAGAGAAGATAGAACTTCTACTTTTTCAGGTTGTCTGTTTTAAGTGAAGAGCGCGGTGTGTCCGTATATGCATATCTATCTACCCTTACGAACCGTATTAAACTAGCTGGCGGGGAGAGAAAGCAGGTCCTTTCTTTAGAACGCGAACCCTTACTTTAACTGAGCGTAATGAGAGCCGCGCGACTTTAGACGCCGCCTGCGATTGGTCGTCGTTAAGGGCAGACGAAAAAGGGAAAATATCCCTCTTCGATCCTCCTTCTTTTACTTAACCGTCTGGAGATCGTGGTGGCTCTTTGAAATACCAGGCTGTGTATTTTTATTTCATAACCTCCATATCTGAGTGTTATGACTGAAAACTTTTATTGTTTTTATATTATTAGTACCTAGACAGCACAGGGCAAAATATCTAAAAGCTGAAAAAGTAACAGAGAAACAAATGTGCAAAACTTTCTTAAAACGTATAAAAATAAAACTCTTTATATTGACTTTGTGACATCATACATGCATATTTGTAGCTACATACGTCGTGATATCTTCGGTATTCTAAATGAACTTTAACTTTTCCGAATTGATGCGTCTTTTACTCTGACATTTTATGAAGATACCATATTTTTTGTATCTGCTTTTAAAAGTATCTCTCTTTTTCAAAATTATGAGTTGTGAGAACTATTAATCTAATCTATGAATTCATATGTGAATATATTTGAAACAATGAGTTGCGTTTGTAAAATATCATTTTCTTAAAGAGGTAGAGAGATGATATGCATTAACAACAATGTTTTATAACTTTTATTAATGCAAGTATCCATATAATAAAAATAATAGCATTTAAATTCGATTTTAACGAGACGATGCTTTACATTATCGAATTGGAAATTTTGCAGATATTGCTGCATATAATTTCTCATAAAACATATCTTCATTTAATGTAATTTTGATATTAGCATAAACATTAAAGTTACAATTATTTCACGCAGTGAGATCTTATGAAATAATTATTCTATGCGAAAATACACGGTGCGGTATTGGAAAAGTCATGTGCTCGCGTATTTCGCCTCATTAATTTTGTATTGAGTCCACAAATGGCGCCCAAGTGACGACGCATCCAATACGCGCTACGCGAATTTCCATAAATTACACATCATACTTGCATAATTTTAATCAAACAAACACGTTCGAGCTTTGGGTCAACGAAAATGTAACGAACGATTTTCCGATAGCTCGTTTACCGATCGATTATAACACACGAATATGTGTGCAGCGAGTGCAGCATGCATTATCTGCATGTATTACGCGCACGGGAAATATCTCGCCAATTTATTCTACACACACATACACACACATTTAGCAAATTGTCTGCATAAATAAAAAGAAATTATAAGAAATTACCATAATTGTGCACAAACTCGCCTGCGCACACGATTCAAGCGCAAGCTGTACAATTATTGATTGTATAAGTACGATGTAAGTTTTCGAGTGCTATTGAAAAACTAATAGAAACGAGACGAATTAAACTCGATATTCCGTGGCTTTGGCGTTAAACTTCGGCGCGATCCAAAAAGAGATTTGCGTTGAAACGAGAAGCGTATAATACGACCTCGTCTTTAACAGCATGCGGCGAAGAAAGATGAAGCCTTTTTCTATACCACATTCTACACAGCTACCGTGCGCTCCTTTAAGTTAACTTAGCCCTCGTGCTTCATATTCGATTTCAACCTTAAGCCGATCGTCCCTTCGACAGGGCTACTCACGCACGTACGACAGAAGCGCTGTTTCCCTGTTACAGCTCTCGCTTTCTAGCGTGCATGTCTCATCTTCGGCAACCGGATATCACAACCCTTCGCGTGCAATATACGAATTTGCTTCCGTTCTGCATGACAGACATGCGGTGCCCGAACTCGAAACGGATTGGCGGAATTTATTTAACATCCAAGATTCGTTTGAAAATATTACATGATTTTTACTGTGGGAGAAACGTGATTCAGAAGAATATTCCCTTCTTCCTTGCAAGTAATTTAAAAATCGAGAAATTATACATATGAGGAAATACGCGATGTAATATTGCATTAAAAGAGACAGACGAGTAATTTTCTAATTTATTTACATAATGTGAAACGAAGATGACGCTTTTGCTATATCGGATTATTAATTAAATTTATAAAACTGAAGGAAATATACGAATAACTGTAAAAGATCTTTAGAACGTATAAATTATCTGTTGGTAATTGCAATCTGAAAACTATTTGAATGGATGAAGCCATTAATGGTATTCATAAGAGCGTAAAAAGCAGCAAACTCGTAACGTATGCACGAACATGAGCGGAACGAACATTGTGGACTAATTCCTATTTCAATCACAGACTCTGATATTGTATGTATATATAATCCGATAATATGAGTTAATTATTTTACATAACATACACGTGTTTCGCTGGTTTGCCATGCATAACGGAAGATGGGTATTAACGATGTGAAACGTCTTTTTCAATCCATGATGATATCAAGCGCTTACATGCAAAAGAATGAGTGAAAAGTTATTATTATCAACGGGGCAGGTGCGTTGGGACCGCGAATTATCTGCATCGAGTTCGGAACGTTAAGGGCATGAAATTGGTATTTTGAGCTATAAACGAGAGCGTTGATAATTCGATAATATCGGATATTCGGCCAGGCTCGCGCTTACAGAATCGTGCCCCGAGCGGCGGATCAAATTTGTATCTACTTCAAGTCACAATGAAATATAATATTAGGAATTATATTCATAAAGAAATACAGAGGATCGCTAACGCGTCGACTTAATCTGTGACAAAAACTTGGTGGTCATTATTGCGAAATGTAAACAAGAACATACTTAGAAACTGTAATCGTACACACACACATTATACAGATATCCCAAAAATCTTGCATATTTTGATTAAAAATGGTAAATTTAAAATAAATTTTATATGAGAGAAAAATATTGATAACTAATAAAAGGCAACAAAATCTTTTGTTTCTTTTTGTACATTTTCTGCAGAAATATGAGAAACGTCATCTTAACAAGATGATATAAGAGTTAGCGAAACTTGACATGAGAATCGTCGAAATGTTTTTTATATATAAAAACACTAAAAAAAATCTTATCTTTCAATATCAATCATTAATATTTCGCAAGAAATTTATTTGAAATTTACTTTATTTTTCTCATTAAAATATGCAATCTTTAATGCACTTTACATAAATGATAGATGAATGCCAATTAAAGTTCAATCAATATTATAAAATATTAATTATCATTCAAAAATTAGAATTATTTTGGCCGCGGAAAGAATTATTTTTGCTTACGCCGAAACAAAGTGATCTTGCAGTTTTTGATATTTTACACGATACAAATTATGTCGTATACTAGATTGCAAGCGCCACCGCCGTCCAATCTATCATCTCCGCGTTTGCAGGGTGCGGGCGAAAAAAAGCTCTATTTATCTAGCGCGCGAGCGCATCGTAGCGGCGTTACGATAACGTGGTGGCGATTTTATTGCGCTTTTAGTGACGTGCCGGCTGTGTTATATACTATGTCTGACGAGGAGTTACGATGGTGCGGACACACCTTCTCCGGCGGAAATGGGCGAGCAGAACCTATACACTTAATATCGCGGAAGTTGTGATTAGGTAGCATGACGTGTAACGACGCTCGTAAACCACGCGGGAGCCACGTCGCGTCGCGTGGCTTTCCGACGTCTCCCTTGGCGTGCACCTGTCTGGCACGATACCAAAGCTCGATCGACGGGCGTTTATCGCACAAAGGTGCCGATAAAAGTTATCGCGACGGGATTAAATCGGCCGCCGTTTAGCTGTTCGCGCTGGAAAAAAATTGATAGAATTGTTTCATTAATTTGTCATCAGGTTTGTTGAGATTTTTTTAGGTAATATTTTATTATGAATGTAAAATAACATATATAGAATGCGTCCTCGAAGTCGCAATACAATGTACGATATTGCGAGAAGACACAATTTATTATGAAAATATAAATCAAAACTAAAGAATAATATTTTTTTATACGACATTCCATTTTCTCGAAGAAATGTTTTTGAAAGTTAGAAATTTAATATAAAATATATATAAATATATAATTAATATTTAAGATATTACTGTGGAGAAATACGGAGAGAAATAGCTCGATCGGCTTTTTTACATTGAATCTGGATCGGACGGGGATTTATGAAAATCGTTATAACAAATTTACACGCAGCATTCGCGCAAGAGTCAAGGCGGAAAATGGGAAATCGTTGCCGCCGCGAATCCAGAGCTTAACGAGATGAAATTGTAGCGCTCACCCCGTCCTTTCCGCCTTCCGCGAACCGCCCCTCGTGCACGAGGATTTAAAAACCGGAGGAAACGATTCACACGGTTTTTTTTTATCAGCGTACCGGCGGTGCGATATTCCACTTCGACGCTCGCGCGCATGTGTTTTGCCAACCGCGCACACACAAGCGAGGTAAACGCGCTCGTTGCCCTTAAAATAATTAAATCGTTCACGTGTCTAGCGAGCCGGCGCCGCGTGCATCGTTCGTTATGGGCAGCTGAAAAAAATCGATGGGCGAGATTTTTTTTTTTTTTTTTTAAATTCATCTCAGGGTGTACCGATAACACCGCGCACATTACAGATTCGTTGCGGTCCGCCGGCGATCGGCGCGCTCGATACGGCGCGGCGGATCCGTTGACCGACCGCGCGTTTCGGTGTTTTAATGGGTCGTTATTGTCAATAACGATTGGTTTTATGGACGAACAAATGCTGCGTTACGGAGAGCTCTCCGCATGGTCTCTCGCTTGTACACATATGACGTTTCCGCCGCGCCTCCCGTGAACTGTCCGATCGATTTTTCGTTTTTTGTCAGTAATTATAACAGACATGCTGTTGCAAAATTCGCTGCTAAATTGACATATTCTGCTTAAGTAACACAACTTGTCAGATATTCAGCCGGATAAGATCTTACAATTAGATATCTTAATTAAAGACAAATACATGTTTTTTATCTTAATGATCGAGATTTTATAATTTGCTATTATAAGTCTGGGAAAAATAGAATAATCTTCTTATCAGCGACACACTAAAAGTATGCGAATACTACTTTGCCATGGATGACAAATCACATTAAAAGATAACTGCGACAGTCTCATTGTAATGAGACGAGGAACTTTGTAACATTAAATAATGCGGCGATGCCGTCCGACATCGTCGTCTTCGAAAAAGCAGATTTCTTCCTCACATTGCATATTTGATACCTCTGAACTTACCGCGAGCATAAATTTCTCATTTGCGATAAAGTCTTCGCTTGAGTCGTGCCACGGGCAGGGGAATATATAATCGGACATATGCGATCTATACAAGCCGGAGCTGCTTTTTCGTCTTCGCGCGTTTGCGGGTAATCGCGGCAGCGACAATCAGCGATGGGAAAGAAAAAAGGGGGCCGTGGCGACTTGTCGAAGGACGCGCGGTCCGCGCCTACAGCGTGAAGAATGTTAACAAGCCGTGGCAGTGCCGGCGGCGCGCGAATACTACCCGATTTTTCTGCATTGTCCGCACGTGTCGATCGCATCGCCGAGTCCTTTAAGCCGGCGGGTAATAAATGTAAGGATAATGAGGGGGTTGGGGTTGCGCGCGCGCGCGCGCCTCAACGGCGGGGATTAGGCCCGCAGATAAGGCCCCTGTGTTTCTCGCGGCGTGGATACAACCGAGAGACAATGCGGTAGCGTGCCCGATGCTCACGGCGCTTAAGTGCATGTCGCGGAGATGAGGAGGAGAGGAGAGCGTCGCAACGACGATACATCTCGGCGACGCGAACATATGCCAGCCGGCATCCGCCACTGTGACTGACTGCATCATTGTTGCGCGTTCGTCTGAGCGGAAAGTTTCTCGTAAGCGCGTCTATCTCCACTTTGCTCGTGAATGATTATGCAAAATGCACTGTGTTTTTTTAACAGCGCATCTTCGCATTAAATAAATTTACCTTTATGAGATAGTTTGTACCATTATTATTGCTTATATGGATTACTCGTCGCTCTATTTAAAAAAAAATTATTTAGTATAAATACTAATTAGTTATAAATATACAGGAACAAACAAAAAATAAAAACAACTCTGATGCATTAGTGCAGCGCATGAGGTCAATGATATGTAGACAGGGCAAATACGCTATCTCGTGTAACCGACTACATTCGAGCTGCAGATGTATATAGTTATAACAGTCGTAATGTAATTTGTTCAGGGTAAATATTGTGAATTCCGACTATTTATGAAAGACGAGACTAGTAGAATAGATGGCCACTGTAATTTTTGCCGAGCATAGCTCTATTAAACTTTATGCCGAAATCGAGATCAGCGATTACGATCGAAAATTCTTGCTTTTACGTCCTAAGTTTTGATGGTGCAAGTTTTCAGTAAATTTTTGACACATGGACGAGCACGTGTTTAAGGAAATATTGGTTCCGACGAGAGAAACTTTTTCTTCCGCGTTTCTAGTGCCTCGACGACGTTACTCCTCGCTACAGCGTAGAATCCAGGCCTTTATGACGCAATGACTTAATGGAAGTTTGCACATTACTCACGACTTCCAGGGCGATTATGTTGGACCGCGGCGGTGAAGTTAGTCACGCAAGGTGAATACACGTAGCGCGAACAAGGAGTTCCTCGCCGCGAAGATGGATGTTGGTGTTTTGAGAAATTGAGACAACGGCCACTGTCGCGCGTAAGATGAATTATAACCCGCCACCCTCGGTAAATTGGATTTCATCGAAAAAAATGGCGCGCCATCGACATAATGACATAATTTTGCATGATGCCTGTGTTACGATTTTGATGATAGATGATTGTCTTTTACGCTTTTTGCATCTTATTAAACAGTTTTGCTCTACAAATATATATATATTATGAAAACGTTTTATTTTATTATAATGGCTTTTTCAGATCTGGCATCATGCACATACACACACATACACACGCAAATTTTTGTTATTATTTAAAAAAATAAATTTTTCTAATTGAGAAAAATTTAATAATCTTTAAGAATTCACCAATCTTAATTCTAAATTTGATGAAAAATGGAACATAGCTAAAGAATACTTTCTCATTTTTAATCTAGAAATTATATTTATTATATATCTGAAAATTATGTTCATTATGCAATTGTTACATGTGACAAAATTATTCAACCGCAAATTTGTAAATCCGAAATAATCCTTACGATCCGTACGCCTCCCACAAATACTTGGATACTTGGATACTTGGATTGTATTAATTAATTGCCCTAACGATAATCTTATTCCGTATTCAAATTGTTCCGCCATCCAACCCTTGTTATGCGATATCAAGTGGGCGAGAACTCGCATCGAATTGGATTAGGTCAACTTCGTCCCTCGCTTCCTTCCGCCCTGAGCCTCGTCGACTATCTCACTCTATCTCGTCGGCGCTTTCCCCGGTGTCCGGGCATTACGCGAAATCCAATTCCTTTACCGGACCATACGGTAATATCCTGGAGGCCCACTATGTCGCATCCGCTCATCCGCATGTACTCGTAGGAATTATCTCATGATCAAAATGCGCGACGCATTGTAGATTGCATTGACGATCCGTTCGTTGATATATGTAGCAGCGAGACGTTGAGCGAATTAAATTTGCTGAGTGATCACGTAAACTGTTTCTTTAGGCAACATAGCAATTATATGGTGGTGCACGCTACGTCTGATAGCATCACTCCGTGAATATTTGCGCAATCGTTATATTAATATTTGACGGAGATACCTGTACAGTGTTGTTGTTCTTTATCAAATTTTTGTACAAATTTTTATTGATAAATTGAATATAACAACGTCTATATACGATTTGTTCGCCGTAATAAGGCTGTTTAATGGATATTCGAATGAATAACAATCCTTCTGATTACTTTTTCTGCCCTTTTTGTTTTGCAATAGAACATTATTAATTAAATTTAATTACAAAGCTTTGTGCGTCTTCTTTCTCGCTGTTAAATGGCATAAATTGGATATTAGAAATAGCGATAACAGAATTTGGTGTGTGTATGTGTGCGAATAAATTATATATTATATAAGTTTACACACGCGTTAAATAAACACACACATCCTCACATATCCCAGCACATATGATCGTATTATAAAAGGACTGTCATGATCCGGTTCTAATTAGGAAGATTATCTGAGCTTTTGCACAGAATAACGATTAATTTGTTACCGTTGTTAAATATTGAGCACGTAAACGTCCGTCAAAAGCATCAAACTTCCTATATTGTGCGGCATTAGGGAGGATTGCAAGGGCTTGGGATTAGTATGCTCGTTAGTCGCCATCTGCTTGCCGTTATACGAATATATCAATATATCACCATTGTTCCCGTATCTTCCCAGCTGCGTTAATAGTAAATTGTCTATGTCAATAATGCCCGAGGCGCTTTTAATTGATGATTAATAACAGCAATCATCCGCTCTGCTCATTGATTCACTTACATTGTAGTAAAAGAGAAATAATTGTCGTTCGTTTCGTGTTCAGCTATATCAATTTTTTTTTTTCATCGATAATTACAAGACTTATCTTAATACGTTATTTAAAATTATGTTTTAAACGATGCATTATAAAATAGATGAACATCGTAAAGATGACGGTAACTTCCGCGAACAAGCATCAAGAATCTTTGGTCGATCGTGGTTGACAAGAAAAGGGGGGTGGGAGGAGGAATGGATTACCCGCCAAATAATTTTAATTAGCGCCCCCCCCCCCGAAGCATCTCCCGCATCTTATCCATAGCCGACTTATCTGCCACTCTCTCCATCCACATCACAACCTATCGACTTGATGATCGGATTATACCCTCGAAAGAGGTTTTCGCCTCGGTCCTCTTCCGCCGCCTCCGACGTCGCCGGAAGATCTTGAAGATAGTAATAAATTGGATGTTAAGCGGCGAAAATTGGCCAATTAGGGTAGGACGGTCGGCTTTTCCCGCCCCTAAAGTCTTTATAGGAGTAATCGACCTCCCCGCGAAACGCGAATTAATTGGTCTTTCGGTGTCTCGCCCAGCGATCCGTTGAGATTTCATCGCGAGGGGCTCCGTCCAAAGAGATAGTTCCTGTATATACCGTCTTATCGGATATTAATCCCTTCGTTAGCAGAGATCAATTAATTGAAGACGTAATCTTGAATGAAATCCTGTCGTGCTCGCTGTAATATTCACGTTTTCAGAAAAACGCGTCCTGTGTAGTTTGATTACATGTGTATACATGTTGGTATATGCAAGCTTATAATAGACTCTATAGGAGGTAACTAAATTATTCTATAATACGTTTAAGGTCTTCTGCATTACGATCAAGGTAGATTAGAGAATTACAAAATTAATAAAGCATATGTTACGCCAATGTTTAAATGGAATCAATTGAACTAGCGCACTTGTTAATTGCACTTTACGATTTATAATTTTAAATCAATATCAATAATTATTGCAATAATATATTGTTGCAATAATATATTGTTGCAATTTATTTCAATTGCAAAGCTCTCATTTGTATTTCTTATTTTATCTCAACAATCGCGACTTGCGATAAAAGCGCAAATGTGTCGTTCGTTTTTATGTTTATATCACACGTACTTCATTTACATCTTTATTGTTCTTTTAGCTTTTAAAGAATCAATTTTTGTTATACAAATTGATGTTGCAAGTACGTAAACGCTCTGCGAACGAGGCATGCAGTTGAGAGAAATTGATTTTTCGTGAATTAATTTCGCATTCTAAGCGAATGTCGCGTTTTTTTTTTATATATAGCAAAAACCGTTAGAATGGCACAGCTGTGTTTCTAATGAGCAGAAAGGCGCGCACAGCTAACCACATAATATTTAAACGTTCATGAATAAAGGAGTTAAACTGATGCCGATGCTGATGATTGTTGCCACTGCTGGTAACAACATCCGGACGATGAAACGTCGTTTCACGAATGAGACCTACACGGTCGATTACCGCCATGCGTGGTACAATGGCATGGAATAAATGCGGTTATGCACTTGATTTTCTTTTCATCGCGCCGTGCACAATGCGTCCAGTGAAACCTACTTTAGTCTTCGCGTTTCTGCTTTCCGGTTTCCTCCGCGCCGCCTGTGAACCTAACGTCAATTTCTCTCATTCAAATATCATGCGATATTTCTCGTAACGCACGGTTTTTAGTAATACTATTTAATAATAACTTTTTTTAAGAAACTATATCTTGGATTGAACTTTTGCACTCATATAATAGTTCAATTTCACTCGGCGTTCCAAATAAGTCTGCTTTTACGGCAGCCGCGTATGTTAACGTGTCGCGTAAATAATGGGAAGAAGGGGGATCAACGTACATTTAGTTTTCTCATTACCGCGGCTGTGGTTAATGCGGAGATTAGGCCGTCTAGCTTCTCGCAATGTTCGTCGTAATTGTCCGCCTCCTTCCGCCCTCTCTCAACCAGCCTGATCATGTCGACAGTACTTAAAGGATAATATTAATGAAAATATGATGCAGAGATGGAAATACTTGATAGTCTGACGCTAACGAGTAAAAAAGGATAATGAGGAAAAAATATTTGCCATTTTTTTATCTAAATAACGAAAAAATATTTTTAATTACATTTAACTTCATCTCTTAAATTATGCACGAGTGACGTGACGAGAGCGAGCGCGCTGAGAAGTCAAATATAGAAATGGAATACTGTCAGTATTGCTGGTAATTGAAAATCAAGCACCTGCAATCGACTTCGAAATTCAATCGCGTAACGAGAAATGAGAATCAAAAGCAATACGCGACGGAAACTTGCCCGGACGGAGTAACCGACCAATTTGCACTATTTGCACAGTGGTGGTAAAAATCCACTCTATTACAGAAAATTTGCGTGCAATTGCGGGTGTTTCGGTTAAAGAATCCTGACGAACTATTCCGGACATTCGTCCCGATCAAGTTTCGCGACGCAGCGGACAATCGCGAATAGTCATTTATCTTTCGAATTAATTCACGTACGGAATGATAAAACGAGAACGCAGCGATTATATTTTTATGGTATGTCTGAGGCCGTATATTAATTTACCGTCGACACAATAATCGCGTACGCTCGTTCATTTTGACTTCGGTTTGCCAAACGCACGTGCGATCGTTTAAATAACCTACCGCAGAAAGGAAAGTGGCGAAAGGCGGAAGGAGGAAATGATTCATCGACTTGTATGCACGTGAAAGGGGGCGCGAGACTTCGCGAGACTTCGTAAGTGGTCTGTACGCACCCCTCGGTTCCATTCATGGCGACGGTCACGCATGTGTCTAGTTGCCGACCCATGTCGAAACCGCAATTTAACCAATCATTTTGCTGCATTGGATGACTTTGGCAAATCACAATATTTGATATAGCAAAAATACACAATATTTGATATATAAAAATTATCTATGTACTTTGCTTATTTAAAGATATTTTGAACCGAATATATTAAAGTTTATAATTAATTAATTCACTTTAAGTATCTAATTGCGTGATAGATTAATATACGCTGCTATTTCTGCTGCAATTTTTTGTGGCGGTATAAAATTGTCCAATATAAGAGATGTAAGTTATTTCTGACGTTGAAGAAATGCGCAAGCGTGTGATAAGACCGTTAATTTGCTGTGGCCAATTTACCTGGCGAGACGCTCGACGGCATGCATTCCTCTGAAAGAAGGAAAAATAAAATCGAAAACCAATACTCTACCCGCTATGGACGGGCACGCTCGTTTATTTTTGCGATTTTAAACGGAAGATTGATCGCGACGAGGCGTCCGATAGCTCAGTCCGTTGAGTCCGTACTTCGATCTTGATATCGAATGTGCCGACGTTATTACTTCCTCCTGTTTGTGCGCCGCTTCATCTCGACCAATATTAAAGATAAAGCGAGTAAACTTCATGAATTTTTTCATAATGAAATTTAATATGCAAAGTGTAATTTGAAACTTTTTTAGAAAGATAAGAGCGAAGGCATCATGTATATCGAAAGCATCTCTTTGTATATTTAACATGGAAGAATTGCGACGAGATAGTTTAAATTCCGGTAATATCTCTCAGGAGCACATCGCTATTTAGCTGTTAATCCACATCATAATCAAAGTTGATACAAGGATAGTTACAACGTGTTCTGTTTCCGCTAAATCCAGGATGAGATACGAGAATTTGGATGCAAACACAGATATATAGTGGGGCAGCTATTCCAAATTTTAATCACTAGATCACACGGATGAAACTCTAGTTTTAACTATCAAAGTTTAATCTAATTTGCGATCAAGCTCTCTTTCCCACATGACGAAAACGTCGGTGCAACCGAAGGTCGTGATATACGGAGTGTCCATGAAATACAGACAATGAAAAAGCTTTAGAAAGTTCGTTCGCTTTTTTTTTTTGCGTACGTGACAATCGAATTTATGACTATCGTGCCTTGACTGTCCGGTAAAATAAAAAGTTTTCCGCAGAAAAATCCTCCCTCCTCGTCTATGAATTTCATTACGTAAATGCGACGCGCGCATTTACGAAATTTTTTACCGAAACGAGATTGATGACATTGCAATAATGACAATATCTCTCCACTCGTTTTATACATTCCGCCTAGTATTATTTTAATATTGCGACGCACGCGGGAAAGCGCGTGAAACCACAATAATAGTATTATTTTTCATCCATGATGCGCGTAACGATATGCGGGGCGCACGCGCGCGTGTATGTGTGTGTTTTTTTTTTCTACGAGCCTCCCGTAAAGCATTCGCCAGTTTACCGCATATATCCAGTACGTGAAAATTCATATGCCACGGTACGGAGACGGGGGTGGCCGCGTGTTAAAATCTGTCATATTCCATTAAGGGTTGGCTGATCAGTAATGCACAGCGCGCGACCCGCTATCCTCTATTATATTTCGCGCTTCGTCTCTTTTCCTCTTTGTTATAATTTAACGCATTTATACGCTTTCCCCTCCCGCGTCGCTGCCATCCCTGCCGGCGAGCTCTGCAGGACAGATCGAACGACGGCGAGTTGGGAGAGGCTGGCGTGTGACAGGCAGCCAATATTTCATAATTATTGATATCCAGTCGATTCCCTGCAGGATTACCAAAAGGACACGATAGCGAGTGATAATATATCGCTTCAGAAGTTGATGTTTCTCGAACATTCACGATTTGCATGGGACCGTATCGGATTCTTTATAGCGATGGAAACAACATTATTTGTCATTTTTGTGACTGAGAGTACTATCTTATAATTGATGAATTATATAAACAAAAAGATTTATGAATATTCTGTATTTATTACGTTATATGTTACATCGGTACAAGAAAGAATATATTCCTATGCACGTATCTCCAAAATGATATTAATTGATACATTATTCATCTTTCTAAACGTTAATCTTTGTTACTCAAGTCCACCATGTGCGTCTAGTTATATATATATGTCAGTTTTCTTTATCTCGAAATGGTGGCTAGATAATAATCTATTGTTTCACGCTTTGGATATTTTTGAACGGGGAATAGGAAAACGGGAAGAGGACACGAGATGGACGATCGGAAAGAGACGTGGCGAGGACTTTTATCGGCTGACAAGCAACGAAGCTAAAGCCGTTAATGGCTACTCAAATATGCGCCCCTGTAGCCGCAGTCCTATGGCGTGGCTTTCGAACTTCATTTTGGAAAGTTTCAACCCTCCGGGGATTACTTTCAGAGTCTGCATTATTTACTAGCACCGCGACGAAGGGATGGGCGAAATTCGTCATTGAAACGAAACGTCATTGAAACGAACCGTCCCGTCATTCCCGGTGATGTTTCGAGATAGAATTTTCCGCCGATAATTATGATTTCCGAAAGAGTATTAATTAGGCCGACACGCGCAGCGGCGTGATACATTCATCACATTACGGATGATAAACAAGTTTATCCCTTCACGTCGCGACGTATGTAAATTTAATATTAGCCCTGCGTATTATTTAATTTGGTTAATGGAAATATTAATTAAGGGACGGGGCCGTACGGGATAAATATCGAAAAGTATTAGCCGACTAATTTTCTGAAGAACGAATTTCTCGTACAATAGAAATTATATTATTTCGATATATTCTCTTTTATCCCTCTACAAATATACTTTGTATTAAATACATTATTTCTCTATGAGAAAACTAAATATATAAAGGTTTAATTAGTTGTGTTTTTAAATAATTACGATACATAAAAGATTACGCAAAAAATTCTCCAATAACGAAAAATAATCAACTTTTACTTCATAAAACGATGGCAGCGCAGACGGATATTTTTGTTGCCGTTAACGAGACTAGTAACGTACTTTTTGACATTTTCATCGACAGAACGATCTTCAAATCGTTCAACTAGCAGCAAGCCAGTGAGCAGAAGCAATTAGTAATCGGCATTGGGCAATTACCACGACAAAGAACGATCACCGGAATAGCGCCCCGGCGATTTCTCTTTCCTTCTTTTCCGGTCCGATAAATCTTAACCGGTATGCAATTAATCGGGCGCAAGACACAACACAGAACCCGACTAGTACCTTGCTGACCCTCGGTCACCGGCGTAGGAAACTGGCAGCGGTGTCTTTTCTTGGCGCGGCGTTGTATATAGTAGCGCGAACATTATGGTAGCCGAGCATCTTTTAAAGAGATGCCCGCACGGTCTTCTCTTGCCTTCTCCCGTGAATCTGCGTCTCTTCCATCGCGGAGGAGTAGCGGGAGTGAAAAACCTCGTATCATGTCACGACGCAAGAGCGCAAGCCCCAAGATCGGACATAATAAACAACCGCCAATTAAAATACCTTATTACAGTGGAACAAAATGCGCAGCGAGAGGACGGGATTTTAAGGAACGACGGTGGCAGTATTTAAATGGGTATTTTCAAACGAATGAAACGGTGAATTGCGCGTTATTATCGACCTTATGAAAGCTACTGAACTATGAAAGAAGGAAACACAAATTTGCCATTACAGAATTATTTCCTTCTCTGTTCCGTTCGCTACAATCTTTCAAGACGTATCGGAGGAGGGGATACATTCAATTTAAAAATAATAAAACGAAAGGTAACAGTAAGAGTACTGTAATAACAAGCGATCATTAAAATGTTTCCTTATCTTAACTTATATAATATCGCAATTTAAACTGGAGATATGGAAAAAGAAAGGATAAAATACGCTAATTGCCATTCAGTTGCAAGCAAGCAAATGTGAATCAATTTACCGTTTACTTTTCATCGACCTGTCCTTCCTTGCGATTTTTGAATCGCGGCTACAGTTGCTGTGCAGACACATACGCACACATACACGCATACACACATACACACACACATACAACCAGCGCGGTCCCGTCAGGATTATCCGTCGACGATTTACGAGCCGCGCAAAATCGCTCTCTTTTCCTCTTCTATCCGACTTGGAACTCTTCGTGTCGATTTCGAGAGGAGCACGAACGCAAAGTGAAATTGTCCCGCCTGGAATTGAAGCTTCGTATCCTTATTATTGTAGCGTCACACATTCATTTCCATAATCACGATAAAATTGCGACTTTTACAACAACGGGTTATCTTTAACATGGAGATGAGCAAAATTTTATTTTTTCAATATTTCAATATTTTTATTGAAATTGTTATAAAAGCAGCAAAATAGTTTTTAGTGTCTTCTACATCTCCAATAAGTTAACTTTATTTGGTTTAAAACATTTTTTTACAACATAATTTGATATATTTATAAAATTATTTAAATAGTTTATAAATTTGTTATAAGAGAAACGACAAATATAACACATGATATTCTATAAATCAATCAAGAAACAAAAATTGAACGTACGTATAAAATATACACGATTTACATGCATTTTCTTGCTCGTTGACTTCGATCGTTTTCTCTCTCGCTTGATTTATATCTCGTATTTTTCAATAGCGTGAAGAAAATCTACCGTTTTTCATGAAAATTGACTTGCAGCTAAATCACATCTTGACATACACTGCGTTTCTGCCATTGACGTGATTGAAAAGGACTTGAGTATCGGATAGTCGCTTTTATGTAACGCCGTGTAATGAAAGAAAGTCAATGAGCTGCTTTCCGTTCGATTGCAATGAGTCCTTAAAAGAAAAATAGATACGCGTCTCGTTCCTTTTGTTCCTTCCGATTTAAAAACTCCGTGTCTTACGATAGATTAATTTTTGATAAATTAATTTATATCGCGCAGCTAGCAATATTTGTGTAATTACGAAACATAATAGACCATGCTCAAACATTTTGTCTTTTAACACATAATACGATACATATTATACATTGTATGTCATGTTCATAGTAACTTTAATATGCGCACCACCATACACACTCGTGTCACACGCGTCCATGCTGATATGACTCTATTTGGCCGTTTGCTTAGTTAATATCAACGCTATTAAGCCCGCGTTGATAGGATATCGTGTGTGGGCACCGGTTTCCCCCCTCTCTCTCTCTTTCTCTCTCTCTCTCTCTCTTTCTCCGTACTGTCGCGTTTATATAGCAAGACTAATTCAAATTAAAACATAACGACTTGCGTTAAAAAGAAATTTAAGTACAATTAAGTGCAATTATTATTTGATAATAAAGTTACAGTTAAGATTTAATATATCGTAAAAAAAGGATAATACAACAGATTAATATAATGTTGGCAAATCTCGACAATTTTACATATGCCACATAGACACGCTCTAAATCTCACAATCAGTGTAATCTAATTAACTGACGCATTAAGAGTGCTATAATAGCTGCAAGTTCTTTATATAATTACAATTTGTTCGATGAAGCAAAAAGTAGACAGGAAATTATTATTAACCACTTTATATCATAATACGCTTGTCATTTTACTTAACTACTATGCATATGATTTATTCCTAGAATGCGCGCGCGCATTTGTTATATGCTCGCAATCGTATAATTCAGTTATAATAAATCAGAAAGGAAATTAATCTGAAATCCAAATACGAAATTAATATAAAAAGGGGCTAATAAGAGCCAGTGCGCGGATATTATGCGCAACAATTTTATTTCTAAATTTGTTAAACGTTTCGGTCCTTCCTTTGGACCATCTTCAGTATGTTATAATTGATAATAAAATCCGGGTGTCAATGCTCGCATTCCCATTTATACTAATTTCGTATTCGTATAATTCAGCTTTATATTCCCTCTCTTTCTTTATCATCTTACATGAAACAAACTTAATTTTTTTTTAAAAGTAAGTCGACTAATCTTTCAATTCTTTCTCGTTTCAGGTGAGTAAGCAGTCAGCTGATTACGATTTAAGTAATTGAATTCGCGTAACAGTTTACCTCCGTACCAGAGGCAAACGTCCTTTGGGACGTAAGTGCTGGGTGCTATTATTAACGCCATCATTAAAGCGGAGAGTTGCTAGGGGTGATGGCGAGAGGAGACGTGAATTGGGGTGAGTCATATCAATAATGAACACCCCTTAAAAGAAACGGCAGAGATTTTTCTCCTCGGCAGCTGCTTTTTCGACGGCAATTGATTATAAAAGAAGTCCCTCTTAAAGAGATATTCGGAGCGCTATGAAAAGAGAGTATTATCGAGTGCGTCGTAAATTCGATAGCTTAGCGGGATCGAGGATAATCGAGATTTCACGAGATCAAGGCGCATAATTAGTATCCATCGGCGATTATAGATGATACATTGTTCGCTATCGGAATAACGGCGCTTATTCATGCGTAATTTTGAATAGGTCGAAAAGGTTCAATTCTGACGCGAAATCATTTGTTGAATCAGGCGGACTGCCCACGTATTGAATAACGTAACGTATTGAATATGGAAATGAAACGAATATATAAAAATAGAATTTGCATTGTGCGCGTTTTGATAACGTTATTATCTCAGTCTTTGCTCATCCGGTTGTTTATAGTTGACTATTAATACATACATATGTAGATGTATCAATATTATATAGCTTATATATGTGGATTTGTGTGGACATAAGATTTATTGCGATATATGTATAGTTCCCTTTTTCCATCTTATGCGTATAAGGAAGATTTAGAAAATAAAACCTAGAAAAAGAATTCTTGCAACTAAACTGCAACGAAAATTCCCAGAGAGAAAAAGAGAGGGAGAGATTGCTTTTTCTCGATGCGCATTACTTGGAAACTGACCGCCAAGCGTTCAGTAGGACGCCGTAAGGGCGCCAACAAAAAGGATATTTATCGTTCCTCTTCCCCTCTCTTCTTTTTTCCTGGATCACTCTCGCTCTTTCGGTCGTGAGGATTGTGCATCGATCTCGTGGTCCACCATGGAGACGCTGATTGATTAACGATCACTCCTTGCATAAAACTACAATTGTGTCCCCGAATATATTCTCTTGCACCCTCTTTCCCCCCCTCTCCTCCGTAATTCCACGGGTGTGTGTTTTACTGTCCGTGCACCTCTCGTGACGAATAGTTCTTCTGCCTTAACTTGTTCTCCCGATTTAATTTGTCGCGTGTGCGTGTTCGTCCGTGTATACGACCGACACTAATCCTCCCCCCTCCGCGGTTCCTTCACTCACGGATGTTTCTCGATCAGCCTGGTTGATTGTATTAGCAATAAAAGTCGTACCCCGGGCTCTATCCGGGAGAACGATCCGAAATTACTCGGGTGTGAAAAACTTGCCCTCCGATGTCGATGGCGCATTTGAGCCGAATGATGCCGTTGTATCGCTCGCGGTGCAACGGCACGGATGCTGCATGAATGCCATGGGCGAGTTGGCGGAAACGGGGGACGGGGGGGGGAGTTTATCGATTAATTAATTCGTTTCTCATTATCCCCGATAATTAGTATTGCGAATTGACTGGATGGAATCATAATTAGTGTGGGACTGTAATTCAAGGAACGAGCGCGCGCGGCTCTCGTTGCCGATTCAGAGGCCGGTAAATTCACTGACATCCGTTAACAAGCACCGCGAGCGCAGATCTATTTTCTTGATTCCAATTATTGCCGTTCGAGCTCGTAATTATATCAATCCATGAGTGTTTGCCTCGCGGATTTGCCTTATGGCACCTGCATGATTTTAAAAAATCATCCAAAAATAGCATAGGCTTAGCAAACATTTATATTTTTAGGTTTATGTGTTTAATATATATTCTTCAAAGAGAGAATTGCAAATGCAAAAGTGCCTACAATTATCATATTATTAATCCGTATAATACTAGCTACTTAAAAAGAGTTTTTTAAAATCGAGTTTATGGTTCAATTATTCAAGAATTTATTTTTAGTTGTTATTTAAGTACGCATACACAGAAGATACTTCTTACGCATTACTCTGCAAATTTTTTATGCCTTAATTTGTGACGATAAAGTCGCAAATAATATACACACATGTGTATCATATTGAAAACGCGCGCTACGTATTTAAATTACAGCTTACATTATTGATGTGTGAACTTTATTACTTGCATAATCCGCATCGCGGATACATTTGATAAACTCGTGAACGTGGTATCTTGTCCGCCGGTTTACACACGCGAACGTTACGAAATATACATACATACAACGTCAGACCGGGCTGTTTAACGCCGGAAGGAGCAATTAATTATCGATCGCGACTCGCTTGAGACGAAAACAATGGCGCGGTCAGACGTCTGTTGCAGCTGCATCGCCGTACGGTCTTGATGTAGATTATCCTAAGACGTTCAGGCACACATTAATGCATCCGCGCGAGCACCCTCCGTTGCCACGCACTGTGCGCAGGGACCATTATGCGTGCACGAGTCAATAGATCGCGAAGCACATTATGGATATGCTCTAATGCGTTGACGCGTAGGGGGATTTATCGGGTCATTATATCGATCGATCGGCACAATGTGGAATATCGCGCGCAACCACCGATCGGCTCCGATAAATGTTCAATTGTCAGCAATATTCGCGCTATGAGTTCCGCAATGAGATCCTTCATTATATAAGTCTAAATCATCTCTCGCACATATAAGAACAAACCTCTTCGGCATTTTTATATATCGCACATCTGAAACGAAGAGCGAAATACGATCTCGATGTAGAATATTTTAAATTGTCATTTCTTGCATGACAGTGTAAACTGTATACGATATTTTAATTAATCAATTAAAACACAATATAGTATTACCGCGAGCATTAAAAATTATTTCAATGAATAAGAGAATTTCTACAATTTCTTCTCTAATTTAGAATCTTTGTGGCTTAAATCTATACATATTATACACTTAAAGCTGTAATAATTGAAACGGGAATGTTTGAATTGAAGCGACAAATTGTATTAACATTCGGCGATTTAGTGCGGCAGCGTACTTTATGCGACCTTATATCTGCGGCAGCAGCTATATATATATATATATATATGAGCTCAGCCGTGAAGAAGATTTTGCTCCGGAAAGACCGTTTTCGTATCGACTGCATGGCGACGAGGATATTCTCGATTATCGATCACCTCGAGAATGATTTCCCTCATTTCTGCTTTCTCTTACGCGACGTGATCATAGAATTCTCGCTGGCATCGTCCCGTTGTCCTTTGCTATCTTCCGTGTGGAGATGAGTATAAAGATTGGCAGAGAGGAAAAAGGGTGGGAGGAAGCCGGGCCGGTTTGGAGTGGCGGAAGTACGAAAGCAACCAGTAGAAAAATCTTACGAATTGTTGGGTCGCTCTGAATTTCCCAGTTCCCGCGATCGAGAGTCGGGATGGCGTAATATCTATTGAAAAGAAACGCGCCGTAGTCGAAGAAAGGAAGCGGAAAGCAGGCAGGCGAAAGGGATGGAAACATCTCGAGGCGACGGGACGAGATGGGTGGAAAGAAAGGCGAAGTGAAAGAATGGGCGCTCAATCGGGTTCGCAAAATCACCGACAATCGCGCCGGGAGAAGCGAGCCGGCATGGCTGAAAGAACGTGAAAGCCGAAGGTCGAATGTCGCAAGCACCCCCGATCTCTGATTGCTGCGGGAAAATGGAAAAATTGTCGGTCCCCTGGAGCACGGGAATGCGCCGGAAATAGATTCCGCTGTGGATCACCTCTTCCTCCCTTCCTCTCCCCCCTTTCTCTCTCTCTCTCTCTTTATCCGTCGCGCACTTTAGAAAGGAAACCTGACGAGTGTGTGGCTGTTTTTCGGACACATCCGGATGTAGACGGTGTCACCGCGATAACGTATCAACAGGTGTTAAGGCGATTGTTTAATTCACTGCGTGGCATGTGCAACGATTTGCTCGACACTATTCCATCTTCTCTATCAAGATCTTTTATAATTATACGAATGTTATCGATTACATTGCAATTGAATTAAAATACGACTTTGAAATTATATTATATTTGAAACGTAAAATGCACTCGTAGTTTTTTAAACTGTATTTTGATTGAATACAATATGTTGTATATACATATATATTTTGATTGAATACAATATATTGTGTGTATATATATATACATATATATACAACATATTTGTATTCAATCAAAATACAGTTTAAAAAATTGATATATACATATATTGTATTTAATTTAAAAAATGTAAGTGCATTTTACGTAATTTTACGCGCGGGGTTACTAGGCGCGTGACGAAGCATTGGGATTAATAATCAAGTTTAATTATGTATTGTGTCTAGCGGATTGTATTAAACGCCCATTCACACGCAATCGATTCGCAGCGCAAAACTTGTTTTTAACATCGCAATTTGTCATATAATTGTATGAAATTTAATCGACAAATAGTTGTATGAATATTAAAATCGCTATTTAGAAAAATAATAGAGATGGCAAGGTGCAGGCAAGGGTTTTCTTTTAGCATATGTATTATTAATGTGTATTAATTAATCCATGCGGAGTCATCGGGCGATGACCAATAATTAAAGTCGCTCAATTCTCGATCTAATAGAAAAATCGAGATTCGTTG
This sequence comes from Lasius platythorax, assembly GCA_963971435.1. Classification (NCBI taxonomy): domain Eukaryota; kingdom Metazoa; phylum Arthropoda; class Insecta; order Hymenoptera; family Formicidae; genus Lasius; species Lasius platythorax. The sequence continues at coordinate 9,899,325 of OZ020545.1, forward strand.
ACTCGCGAAACATCTCACGTCTTATTGCTGTTTCGGACTTTCTTCTCGCATCCTTCTCTATACTCCTCGCATCGTTCTCGCGTTATCTTTAATTTTTTTAAAGGCACGCTCGAGCGAGCACCGCTCGGCTCTCTATCCTCGCATCCTTCTCTATGCTCTTCGCATCCTTCTCGTATTCTCTACGCATCCTTTTCGCTTTATCTCCAATTCCTTTAAAAGGCACGAGCGAGCACCGCTCGAGCTCGGTACGTAGACAAAACAAAATTAAACTAAAACAAAAGATATACCGATATTTTTTTGACGACCTTCAATTGTTTAGGCGTTGCACATCGCATCGAAGGTGTGACATAATCGTTTAGCTACATGTCCAGCTGTCATCGGATTTCTTATCGCGCATACGTGATTTATGTCTCCATTTAGTTACTCACACACATTTATTTCATTCAATTTTAGTTACTCACATACGCGATTATAACGTTGGTAGTTTCGAGCATTTTCTACGAGTGTAGAAAATAAATGTGTACACACACACACATCATTCATATCTTTTTCAAATTCTCAGCAATAAAATATCGTTTTAATTAACGTATATTAATATTAATCCGCTGGTAATTTTTACTTGTTTGTGTCTCTTAAACATTCTGAATCTTCTAAATCGGAATTGGTCGATCTTTTTTAATTAATTACTCATTAATTATTGTGAAGATCGCAAAACGGTAGAGGATTTTCTTATTCGGGTTAATCCGCTCTACCTGCACACAATGGGTAGGAGATGGGGGGATTATTACCGGACACCCTGTATATATTGTATTCAATAAAATAAATATATATGTTGTATTCATGTATTCTATCAAAATACAGTTTAAAAAATTACTACATTTTACATAATTTCGAAGTTGTATTTTAATTCAATCACAATGTAATAGATAACATATGTATGATTATAAAAGATCTTGATAGAGAAGATGGAATAATGTCGAGCAAATTTTCACATGCCACGCAGTGAATTATATGTATATACATATACATGTATGTATACATATATAGCGACACATTATTATTTCCACAGAATAAAATCGTTGATTTTATATCATTTCTGTTAGAAAAAGCCGAACGATATTTTATAAAACGAGCTACTCTCGGACACGGGTGAACTTGTCTTCAAACGGGGAGAACATGGCCTAACGATTTTGTAAAAATAATTAACGATCGCACGATCGGCGCGGCGGCCGCAAAACTCGACCTGACCGAATGGATCTAAATACGGACCTTGTTAGAGCACACGAACTTGTAACCCGCGGTAACATATTCCAAGCGAGGCATTGTTCCGAGAGGGTGGGAATACCCCTTTCTTTCTACACGCAAGTGATATAAAATGCTAGGTTACCCGGAAGCCGTCGCGAGCCCGGCTAATTAGGCGAAATTCCACGAGTTCCCGCAGGAGAATAGTCGCCTGATGAAAAAGAACACTCGTTGGCTACGTACGTTACAAGAAACCTCGGTGATTAGTGCCAGAATTACGATACCAAGGGAACCCCGGACCTACATGGAAAACGTCGAAGCTCCTTTATTCCGTGAAAAGAGGGAGGGGAGGGAGATATGCAGATGTACGTATCTCATACACGTCATTTGCATAAAGGAAGGCAGAATGGGAAGATCAGGATTTTCTGTAAAAAGATGTCGTCCGCGAGATATAACGTATGCAAATATATCATGCAAGAGCTCTTTCTTCTTCCCACTAAATTCTGTTTGTCCAGTGAATATTTCGAGGCCTTATTATCATATACTGCTATTCCATTTTTTATAGGTACATCGTTTTTTTTTGTACGTCATTTATAAAATAAAATACGGGCGAATACTTCGTTTCAAGCATGCATCAGGCATCGCTTATTCGGGATTCCTTAACCTCGATAATTGTTCGCGTTAATAACGATAATTGTCAAGCCAGCCATCAGCTCATTATCATCTTTCATATGCTGCATCGGAAACAGTGACGTTTATCCGGATCGTAAAGGGCGGAAGCAGCACGTCGCGCGCGTTAAGGCTTTGGCTCGGTGTATCGATTTAAAAACATTTAAATTCCATAAATATCCAACGAAACGTTGAATAAGGCATGCGCAAAGCCAAAAGCCTCTCGCCTACCGAGAAGACGACGAGAGCAGAGATAACGTATGATAGAGTGCGCTGCTGCATAAACCAAAAGCAGAGAAACTTTCGATAGTGACGCAAGATAGTTCGAAGTAATCTTCGAGCAACGCGAGCAACATCACAAGTGGTCCATCTCGTTTTAGTCGCTTATTATTAAAATATCGTAGATTAACCGCGCTTTTCTATCCGATACGTACGATATCTCAATTGAAATTCTTGTTTCATTTAAAGTAAGATAGCTTCGTTGATTGCTCGCGACATGCATGAAAAAATAATTTTTTTGTATTTAGAGAATGGTTGGAAGAACAAATATGTAATGGAGGAAGAAAACTATTTAATATAGTTTTATTGTGTTCAAATAGTCATCATTATTTTTGCGAAATTCGCAGTTTCATATGGCCGCTAGCTGAATACATTTTTTTTTATATATTGGTCGATTTAAACGACACTCGTGCCGCTATGGTTCGTCGAAGTAAATTTGCGAGCAAAAATAGTCGTCCATATGCGTTGTCAGGCGATAGCAATAAATTGCTATCAACTATCCGAGAAGCTATCCGGTGCACGCGAACGTCATCGAGCCGACATTAGGGCGGCTTGATTGGAAAAGTCTATAACTGTGCCACGGTCTCGTTATCGCGAACGAGTCTGTCAACAGGTATAAACGAGAAATCGCGGAACATCGGGACAGAAAAAAAGGGCAAAAAGGGTGGAACGGAAGGAGAAAAACGAAGAGCGTGGAGAAACGATTCGTCGTGTAGTAGTGAGGGGTTGGTGACCGAAACGGCCAGTAAATACGACTGACCGATCCATGGGTTTCGACGACGGGTGCATCGAAAACGAAGGCGAGAGGGCGGAAAAGGCGGGAGGGGAAAGAGGGGGGTCGCTGTCGGGCTGTGATCTAGAAACTGCAGGTAATAGATTCAGTCGCTAGACGAGGATCGAGGTCGGAATCGAGGTCCCCTGGATGGAAATAGGAATCCAGTGCCGGAGGACGCGGTGTCGGCGTGAGAGAAACGACGGGAGAGGAGGGATCGGAGAGCCCGGGAATAAATCATTTCTGATTTTAATCAAACCGGGAAAACATTCACCCCGGTTCTACTCGACGGCCCCCGCGCTCGTTTCGCCCAATGTTATTTCGCGAGCAGCATGCGCTCGCTGTCGTCATCGGTCCATGCCTTGACCTCCTCTCCTCTCGCCTCACCCTCGCTCGCGTGCAGCCGTCAGGAACGCGGGAAGAAACGAGGGAAAGGCGGAAATCGCGTCATCGACTGAAAGCTCGAGACGAATTAATGAAAGGAGAAGGAAACTAAGCGGAATGTCGCGTCGTGACGTTAACCTATAGTATTTCCGATTAGTGTGACAAATAGATAGACGTGAAATCCGGCGCGAATAACAGTCAGTTCCTTGAGAACGTACGTGCTTTGATTGCGCAGCGTAAAATATGATAATGGCTTATAGCAGAACGTCAGCTTTTGATCATCGACTTATGTTAGATGAATGTCTGTCACTGAAATCGGAGCGTCGTCTTATTTGCTGTTAAGAATCCTTTGCTGTATATTTTTCTGAAAACTTAATAAGAGCGTATTGACACGTCGGATTTATATGGATGTTATTCGCAGTATTTCTTGCGCGATATATACATCAGGAACTTGACTTTGTTATAAATTTTGACATATCTTTATTTAAAGTTTCGTCCTAGCGTCATCCAACTTATATGTTGCATTCTTAGTGAAAGTTGATTTGACCATGAATTAGATTACTTTTCGTCGTGGATATTAAATTTCGGGTACAATAATGTCTAGCGAAATTGGCTAATTAAATTGTATAAATAATGATTGTAAATATCAATCTTGTAATATATATTTCACGTAAAATACATTTCGGTATATTTGACTCTCATTTATTTCAACTTCTACATACGTTTGGTAAATTTTTGAAGCTTTATCAATAAACATCTGTTTACTCGACGGTTTTTGTAAAATTCACAATCGATAAGTCAAAAGCTGCAATTGTTTACTTTTATTTAATTTCTATAATGGAGAACAACGGACAATTTGTAAACAAATTCTCGGCTAACAAATCAGTTAAACCGAATATTATTATTCCTTGTACGATCTGTCAGTATCTTCAATGTTAACTGACAGGATCGCGATGCATATTGAACCTGGAAAAATACGAATAAGAGTTTCGCGGAAAAGCCGCGTTATATACCGTCAAACTTGCTGTACGAGTTGCGTCAAGGAAAGAGAGAAATTCGATAGGAAAGTAATAATGCGAATAATAAGATGGATCTCTTTGCTTGACTGCCGGGAAAATCTCGAACTGATTTGAAAATAATTTGAACAGACGTAACCGAGCCGCACGATAAGATAAAAAAAAATAACTCCGACATGGCCAGCCGTATTTTCCTTCGTTTTTTCTTTCTCTTTGTCAATGTTCTCGAATGCGTTTCAAAACGAAACATAGGCGTTGCCAGAAACTCGTATCGTTTAAGCGCCGCACTAAGCCGACTGACCAGTCCACATTAGCGCGTGTAATGAAACGACGCGATTGTTTTCCATTCGGTCGCACCTTGTCGAAAGGGAAGAAGGGGGGAGATCTCTCCTGTCCGGTTTCGTGTGCCTCATCTGTTCTTTGATACATTGTTGTCCACAACCTCCACAACACGCCGCTTTTCCCATGTCGCATTGCACGTCGGGGCGACCTTTGCGCCACGTTAATTTATCCGGCAATTTTCTCGTTCTAAGGGACGGGCGTTTTATCGTGGGAACATTTACGTATGTTTCGACGCGTGAAGTTATTAAGCTTCGTAACGCATATCGCGATACAATCGAGAAAAAAATTTTGATAATTAGATTTTCGCCGCAGGACGCGCGGACTCGAAGGGCTTTGAAAAGTTCGAATGAATGATACAGTAATTGTTTAGATGATTAATGTTGTAGGCCGTGGAATAAAAAATGATAGTACACGGACTTTATTGACACGTCGATCGAGGACAATAACAGGAAGGGTGGCGTGTTAGAGCGCTGACCAAATTATAACCGGAAACAAAACAGACGAACGCACAATGGGGCCCGCTTGCAAAGGCAATAAAATATGATAAACGTCACGAGCAGCGCACTTGCCTCTTTGTTGGTCGGTCAGCGACCATATACCATGCGAATCGTTCCCTGCATCGTATTCCCGAACGAATTCTAATGGTTTCATCCCTTGCAGTTGATCGTTCGCGATTGCATTTCTTCGGCGAAAGTTTCTCCGTTTGCGAGAGAAAGCTGCTTACTAACGACACTCTTTATAACTCGGCCGACAATAGTATTTTAAAGATGCGATAAGCAAGCTAAAAAGGTCTTTCGAATGAAATAGAGGTGTTATTAAAATTATAGATGTTTAAATTAATTAAATTTATTGATAATATAATTGAAAAATAACATAATATAATTATATAACAATTAAATTATATTAATGTAGCAAAAACATGTGTTGTTATTTTTAGATCGTGATAACGTTTATGAAACAGAATATATCATTACATTTCGACAAAGTTAGTGTTTGCAATGTTTTTTTTTGCAGTTCTGTGTAATTTTGTTTTTTGTTTTAATGAAAAATTAATGAAAATTTAGCAATGAAAAACCAGTGGAAGTTATTTTATCGCCACGCAGTTCACCGGATAAATAAATTAGCTATTTTTTGATTGGATTTTCTTGCCGAAATTACCGACAATTTCGGCACGCAAACATCTAACTGGCGCGTTTGAAAATTCAACACCGAAACGTGGCAATCACAGCGCATTGCATTGTAACGCGCGGCAAGAACATTTCCACGAAACCGCACATGGCCGTGTAATTCTACTCGCATTATATTTACGTACCGCGGATAACATTCGATGACGTTAAACGAAACTACGAGCGATTCGCGAACAACGCTTGTGACGTAACTGCGCGCATTGAAGTGAGCGCTGCAATGACAGGAACTTCGAAATCGTCAAAAAATCGGCGCGTTTCAATCACGCTGTGAAATCACTCGCGTTCGCGTTTTCCAAATTTCGATTTATTCAGCGCGCATACTTTAGTCCACAGACATATAAATCTTTCTATATGTTTTCGTTTCTCTTCGATCGAATTTACCTCTCGTTAATCGGTGCGGCGCATTCGAACGTGACGAAACTCGGCACATGATGCGAGATAACGAAGAACGTGGAATGATAAAGCTTCCAGATAGAAGAGAAGCAATGTGTTACAGTGCGAAAAATGGGATTTGACAGATCGGACAGATGATCGCACCGATCAGAAACGGCGTTTACGTCGAGACTAATTATTTTTTAACGTAACATGTTTTTAACGTTATTTATTGCTTTCACGTTTCACGTTAATGATGATGCGGAATACATGATTACTTGATAAATCGAGATTCAATCAAGTCATTCTAAATTAATTGCAAGTTTAATTACAAACATGGAAATAATGGTTAAATAAATGTTTATATTTTAATTTGGAAGCACGTGTATACATTGTTACTCTTTTATGTCTCCACGGATAACAAAACGTTGCATCGATCATCATAATAAATTGATCGCCCGGCGTTATTTCATTTCTCTCTCAAAAAAAAAAACGAACAATATCTCGAGCATCGCGACTATCCGGTGATGAATATCGGCGAACTTTTATGCGAACGTATCGAAATACACTCGGCACTTGAAATTAACGAACTTGCCAGATAATTCCTGTAATGGAACAGAGAAACTGAGTTATCGCAGTTTTCGCCACGTGAAGCGGATAGACTACGCGGCGCGAGAGATCGCCTTAAACGTCGATAGATCACAAGCTGACTCTGCCGAGGGGCGAGTTTTCGCGTGTGCACACATCGGGACGTGGCGGAGGAGAGAACGATAGTCCCGGAGTCGGCGGGGTCGGGAAGGGAGAGGAGGTGGGAATCGCGATTCTATGCACGGAGCGAGCTCGTGGAGAAAACTTGATATGTACGTGTGCGAGAGTGTGGCGCACACTGATAGGGGGGTAGATGCCTGGGGGATGAGGCGGCGGGCAAGTTGGCAGGTAGGTTACGTATGAACGGAACTAACGTATGAGGTTGGAGCGCGGCCAGCCACTATTTTACACGAGCAACGGGAACCGGTCCGGCGGTCAACTAACCTCTGCTGACCAATGGACCAACCGGATAACCTATGCTACCTAACCCATTCGCTGAAAATATGCTTATGGTATATGCTCGGACTCGAGTCTTCGACAATGAACGACGGGGCCGCTCCTTGTATATCCTGCAGCTTTGTCCGTCTCGACGGACCGCTGTTTTCTCGCGAATCTCCTCTGTTTCATCAAATGTTTGCAGAGTTTTACGCTGGCCGATGTGAAATCGGAGCACGCTTTTGTTGGTCCAGTTAATGCTCGCGAACGTGATGTTTGATAAGATCTCTATTGCTCGATTGCGATCCCATCACGAACGTTACTGCAACGAAAAATATACCGGAAGAACACGAATGATTCTTTTATATGCTCAAAAATAAATTTCATTCTTGGATAGTGTGGTTTTCTCTCTTTTAATAGATTTGCATACAATGTATATACTTATATAGAGAACACACAGAGGTTTTTCTTCGTTATATTGAAACTCACAGTGATCGCAACGCTATGTAGATAAACGCATGTTTCTGGAATCCATCGACGAAACAAAGTGTTAAATTTTGGCATTCTTTTGCGCGGCAGTCTAGTGACACGGCATATTGTTCGGTCGATTACACAGCACAAAATTCCTCTCGTGCATCGACCGCTCTTGCTTGCGAAGCCAAAAGGAGCATCATCCCGATTACCCTGCTCCGCCTCCACTCTGTATTCGTTCCGCGCGATTTATAGCCGCATTTATCCCCGAGGAATTCTCTCCTTCGATCAACGACGACATATCGGCGACGGTGCGGCCCGCTGTGGTTCGTTTCGAGATTGGAGGTCGTGGCGGGAGGTCAAAGAAATCATGAGGTGTACGAAGCCGTGAGAGATGAAGAAGGTGGAAGGGGGACGAACGACGATGTGACGAGAAGAGCCGATGCGCGAGAGCGCGCGAGAGAAACGGCCGTAATCGCTCGTTGATGCGGGACGTACGCTGTCATTTGGCGACGCATGCATCATCGTTTATGCCACTTGACTCGGGTGATCGAACGTGACACGGCCGTGTGGAGTTCGTTCGTTTGCTCGCGCAACAGACACTTCGTATCGCACCCGTACGTCTCATAACGCAAGGCGCGTCTCACGAAGAGTTTTAATATCTGAAGTCGAGGATGAGAAAAAGACGCGCGCCGGAGAGCGAGCTTTCCGGGATCGAGAGGGGGACGGAAACTATCGACACCATCCTTCTTCCCCTCTTTCTCCTCGTGCCTGACGGGGTCCTGCGCGTTTCGTGGGAATGAGAACGGGGGAAACTCCGCAGGCGTCAACTCTCATCCCCCGCGTTCGCGATTGCAGCCCCAAGATGGCTCATTGCAGATGCAGAAATGCGAGGCTCCTTATAACCGCTCGCTCCTCGGGATGTCCGTGAGATATTAAACCTCGGTATTTCTCTCTCGACCGACGGTTTCGCTTCTTCCCTCCTTCTTCCGCATCTCCCCTTCCGCTTACCTGATACCGTATTCCTCTTGTTTTCCTTCTGGCTCCCCTCGTTCCGCGGCAGCGATTCGCTCTCTCAATGAGAGGCGCCTCTCGCCGGGAACGCTTCTGCTTATTCGGAAAACGAAGCTCGGTTCCTGCCTGAGAATTCGCAGAGCTCCGATTTCGCGCGCGTCCGACCGACGACGTGATATCTCTGTTTCTCTCGGATCGTTTGATGTCTCGCGTTGATAGCCGTTTTATCCCGTTCGATATTCTTTCGATATTCTTCTTTCTGATTACGATCGCTGCAACGCTGAGACGCCATACATACCTTCGTCAAGATTACGCGAGCGGAATTGTCCATTTCGTAGGTTCTTAAAATGGTTGAGAAAACGTTCGACATAATGTAGCGTTATTTTCTTGGAGTTGAGACAACAGGGGAGCCCTTCGTAATGGCGCAGTTCTGAGACGCAATGAAAGAAATCCACCACTATAGCTTTTTAAAACTGCGACTGTCGTAAAAATATTAACGGCATGCATTTTTCACTGCATATTTATTTTACTTGCGTATAATGATATTTTTATGTGGTTGTGTATTTTCTAAAGTTACTTCTCTTTTAATGTATTTATATTTTTACATTTCATACGAGTACTATATAATGGAATCCTATAGATTTTTTAAAAAGAATGCAATAATATTTGTAGAAATAAAAAGAACGTCTCTCAATCCGATTCAATATACTCGAACATCAATCAAATTCAATAGAAAAAGTGCGAAAGCCCTCTAGATTTTCTTCATAGAAGATTGTTATATATGTCTTCTTCATCACTTTCGTTATTATGTTATCATACGTTCGCAAAATGATTTTTATAACAAGCAGCGCCGCGCTGTATCGATAAAGCATTAACGCACTTTCAGACATATGTCTCCCGCACCGCCTCAACGAGATACCTCGTTGTATATGGGCGTCGCGTAAATGTTGCGGAAGAGATTATCTGCCGTTCTCGATGTAGACGCCGGGATAAACTCGATCCCGAAGATTCAATTTTATTCCATCATATAAGACTCGCTTATCGATTTACCAGGGAATGTTCCGTAAAGCCTGCGTCGGATTTCCGGACTGGGAAGCCCGTGGCGCGTAAAAATATCGTGGCCCTCTCACACGCGTGCAAACATTATTTGTCAGACGCGGCGACGACGGAAAGGAGGTTCCCCGTCGAATCTCGCGGGCGTTTCGTCACGTGCGTTGATCGCGTCGCACAATGGACGCGCGGATGGCATTATGATAATATTAGACGCCTTACGCGGGACGAGCGAGCGTACACCTCTACGAGGATGATGGATGGCCTTTGAGGTCGAATACGCGGAGTAATATCTGGCCCGCCATTGTCGCCAGGCTAATTTCTCCCTCGTGACGTGCGAAGAGAAAAAAGAAAGAATGTAATCCGGGCCCCCCGAATTTGGAGGAGATAACCCCTCGCGCGATCCGTCGATCGACGAACCTGTCAGGATACACAATAGCCATCGCGACGTCCGCGTGTGCGTGCGTGCGCGCGCGCGCGCGCGCCACCCCCGCGCACACGCGTGCATCTTAATGTAACACGATATATCATAACCGCGGGGGCGCGCTCGTGGTTGCCTGTCGACCTCGCCTCACCGCGGGGAGGATTCCCGCGACGTCGGGATATACCTGACGAAGATGAATAACGTGTTTAGCGATACGTCGATACGCAAATACGAGCGGCGTGCGCGCCCCTGCGCGCGGATCTTCCACGTGGTGCTGCTTTTCAATTGACGGGGGCGGGCGTCCGACGTGTCGGTGCCCTCTCGCTGAGTATGATCGAGGACCGGCGTTTCTTGATTCGTAGCGGAACGTAATGAGACGCAAAGGGCGATTTGTATCCCGTAATTGCTCGTATAATGCGAATCCCGTGGCGTTACATCCATTTTTAACGCAGCATTTTTAACGTCGAGCTCGTCGTGTAACGCTCGCGCGAAATATGCGCGTGAAATTTTAAGATCCGACTTTGACAGTTTGTCTATCGCCGACCGCAACGAGACGCAGACGGCGTATGTGTATTGTGCGCGCTCGCTGAAATGACCGGTGACAGTGCGTCATCCACTAAAATTGGCTATAAAAGGAAACTATGTTTGTTCCTGTAACATATATACGCGTCTTCGAAATTTATCGGTGAAGTGACGTCGACTTGTTTTTAATGACCGGGTTCATCCTGTTCAGAATTGCGGTTGCACCGGGGCCATTCGGCCCGGGCCCGACACGGCGAGACCGCATCGGCAATAATTCGGGGCAATATTCGGAGCTTACGTGCAGCTACGACTGGCGCAGCGAACGTCATTACGTCGTCTGCGAGGTGACGATTATTCCGAAATGTAATTAAACGTTTATTTTCAGGAGAGACCATTCCGGCTGACGTTGACGTATGCGCGAATAGTTTTAATATGAATGCCTCACAGTGATAAATTTACAAAGTTAAGAAATGGCTTTGCATTAAATTTTAAGACCCTATGCTTTATCCAAATAACAGGCGATTCTTTGTTGTTGAACATTAAGTAAATATTGTTTAGAAATTGAGGTTGAATATATATTTGAATAGATTTAACATGAATGCTTTTCACCAGTGATAAATTTACGAAGTTAAGAAATGCTTTGCATTAAATAAAACCTTTATCCAAATAACAGGCAATTCTTTGTTGTTGAATATTAAGTAAATATTGTTTGGAAATTGAAGTCGAATATATATTCTATTGAATCAAGTTGCATATAAAATACAAATTTATTTTTTAACTAATGTAATTGAAATATGCGTTGGTAAAGATTTCATGATATTTTCATATTTAATTCGAAAATTAAAGAGTTATCTAGAGAAATACAGTCAAATAAATTTTTGTATTAAAAAGGATCGTTTAAAAGATTTATCAGACACAGTCTTACTCCAAATACTCGCGGGCATCAAATAGATTGGCCTCATAAATTTCGAGATGCTTTTACCTGCGAAAATCTTTCGTCTATGTTTAAGCAGTCGTTTACGACGATGTGCTACAATCGTCGCACTCGTCTAGGAGAAAGCTAGTTTACGCCCAAAGTATAACGCCTCGGTAATAAAACTTTGTCGGGGAATCTCTATGGCGTAGGAGGGTCTTGGCGGCTACAAGCATTTATTCCGGCACTCGAGGGTCGGGCCGATATATATCGGCGTCGCGATATAAACGAAATTACGTCGAAACTGTTTCGGGATAGAACCGTGTAAAACGGTATCGCGGCGATTCGGCGCGTTACGCCCGACAACAAAATGCCGCCTATCACTTACGAGCGACGTAAAATCGCGGGGACCGCGATACGCCTCGTCCTCGTATCCTCCGCAAAGTAATGAGGCAGAAACCTTAGCGATGAATAGTTACTCTCGGGGTGCGGCGCACCAAGGGGGGCGCGAGACGAGCTGCTTCTTTGAATTATCACCGACTAACGCGATGCGTAAGAACGCGGAGGACGAGACTCGCTTTTATCTTAACGGCTATACTATGCCGGATATGCCCCGTTAGATTCGGCTCATCAATCACCTTCCCGGATTGTTTTCGGCTTTTGTATCAGTCTACCCTTGGCGCGTGAACCATCGTTGTGAATAGATAAAATGAGGGAAAAGTTTGCACGGGAGAAATCGTTGCGTTATTGAAGATCTTTCTAAAAACAGTGATTTATAATAAAAATATGCATAAACTCTGATATTAATATCTAAAAACCTTAATAACTCGGAATATTAATTTCGCAGATGCTGTTTTGAAAAGCTATATGTATATGCTGACGAAAAACATAATAAGCTTTTACATATCGATAATAACAAAACAAATTCGTAAATATTACAATGATGCTTAAAGCTCGCCAGATATAGTACATCAGCATTATCGCGCTTTAACTATTTTTTAAATTAAATTTGCGAGATAAACTGCAGAACTCTATTACGCGATTAACCGTATAAAATAGCAAATTCATCAAAGCATCCTCGGATGTCTATGGCGGTTCTTTTGCTTCTTTATACATACATCGACTATGGGTAACCCGTTTCCCTGGGTAACTTGTTAAGACAGCGTCGTCGTGGAAATATCAAAAGGAATACACTTAATATTAAATACGAAGATACGGATCTCAGTGTTTAAGTGGATGCCAGGCGTCTTATCGATGTCGTCGTTCAAAGACTGTTCAGTTTTGTTCCTTTGGTCGGTTCCCTTTTCAAGGAAGCAAAAGCCCGCGCGCCCCCTGTCTCCGGTGTTCCTCTCGCGCCCCTATTTACCCCTTCTCCCGGAATTCCAGTCTTCTTGTCGCTCGTCACCCTGCTTTCTAATTAGCAAAGACGTAGATTTCGTCGAGCGCTACCGAGAATTCCGAGAGGTTTCTTAAAGCGGCGTCGCTAGCGCGGTTGCTCGGGATATACAGCGTTTCATGAGGGAGAGGCAGGAAGAGGTTCTTTCATACGCGCAAACCCCTTGATATTTAATCTCGGGCGCTTCTTCGTTCGCGAGAAATTCTTGGAAAATCGCCTGGCACATCGGCGGCGTCTCTTTCGCTCAACTTTCGCTCCAACCGGTCGAAAAGAATTACAAAATAACGTAATCGGCATGTTAATAAAATTCTCGCAACCACGCCCGGCGCTCCTTAATTCCTTACGAAGTTTTTCCCTCTTTATCTTTTTTTTTTCTTTTTTGCATTACTTTTCCGCGATACGGAGCGGAGAATCGGAGTGAAAGAGTGGCGAAAGGAGGACGGACGACGAGAGAAACTGAAGAGAGACTAGAGGGCGAACTCGGTTTAACTTCGTTACTTACCGTCATTATGGCTCGATAAAAAGTGTACAACCCTGCGGGCGCCATAATCCCTAGAAAGCAGTATTAATATTAGGAAATGAGGAAACGAGGTGGCTCTTTTAAATTTAATCTTTTAATAAGATCATTCGTCAACGAGCCGCGAGCGATGAAGTGGCCGGGATTATTTTTAATCATCTCGTATTCTCTCTCTCTCCCCCCCCTCATCCCCCTTCCCCCCTCCCCCCCTTGCCACTCCCGTGGCCTTTATTAACGGCGGCTTAAGAACCCGGGGGCCGCATCTGTTTCTCTTCCGCAATTTACGCTCTTCTCGGCGTTTCATGATATCATGAATGCCCTGACTGTTGTCTTATGCAGCTCTGCCGCGTACACGTCTGTTGAAGTACTTTAAGATAGACGGTGATAACGTGTTCCGCGCATTAATAGAAATTAAATGTGATATGTATCACGTTATTTCCAGTCATACAGCTAAATTATTAATGGGATGCGGTTAAATATAATGTTTAATTACAGAATAATCATTTGCTAACAAACAATGCGGATGAAATTGATTTTAATGATTGATAAATCGGCTTATAATACAGCATTATAATTTTGAAACTGGATACTTACAATCATTTTACAAATTAATGCAGACGCGATGTGACCTAATGAATATCTCTCTGTTATCATTACTATTATTACCATTATCATTATCGTTGTAGATATTATATCGTTGCCAATGTATATAATATATATGCTGCCCGAAATCGATTCTCGGGTAGTTAATTCGCCTCTTCTCCTTTTTTTTCCCGGTTCTATGCATCTAATACGACGAATCCAGATCGACGAGCGTTTGCGAATATCACGTCTGCGTTTATCGCGACTGTGATTTCGTTTCGGTTAACAGGCAAGGCAGTGGCTTTGAAAGTCGTTTAAGACGAGCCGCTCGCAAGTTCGGGAAGGGCACGAACCGGAGAGCTTTTGATTAAATAAAATGTGTCTGATATGGTGGATTTAATTTAGAAAGGCCCCGCGCAAGGGGACGGCAAATGGAAGACGAGTTGCGGGCGTAGGCGTCGGAAGAGGCACTTCGCTTTAGGTTTCGCGCGAGCTCTCTCCGAATAAATTGAAAATGATTGCCGAGACGGTCGTCTCTCTCTCCTGGATCGAACACTCCGAATGAATGGTTGCCCCTCGGGGCAACCGAGACCCGGGGACGAGCTCCGTTGCCCGGAGAATTCTCGAAATAACATCGTCAAGCCGGTTAAATGAGGCGCTTTATTTGCCTTTTAATTTTACACCGCGGTCCATTTTTATTCCCGCATGATACCTGTGACGTCGTTTATCACTTATTAATTGCTTTTCTTTTTTTAAATGCAATTTATTGCTATTCCAGGGCAAATCTTTAGCGAATCATGTTACGAGACTATTTTTTACATTTGTTAAAAATATTCTATTTCGGAATACTTAATAAGATGATCAAGTTTTAATTTGATTAAAAATTGAGTACGTTGATTTTTGTTATATTTTAAGCAAGACTGAACTGTCTTTTATTTAACGGGAATTAAAAAGAAGTGATATGTAGAAATATATAGAAATATAATATCATCTCGGAATAGCAACAAATCGCAGAACAAATCGTTTGGCTAATAATTATAACATGGCATCTAATACTGCTAGAAAATTACATATTAAGTTATAAAAAAACCGCAACGTACATATATATAATACAACATTTCTATATAACGTGATATGTTGCGAAAACTCTTTAAATTGATGAGAGGCAGAATAAATAATTATTCACAAGAACGTTGGATGATTGGCCAGCTCGGTGGCAGTGGAGCAACACGTTAAATTAACCAATTATGCGAATAGTTGGCTCCAACGCGCGTTGCCGAGGCGAGTTATGGCGTTGCTCGGTGTAGAACGAGCCGGGCCGCAGTGCGGTTTTCCGGATAATCAAGTGCGAAACAATCGGTGCTCCATCGAAATTTGGTGCGGACGCGAGAGCTATACTTGTACTGCGGAAAGTGCGTTCCATCTACCGGGACTAGATTCTCTCTATCTCTCTCCCTCCCTCCCTCCCTCTCTCTCTCTCTCTCTCCCTCTCCCTCTCCCTCTCTCTCTCTCTCTCTCTCTCTCTCTCTCTCTCTCTCTCTCTCTCTCTTTCTCTCTACCTTGCGGCCGTGCAGCTTAACGGCCATAGGATGCTTTAGATAGTTAGGTAAACTGTAAAACAATCCGACGCTCCGTACGTCCGGTCGGCTTCCGAAACTTCTCTCGTTCCACGTTAACCTTTTTCGCACTTGCTCCTACTATCAGAATAGTTTGTCGCGTTTAATCTATCCCGTTTAATCACACCCTTACTATCATCCATATTGCAAATCTGTGGGAATAAAATTCCCATAATTATTTAAAATCTAATATATAAAACCGTATAATGTGAAATGTAAATTATATAATGTGATTGTAATAATGTCATTATCACACGTAAATATCAATTTCATCTTGAAAACACTGAGTTTGCGAAACTTAAATTTTGTTCCGATTAAAAGGAAGGGGGGGTCTTGAAAGAAAATTTAGATTTTTATCATCTTTCTGTTAGCAAACGAACTTATAAAATTGTGAATTTAAGATATGGAAATAAAATATATATAAATATAAATATACATTTTGATTTCATATATTACTATCTTTGTTACGACAAGAAACTACGTTTGCGCTCGCTTCTCTGACAAGATAATCGATTGCAAGTGTTATATATCGATTGATAGCAGCAGCAATAAATAGTCACGGAACAAAGATAGGATGAAATGGATATAGAGAAGAAAAAAAGCGAGACATTCGTTTTACATTAGACGCGGTGAGAGTGTTGTCGGAGGAACAGAAATGCTATCAATCGGGAAGCGCCTTTTTTCAAAAGCCGAATGGCAAGAGTACTCTAACTTTTCTTGCATACGTAGGCTTTAGATAGCTGGCTCTCGAAATGGTCGACGAAACTCGCGCGGAAACGCTGCGAAGGAACGAACACGCCTTGCCTATTGATCGACAATTTCCTGGAACGCGATCATCGCGTTCTGCCTGCTTGGCAGGCCTGGATTAAGATCGCATCTCCCCTCTTCCCTCCTGCCTCCCTTTCTCCGGTATCCGAGGGTGGGACCACGTAATTAAGTCGTTCATTCGAAGTTTCGCTGCGAAATCGTTCTTTCGCACTTATCTCCGCTACCACGGGGAGATTCCGCCGACAAATAACGACATACCCAGCCGGGTTACTTATCGGGCTTTGATAAGTTCGCAACTAATTACGAGCCGGGAAGTTGGAGTTGCTGGTGAACTCGCGTCTCTATGTACAGCGCGAGAGTAGCTGCTTCGAGAGTTTTGATTATTTCTTTGGCCAACATCGCGAGCGTTGCGCGCATGTACAAGCCTTTGCGATGATATATATCTGTGTGGTTAAAGAACGTAACGTTTACAGTCGTTTCTTAACAACCAAGCTGTTCGTTAAGCTGAAAAGGTAATCCTGTAGCGAGTCCATTATATTAACTGAAGCTTTTCGAGTTAAATCCACTGGAAATCTAGCTTGTTCGTTCTCGAAAGAAAAATGCTACGGCGACGTGAATGTGGTTCGCGGCTTTGACGGCTTTCTCTTGCTTCAGTTGTTAGAAAATACACACACGGGGCGAAACGAGAGTATTCTCTTTAGCTTTCAGAGTGTTGACGTTACGGAGTAACAGGCAAGCAGGTCACTAATCGACATCGAAGCACGGGAACGGAGTAAATTGTGTCATCCGGCGGCGTTGTTTCCAACTGACGGTCACGCGGATTAGAAACTCCGGAAATCTGCAAATGGCTCTAATTGGTTTTCCTCGGGAAACGAGAGGAATCTAATTTTGCTAATTCCCCGATAGAGAGTCCTGCGAGAGTCTGACAACCGCGTCTCTCCCATATTCTCCTAGTTTTGCGAATGTTTAATATATACATATACATCTATTTTTCAATTCTCATGCCGTACAGATAATTTGAAAGCGAAATTTGACGAGCTTTTAATGATACTATATTCGTTAAACTTTCCATACCTCGTGTGTATGTTATAACAATAAGATATATTAAGATCAGAGATTATTAAACCTCGATTACTCTAATTAACTTTTGATTCGTCTGACTTTAGTATGTGTTAAAATTATTTTATTTTTAATAATTAAAAAAAAACAAAGTTACAATATTTATACATTATTTAGTATATATTTCGTGTTTTTTTTACTATTATAGCTAATCATCGAGTAAATGTGATTTTTATTATGTCATGCGTATAGCGTTTCAATACTGAATACGACTATGCAGGTTTCTTGATATTGCATTGAAGCTTAGCCGGATAGAATTTCCGCGTATAATTCGAAAACGGAATTGAAATATCATATTTCACATTTTGATGATTGGCACCACAGTAGCATGGCCTGATATGATAACGCTAATCATAGATTTCGCCCTATTGGTACCGGTCCAGAAACAAGAATATCGGTTTACGCGTTATATGTGAAAGTCGAGACCGGGACGCTGAGTGAGTATGCACGCGAACATTTAGCGGAAATCCTTGAATTCGCAATTATATCGGATGCGAATTGAAACTCGTGCGAGCGGGCATCGGGCACCGGCCGTAATATTCTCGAATCAGCTGAGGTCAGCGGAAACGGTTTTGAAGTCAAACGATATTATTCTGTTTGTTTTCCGTCTGTGTTTGCGCCGCGGCGGCCCTAAATTGATGTTACGAGATGTTCGGCCTTTCGATTATCAAAAATCCAATTCGCGTAGAGATCGTAATACGTCATATGTATGCCGTGTCTCTGCTTTCGTTGCGTTATATAAAAATGCAGTCTCATCTAATTTCGCAACTCGTTTTTTCATTCTTTTTCATAAAACGGATTATTCGAAACGGCAATATGGATTTTGCCCCGATTTGATATTTCATAGTTAAAATATCGTGATAAGCCATGGCGATTGATTTAACGTATCTGCTCGCGTTTCAACGTCCCATTTTTATAACGAAATTTACTGCTATTATCCGATGGCGTTTACGCGAGCCATACCGATGGCTTATCTGGATAATGAAGGCCGTTCAAAAACGGCCACGTAGGCCGTTCATCTCGCATCTTTTGCGCTGAAATACAGGACACTCGGCCGAGATCGGAGTCTCATCGCCGCGATAAAACCGCAAAGGGCAACGGCACCAATTTGCAATATTTTCATGTTAGTCGTATGACAGACCGCGAAGATCGTTTCCACGATAGTCTATGATGATGCGGCTTTCGAGATTATAGATATACGAGTCAATGTCGATATGAGATCAAGATGATAAGAAACGTGTTTAAGCAAAAGTTTAAAAAAAATTGATTGAGTTAATAAATGTATTTAATGAAGTGATACAAAATTAGGTAAATAAGTGATATTTGTCAGAGAAAGAGAGAGAGAGAGAGAGAAATATGTGAATAGTTATCTGAAAGAGACACGTGTGTAAAGATATTGACAGCGTCGAGACGTGTACTTTCGCTTTTCGCGACGTTTTTCGTCTCCACGGGACAGAGCTCTTCTTCTTCTTCTTCTTCTTCCTAGCCAGAATTGATACGTTACACTCGAGACCGGTGATTTCACGCCACGCTTGGATAGAAAACTCAACGAGTCGAATTTGAGGGACCGATAAGCGCTCGAAACTTGAAGTGAGCTTCTGCACGAAGCGTTTCCGCAAAGCGATCTCTCTCCCGCCGACGCGGTTTAACGAATGGCGTGCCACCGGCAACTGTTTGTATTGCCGCGCGACTTCACCCGCGTTTCAAAGCACACACATCGCAACCATTCTTCGGGTAAAAGTCGTGTGCTTCCTGCGAGCGATCGTTCGCCGATGCTACGAACGGGGGAGATGCGTCTGGCCCCGAAATGAAACGTCAAACGATGATTTGCTACGAACGACTTCGAGTAAACGTAGATTTGTAACCTCGTAAATGTACTTCGTTCGGTTAATCCCGGCGGAAGTTGCGCACTGACACGTTGTCTGTTGTTTTGCGAAATATACGCGATGTGGCAAAAGAGAACTGGATATGTGAAAGTCTGCTTGCTCGCTACAAACAGCTGCTCAATTAACAGTATATATTCGTTGATCTTTATTTCTTATTTCTTATTTCTGTGCCGCGTTGTTTCTCGCAGCACAAACTGAGATTAAAAAAAAAAAAAGACGTTTAAATTTTATAAATTTCACGAAAAATGTAAAAGCTTGATTTTGTAACGATAGTTACGCAACGATATACATTGTACGGTGAAAAAATATAGCTTTCACGGCTCTGCGCGCCCATTCATATATGTCTATCCATTATAAAAGCAGAATTTCACGCTTTGCCTCCGCCGCGTTAATATCGAATATTTTAAGCTATTTCACTTCTCGTGACGCAATTTAATGTGTTTCACAGAAATATTCCCCGATAGAATATCCAAAAGTGCGAACGCTTATCTGCGTAACATTTAGTACCGAATCTATTCTACTGCACCGAATTGGCCGATAACGTTGAAATTGTGAATAATATTTTAACGAAATCATGTTTTGGGCCGAACGTAAATTTACAGGCTTTAATTAAAAGTTTCATTGAAAGCGGAAGGGTGATCCGACATGAATTGTGAGTGGTAAATAATGAAGCTGCACGCGTCTACTCAATCAAAATAATTTTTTTTGCATTCAAGAAAATGTTCATTTTACTGCGTTCTATATAGCGTGCGACTACGTACAACGACTACAATGGAGTCGCCAAATATTGCGAAACAAAAGTGCGATTAACTTTTGTGTCGCCGGAAATGACTTCCTTTTCGAAGCATTTATAATGTCGCCAAACGACGTGCAATTTTTACCGGACATAAAAGCCGTTTAATTTTACGCATTTTTTTCACAACAGTTCCTCTCGTTCCGTATTTAATTATTAAATATAAAAGATAATATTTTAATTTTTGTACATGAAATAAGGAATTTGTGATCATAAATTATATTAGCTAAGAAATATAACGAGAAAGCGTCGATCTAAATTATAGATTATAGGAACTTGTTTAGATCAGAGCATACCAGAATCTCATTAGTGGCTTAGCCAAATTATCTCATCTCCTTATTTTCTTGCCCGTCTCGCTACTGGCTCTTTTATAATCAATATGCTGCAACGTGACGTGCTTCTTATATTTTTAGCTTGTGCTAATTCATTCTTTGCGGGACAAAGTGCATTATTTTATTCCATTAATCGATAATATGAAAGCTGTTGCTTACGGTGGAATTAAAATTCCGAGTTGTATAAAAAATAGCATTATTTTGAAATATCTAAAAACATTAGAAAATGAAAGATGAAATAAGATAATCTTAAAAAATGGATTTTAATAATTATACAGGCTTATCGTTATATTTTTGGGAAACTAACTTATAAAAAATTGCGTTAAATATGAAAGTTACACATTTAAACTCATTCATATCATCTATAATGAGCTTATTCACGAAGCATTTTTATTTCTCGCAATACGAATTTTTACGTATGTTTACTATATGACTATATTTCCACGTATCGATTACATTCCTCGGTCCAATACTTTCTGATTTACGCATTTCCGTCACGGGCGGCGTAGTTTGAGACAACTCGATTAAAGTTATGCCTGACACGGCTCAAGGAGAATGCGAGAGCCTTCCTAACTTTCAGATGCGACGCTGCGCCTTGCTAAGTGTAATATATAATGGATTTTTGGCCGGAAATAGCGAAGTGTCCATAGATCATGAACCCTACTTCCGTCGTACCTAAACCCTACCAGAGACTCCGTGGCCTGATTTATTTTCCCGACGGCACAACCCCATCCCTTCGCAAGTCCATTATCTTCGTAGTAGTTTCTCCGATTTGTTGCTGCTTGAATTTCCATTTTACTGCATTTTACCGCCAAGTGCGTCATTACAAGCGACCAAGTACTTTCATAGCCGTTGAAAAATAATAAGCGCGGACTCGTCGCACGTAATCGTCAAATCTACGAATAATAGACACGCAATTAGAACATTATTAATTCAGACGCTAAAGGCTTTCGTTTTCTCGCAAAAGAAGCGTGCGACGAAAGTAGCTTGTCAAGCATTATAAAAACTGATTTGACAGAAACATCTTTTAGAAAAAGTTGAAAACCGAATTGAAAGATACATTTATTCTTATAAGTGTTTTATTTCGATTTCATATATCGATGATCTGATTTACAATTATACAACAAATATTTCAGTTGTGATGTTATTGCAATTGACTTAATGAAAATCAACATTCTATGATTAATAAATGATCAAAATCTAATAATAAAAAATGTTGCAGTATCTTATATTCTCTTAGATTAAAACCGTCATTATATTCGTCAATCGTTATATTTTTTTATGCTTCGCGCAAGTGATTGATCCCAGTTAGCCTTTGCCAATGCAAACACAAATCCGAAAGGTGCACAAATTACAAAGTTGCTTCGTGTTGAAAGTACGAGCAGCGGTCATGCAAGGTGTATCCCCGAACCCCGACATGCCGCGCATTTATTCAAATTGCACGGACACGTTCGATCTCTGTATGCCCCTCATTATCAACCACTTGAAAACCATCGATTACGACGCACGTTGTAGCGCGTCTGCAAGCGCTCATTACCCTCTTTTCATTTTTTGAGACTTTTCACCGCCGCGTCGCGGCTTTTTTCTCACCAAACTTGCACAAAATTCATCACGGCACGTAAAGTAGTCTTTTTTTTAACGTTTGCGCACGAAATTTGCTCTTGTGAGAAGAGTTTGAATCTGACGCTGACCCTGGCATCAATTCGAGATCGGATTAATAAGAGAGCACGAATACCTAATTATGTTAACTAAACGCTTACGTCACGCACACCGTCGAACGCCTGGATGGGTTCGCATTTACTAACAAATAAAGTTTTTTCAACACGGATCAATGTATCGCCTTAAACCAGATTGCAAGGGATCGCGACAAAAATCACGTTTAAACTGTAGATGATTTATGTATGAATTCTCAGGAATTGCATGTGAAGAACATGCAAATTCAAAATTAATGTTATTCATAGAAGATAGATCTGACAATATCTTCGAAACAGATAGCTTTCGATATTGAAGAAAAAGATTGGGAAGGGCGAAGACCAACAAAATTCTTATGAGAATAAAGATTTTACGTTCGATGCTTTGTCTGAATGATCATCATAGCCGTTCGAAATATTATTATGACGGAGAGTAAACCGCGAAGGGGCGTCGTATCATGAAAAATAATAAGACGCAGGCAATCCATGGCGGAGATGCCCTTGGGTTTCCTGAAAAGCCGAGAGCCGGTTTTGAGCGAATCGGGGAAGAACGTGGACGAGAAACGAAGAAGCGCTAAGAGAAACGATTGAGATGCGAGACGGCGAAAGACTCGTCAGTGCTGAGAAGACCCGTGGGAATCGGGATGAGGCTAAAGACACTAGCCTGAAATAGACCACCAGGGATCTCTAACGATTCTCACTTACAAGCTGTGATTTCTGATTACACTTACCTCCCTGTTGTCTTCTTTGCGTTTTCTTTCATCGCGCAAAACTGGGTGGAGCATTGATCAGTCTGATTTTTAATTTTTATTACATTTGTTATTTATAATTTGTAATTTATTTGTAATTTATAATACAAATGCAGCTGTATCGCTTCGTTTCTGCGCGCAACAAAACTTGGATTCTTACTTGAATTGTAGATTACTAGAAGATATTATTTAATCCTTGGATGCATAAAAATAATGTCTTTTTTATTATATTATTTATTATTATATTATATAATATTCTCGATACCTTCAATTAAATTTTTTTTCTAAATAATTTTTAGAGAAAAATCTTGAAACTATTTTTCGATAATACTCGATTTAAAATTATTGAAATTAGTTTGCTGCTATTGATTTTAAATTTCTACAAATTTTTATTCTTGAAATTCATATATTCAAAAGTTAAATACATATACATATATAGCACACAAGTTATTTTCAACAAAGATTTAATTTAAATGTGGTATAATATGGAACTATGTGACACGCAAAAAAAAAAAAAGAGATAGGAAACTGGCGGCAGATAGGAGAAGATGTTATGCGCGAATAAGAGCGGTTGTTGCCGCGGCACGACGGGACATTGTAATATGATGTGTCGCAGCGTGAAATCCGGACAGAAATTCCGACGAGCGCGCAATGGAATAGCGCGAGATCTATCTCGCGAGGAGAGCAGTAGCGAAATCAAGCGCGTAGAAACTGCAAACGAGAAAAGGCGCGAGGGCGAGAGTGAAAGCGCGGGGGTCAGCGGCAACGATGAGGAGGGGAAGAGGGTGAAGTGTAAAGAGCAAGCAATCCGACGCACAGCGGGAGATATAACTCGGAGAGAGGGTGTCACTATTTTTCATTAACCGCCCGATAAAGCAAGAGCGACCCCCCTTGATGTTTTATTTCGTTCGGCTTCTCTCCTCTTTCCCTCTGCACGCTCCTTCCGTATCTCTTTTCCTCTTCTTGCTTCCCGCTTTCCTCTCTCTCTCTCTCTTTCGTTCTTCTCTCTCCTTCTCTTTTTGTTCTTTTTTTTCTCGCTGTCGCGAATCCCTCTGCTCATGTCTCCGTTTCTCCCTCGGTTCGTCTCACTTAGTTTCTCAGCGCGAATATCCTTTTCCTTCTCCGTCGCGAGAAGGCGCACCCTTTGTCGGGTCCACAGCAGAGAGAGAGAGAGAGAAGAGTTCTCTTTTTGCTATTTTATTCAACTTTTTCGCGAGAGGGAGGACTTCTTTTATTACCTGGGCGCACGACTCCAGTGTTTAGCGGACAATAAGTCGATGAAAGCTACGTTTGAGCTCGCGAGGGTCCTTTGAAAAGTCCTTTCTCACCAACCTCACGATTTTTTTCGTCTCTCTCACTCACTTACTCTCGTTTTCTCTCTTCTTCTAGTTCTCGTATGTTCTCGCGTTCCCATTCTTTTTCCCTCTATCGCTGACCCGGTCTTCTTTCTCCATTCTTCCTCGCGTAATGTCCGCCGTGAAAATTTCGCACCGTTTTTTTTTGTTTCCAATCTCTGTTTTGCATTCTTATCTATATCCCAGATTCCGCCGAGAATTCTTAGGAAAAATAACCGAATATAAAACACACAAATTTATTTAAGTTTTCGGAAAGAAACGTTTCTTGTGGAAGAGAGAAAAAAATTCCGAGCCTATTCTCAATTGAAAATGTAGACAATTTTTAAATACGAATTTTGTGTAGAGTATCTATTTGTATCTTTCCGAAGCTTTTTTGAATAAATCGTATCTACGTCGCTACGTGAAAATATTGCGTTCGAGTTGAAAATCGTATTCCGTTACATGCACTCCGTCGCGTGATATCGATACTGTGTTACATAAGGCGATAAAAATTCTTTATCCATATAAAGTTGCAAAAAAAATCTGTTCTTGAACAGAAAATAATAAATTTGAAGCACTCTAAGGCGCTGTACATGCATTAAAATATTGCGATGCACGTATTGCGTTTTATACTTGTCTGCATGTTGCCTTTTTTGCGATGGAGGGATGAATCTATAACATGCGCTTTATCAAGGAACATGGCGAAGAGGACGACGACTTTGCGCGCGAAAATCCCGGATGCGTAATATATACATATATATATATATATATATATATATATATATATATATATATATATATCGTCGAACGTAGAGATATCGTTCTCTTTCCTGAGAAACGTTCAATCGTCGCGAAATTTGTTGGCAGCGCGAGATTACGTCGCTTGATTTATCGGCGGAGATTATCTGCTCCGTCTCGAGAGAAGTGGAGAACAAGATGCTCAGACGCGTAACGCAGAGGGAGAATTTGGTTGGGCCGAAAGAGGGGAAAGATGATGGGGCGCGTGGAATCGCGAGTCGTATCCCTGGCGAGTGCCTCGAATGGAGCATAAATAATAATCACGCGATATGTTCGCGAATAGCGGCGCGGGAGTTCGCGTCGCGCGCCTTAATAGGAGCGGCTGTCGTAACGCTCCCTTTCCCCCCTCAATCCTTCCCGGGACTCGTAAAGTGAAGGACCGACGCCGCGAAAACACTCGGAGATATCCGGCAACATACCGAAGGCTCGAAGTGGATAGTGAAAGCGCGCTTGGCTTGTCCTTCGAAGGTGGATCCTGTCGTTGGCGGGCAGAAACGTCCCTCATTACTCGCGAACGACAACGAAACGGCGGCGTCGACGGCGAACAGTCGACGAATGTGATTTTGATGGCGTTGCGGTGAGGTCCGTCGCCGTCGTAGCCACCGGCGATTCGTTTGCAGCGGACTGTTATGTCACGGCACTCTCGAAAGCCGAAGTCGTGAATCTGCGGACGGTTTTATAGAAGCGCGGTTTATAGGACCGGGCACATTACTCGTTCGGTGGAAATAACGGCAGCGACGGGCTGGGCAAATTAGATGGGAGAGTTCGTAGAACTATGGTAAGGGGCGAGGGAGGGATTTCAGTGAGATAGATTTGAATTGCATCTAAAGGAAGATTAATGGTAGACACAGTATTACTTTGTGGTGGATTATCAAATGGCGAGATGAAGAGTGTCTTTTGATCAGAAAGATTCATAAATTCCATGGAAACACATCTCCATGGTGGGGCGTAATGGCTTTTAAAAATCCAGGATTAATCTCCCTTCCGCTAAAAGTCTTCGTTTTTTACCGTTTATTAAATTTGATCGAAGGAATCAATTATGACTGCCTGAACGATTCGACTTTGCGTTATTGCAGGAGAATCAAAGTTTTAATGCACGAAGAGTTGCTGTTGGTAGCACGGCTCACCGAAAGAGAGGCAAGAGTTGTGAACGATGAGGGTGGGAGGGCAAATAAATGAAGGTGGAGAGACTTAATGAGAGCCGCGAGCGCATTCATATTTATGTGAACCAACGTAGCTCGGCACTGAATCAGACCCGCACCAACACCCCGTGCCTTCCCTCGCCAACCACCCCCGCATCGTCGGTGTCCAGAAACCGACCCTATTTGTTTTTATAATTCTACTTGAATAATTGCCAGCTCCCTTTACCGCATTCTCTGCCCTGTTTCAATGTAGCCGCCGCGCGTGGTAACCGCTCCTGTATACTTTTATCTCTCTGTAGGCGAGAAAAAAGGAACCGACTGAAACATCGCGTTTCTTCCGCCGTTCCCGTGCTTAGTATGGAATTGATAGCAACTCCGAAAACGAGCTGTCATTTCTTTTTTACACTTTTATTGGCAAACTATTTATTAAAAAGTCGCTTGATAACGAGAAGATAATTATTTATGCTTTAAACATTATGAGTTTTTCGTATTTTATTTCCTTGACAATCTCGAGAAAAGCGAGTGAAAGTATAATAATTGTTATTTAATTGCTCATCTTGATATGTTGACTTAATTGACTATTTGTTGACTTTTTTTACCAACGAAATTTATTTTGCGCGACGAAATAAGTTTTTCGCTTTTTTTTCTTCTTGTTAGTGAAACCGAACCGCGATTAAATGAACTGTCATTTATGAGGTAGAAGCCAGTTGATGAATTTTAAACGAAATACGACATTATCGATTCCTCGCCGGCGTTCTGCGCTGTAGCCGTCGTCTCATCAGTTGCCAAGAGATTCGAATCGCCGTTGATTTTGGTTTGATGTCGGTGACGGAAACGGCGCAGTTTTCTTTCCATTGTCTATAAAACTGGCGCTGATTCAAGGTAGTCGAGCGACGAAATGCCACGCCTGTCGTCTGAGAATCGCAAAGAAAGAATCGAGAGTTATTTACTTTGGCTCGATGTTGGGGGACGGCGATTCGCTTTCGTTCGCCGCGAATAAGCCAGCGGCTTTTTCTCTTTCGGCTACTTTCTCTCGTGCTGGAATACGCCTTGATCCCGTCTCCATATAACCCTTCGTGATTTCCGTCCCGTTTTGTATTCCAGAGAGAAACACCGGTCAGGGATTCCCGGTCATGCACGTATCGCGCGAAAAGTATTGATAAAAGAAAGAAAAAAAAAAAAATCAATGCGATAGGGGGTGAGAGAGAAAAAGGAAGAGGGGAGGGGGGGGGGAGAGAAAAAGATAACGGCGGAAGTCTCGGCGACGAGGAATCTTTTTAAAGAGGTCAGACGTAAAGGCCGTACGTGCGTTGGGCAGTAACCGAGCGGAAATTGAGCGGAACGTCATGAAGAAAATGCGAGACAATTTTTTGAACGGCGTTGTCGCGCGTCATGATGACGTTGAATCGAATTCGGTAATGAGTTTCTGCAACGGCGATAATTTCCGGTATGCATTAATCTTGCAAAGTAATTCGCGATTACTGTGACATTCACGTCGACGTGGAAAATGACGTCTTGATGGCGCGACGAAATGACGAGTTGCTATCACTCGGTTGCTTGTAATATTTGAACGCTTACCGTCGACCTCGCAACACACAACAGATATCCGCAGAAAACGGTTTGTCGTTCGTCCTGAATTGCTTTACGGAATACTTTCGAGCAGGAATGTTGCCCGGTGGTGGTTAACGTTCGATAAATTCCCGGGCCCCTGGTACCACCGTGACCAAAGTGCTCGCGTTCCTGGTGGAAGATAATTTAGATTCCTGGGGTGTGATTTAACGGCTTTTTATCACTCTTCCCTTCCGACTGGTTACCGTTGACGGAAAACCGCCATCTACGATGGTGCATTCCTACACATGGCCTGAAAGTTTCTAGGGCGAAGAGCTAAATCATATGTATATTGGAAAACTATTATATATTCGTCCTAGAATAGTGAAAAATCGATTTCTATTTTATATGTAATTAAATTTTTTTAATTTTATGCTACATAATTTGTGAATCAAATTATAGATAAGCAGAAATTTTATATTAGAACTATTATATATTTTCTCTTGCTTGTTATATAATTAATATGACGTAGAGAAAATACTTTATTCAGTCGTAGTTATATCTTCCAAAAAAGGTTTTAATTGAAAAAATTATGAAACTTTGGATATATATATACAATCTCCAAAGTTTCATAATTTTTTTAATTAAAAAAACTTTGTTTTTAATAAAAACCTGTTCCTAAATATTTTAGGAGAACTTTACTTACTTTTTTTAACAAAATTTAGAGAATGTTTTAATATAACTAAATTGTTTATATAATTAATAATTTATAGATTATGTTTATAAATTATTTATAAAGTGTTTAAGCAATTAGCTATATTAACACGCTAAATTTGGTTAAAAATAATAATTTTTGCTTGTGAACTTTTTTATATCTCTTCTTTTGTTTTTATAACTAATAATAAAAATGAGAAATATCCAAGTTTTTAAGGATTGATTTTACTATTTCAAAGCGAAATTGGACACCAAACATAAAGAGCATATTACTTATTAAAACATTCTATACGTATTCTCAAACTTTCGTATTTTTTTTAATTTTTGAGGAACGTACGTATCGATTTAACGTACATAAATAAGCGAACCTCATATGAAGTAGTAAGAAGCAACAAGTATAAAACAATATAATTATTTTAATAGAAGGATTAATTATCCGTTGTTCTCATGATGCGACCATACCTCGTACGCCGCAAGACTGTCGCGCCATAGAGAGCGCCGCGTTGCGCTGTGAGTTATCGAATAATTATGACGATTGCCGGCGCAATACACGTAGGGCCAGGTGCGCCCTAAGATTAGTGGCGTCGGCTAACGTTGGAACTCCGTAGCTCCGCGAGAGGTAGAGTGCGGGCAGGCGGAAAGGGAGTTGAGTTACCACTACGCCGGCTTCCACTGCAACTGCAGACTCCGTCTACCAATAAAGGAGCGCAGAGAACCACGATGGCAAGAGGTCGACGAGGACGGAAGAACGTGCCGGTCTCGGTGGAAGGGTGAAATAATTGTCGGGGCGCGTGACTCCCATGCCAAGCATCCCTTATACTTGGAGCCAGCCAGCCAAGGAGTCTAGAACCACCGCAATGCACCCATAAACTTAATACTGCCGTTTGCCGGTAGCTCGCCTATGCTTTCCCCCTTCCTTCCCCCCCGCCTCTTCTTCGCCTTCCCCCTTTCCTTCTTCCATCCCGCGTCCACCTTACCGCGGCTCTATGGTTCTTGGTAGAGAACTCTCTTCTCGCCATTCGCCTTCTCGCAGCAGCCGATACCGTATATCCCTGTCTTGGAAGTATTGTACCTGCGTCGCAGTTGTCTCGTGGTATTTCCAATTTTTACGGCAATCACATCCGCGCGAATTCTTACCCGACAGTCCGATGGATCCTCCTTTTCTAAAGCCACTGCGAATACCGCCGTTACATAGATAGCAGCGGAGAAGTTGAAAGGACAACGACTTGTCGTTACGTTAATAACTCTGAAAAGTTTTTCTGACTTAAACGTAGATGATGCGTCTGGAATATTATTATTTCTTTAGTCGTCCGCGCTATTCTTTCTCGCTTTTCTTATTTTTGATAAATATTCCATTGAAACAGCATTAACTGTGAGTGACGTATTCTGGAGCAGAACCTATTATATTTTAATGCATTTTTATTAGTTGCACAGTTATTATTGCTTCAAGATAGCGTCGCTTCGACATTTACTATATTTTAGAACACGTCGGGGCAGATGTTAGACGTTCTTCGAACGAATATTCAGTAAAGTTACGCCACTCTGTCTTTTCTTAAAGACATGAATATGTATGCCGCGTGTATACAAAATGAATGAATAAATACAAACTTATATAGCTCTCAGCGCAAGATATCATGACTGTAACTTTAAGGCAAACTTCTCGTACTAGAATACCAATTACTTTATACCGAATCAGCTAAACGATCGCTAACTCTGTAATTGTATTTTAGGCAATATTAAACGAAAAAAAAATGTTATTCCGTGAAATTTCAGATGTACGTAAAATCATTTCTGAAAAAACGAAAAGGAATTTACAATAACAAAGACGACACGCTATATGTAATGATATTTAATCATAACAGGGATATTTTTTAAAATCAAAATAGATTAAATATCCTCGCGCATATCTTCGCAACTTTCACATATTTCTCAGAATGCTCAGACAAATTTGTGAGGAAGAGAAATATACATCAGTTTCGAGTCATTCCGATATCAGAACAGAGGGAGAGCAGCATTCGTGAAAACACAGTTCTAATCTTTATCCCACGAGGGGAGAACTTTACTGTAGAAGATGGGGAGAAAAGTTTTCCCACCTCTGAGTGATGAAGAAAAACGTTGCTGCGGCTCGAGGGGTGATCGAGCCCGTAATCGGTGTATATCACGATGATTTGATAAATCCGTTGTGTGGCTTGAAAATGGGTTATCCCAAAATGATTTCCGAAACTTGATTATCATGTCAATCAAATTGATTCGAAATTGTATTATTTATTAGTATTATTTTTTTTTTTTTTCAATATTTGCAATTATCGTTCAAGTTATTGAGTTAGAAATGTATGTATTTACTGAAAAACCAGTATCGTTTTTTGGCATTCTAGCACGAAAAATTTGCCTTAAAGTTATAGTTTTTTGGATAAAATATTCATATATAAAATAATATTCAATATAATTTTAGTTATGGTAATAATAGAAACTGTTTAAAATGCACTGGATATTTTAAAATTTTTTATCTATATTATATAACATGATAACGTGTAATAAATCGGAAGAAATTTAATTTTCTGTATTTATGAAATCTTAGAGAAATAAATAAATTCCGACAAACATAGAATAATAATCGACGTGCTATTTTATAACTGAAGTAGCCTAGAAAGGCAAATAGAGAGACACAGGCGACTAGGGAGATATAGAGAAGACGCTCTACCATCGGGAAAGGTATGAAGTTTCAATAAACCCCCGGGAGCAGAGATGTCGGAGTCAATTTCAAGGAGTAATCGTGGGTCACGAAACAGGTCAATGGAAGGGCGGGAATAAGGAAGGCGAGTCCGGGCAATGACACCGATGTAAAGATTGCCTCGAAGGCGGTTGCGATAAAAAGCAACACGAGACTTAGACTGAAGAAATTGGTTAGAGAGGGGGCTTTACGGGAGATGGAAACAAATAAAAAAAAATTGTCCGCTGTCGCAAAGCGTGTTCTTCAGATATCTACCACGATGGTAATGGTGCGAGTCAAACCAGCGCTTTACCTTGTTTCGGAGAGAGAAAGAGTAAAAGCAAGGTAAAGAATAATGAACAAATCGGAAAAAAGAACAAAAAGAACTTGAATTCCGTTGACAACGAAAGAAGAGTATTCCGCTCGTCGATTCGCGCGCATCGCTACAACACTTCGATCGCTTCGTTAAAAGTCGCTTTGTTTTATCGTCACAATCAATCAGGAAGGAAAAATGCTAAATTATATATATCGTATATATAATTATTTTTCACGTGTAATTATATATTAAGTTTAATATTTAGAATTCGAAATCTATTTAAATGTACAATTAAGTAAATGAAATCGGCTAAAGTGTAGAACGTTAAGCTGCGTTCAGCGGCAGATCACACAAATCACCGCAAATCCAACGTCCGTTACGCCATTAATTACAAGAATCTCCAAATTTCGCAAATTGTAGTCCCGCCCTCGGTCCACTTTGTCATGATCAGTTTCCGTTTCTTGGCCCATCGACCTTCCAACTTTGGCGCAAATCCTCGTAAGTATCCGTCACTCCCCCGGGACTGGGCCAGAGGCCCGTAGAATTAGAATAACGAACTCCGCTAGCTCCGGTGAGAAAGGGAGTGAAGGGAATAGACTAGAACTGCTCGGTCGAGAAGAGCCGAGCCTTCGAGAAACTTGTCGCTTTCCGATGCGGTACGAACCTGTAAGTACGCCGAAAGCTAAACTACGATCGGCGGAAGAAGATTGCCCCGAAGAGAGGATGCAGCGAGAGAAAATCAGAGGTGGTGGAAGATGGAAAGGAGAGAGAGAGAGAGTTTGCTGCACGCGATAAACTGTAACTGCTACTTCTAAACCTCTCAGCTACTAAGCTACTAACTATTACCACGTAATTATGGCTGAGCTAACGTCGACCTCGTCTTCGCCGTTTCGGCGAGCCGATTAGTTACTCTCTCTTTCGCTCTATCTCTCTCTATCTCTCTCTCTTACGCAGTTTATGCATAACCTTCGGTATCTGCCTGGAGGAGGTCGTCGTGAATCGACCTGTAACTATCATCCTGACGTTGATGCACGGAATGGGTGTGCGCGGAACATCGTACGTCGATCGCTGGACTCATCTATATTTACCGACGTGACGCGCGCGATTTATATTGTACGTCTAGCGGGTAACCCAGGTACATAATAGCGGACCGTTTATCCGCGCCGTTTTAATCTGCCGAAAATTTATTATCCGCCCGTGCATTATCGGGCTGATAAAACAAAGGCAGCTTTATCGCGGTGAAACCGCGGCCTCTTATCTCGCATCTCGCTCGCTAAGTGCTCGATTCCATCCTGTCATGCTTTACGAGTCACTCTAATCTCGCGCGATCGATGCATCTGTAACGGCGGCTATCTTAATATCGGTTCCATTTTCCATCCGCGCTATAGATCACGATCTTGGTATCACATCACTGCGTGCGGTAATGCAGCTGCAGTGTAGATCATAGATTGCACCTTTCGTGACATCGCTCCGCCACCGTGCATTCTTCTGCTTTTTTTTTTCTTTTTCACCGTAGCCGTTAATCGGCATAATCCTTTATCCACGCTACGTCAAACCTGACTCTTTATCGCGGCAACTTCTCGGGTCATACGTTAACTCGGCGGTCTCGGGGTGACGTGAGATTCTAGGCCGTCACGAAACGCATGTCTACAGGGTCCCGGGAAATCCGGACGGATCGAAATAATCCGCATATATTACGCGCACGAGAAAGTGCTCCGACAACGATGATGCAGCGTTTATTCCGTAGGTCAGGCATGAACTAATCAGAACGAATTACCTCGTAACCTGATTGCTGTTAACAACAAAATTGATGGCAGTTTGCAAATGAGTATTTGCAATAGTCAGCATCAGAGTATTTTAGTGGATTTGTATTGATTCGTACGTAATTGCGTTATCACAATATTATTTTTATAACGTTTATCAAATGATTTATAAATCATGAGGTATAAATTTGTCACAATCAAGTTCATTAATCGAGCAAGAAGAGAGAGAGAGAGAAATTACAGTTAAAATTTCTATTAAAATTTTAAATGTGAATAAAAATATGATGAAGGATTCTTAACAATTTTGATACGCGATTATACAATAATTAAACGATCAATATACCTTGTTTCTTCTACCTCTTTTCTCTCGACAAATCGATTGGAAACGGCCGAAGGAAGAGGTGATTACAGCATTACCGCGATTTTATGGCATACGAACGGGTAACAGACGGGCGAGTACAGAGACATTATCGGTTTTTTGGTAGTCGAGGGATTTTAGCTTTACTGGTCGTAAACAGGGAAACGGAAAAAAGTTATCGCCCGGCATCGGCTTCCTCTCCTCTCCTCTCCCTCGTCTTTTCCGGATTTCCACGCTTCCATTGCACTCCTACCGCAGAGAGATCTTGCCTCGCTGTCTCGCCATAAATCCGGCCTGGAAAACTGCAAGAGAAACAAAACGTTGTGCGCGGGATCCGCCATCGCCGCATCGGCGACGGTAATTGCGACCGTTCGAGTAATAAGACGAATTGGTTTATTGCCTTTTTCGCGATGCAATCACGACGGGCGTATCCGGTGCACGGCGCTCTTCTCTTACCTTGCGCGCGTCGCATGGCAATTCATTTGCGCAGAAATTAAAAGACTGGAATCGGCCGGTCTATCGGCGTTAACAAACCACCGGGATGAATCCTCGAATTATGCCCGCGTGCGTGGATTGCGTAATTAAGCCGGCGCTGGATGGAGTAACGCTTAATCGACCGTACGTGCGGCGTTGATAGGAGCAGTCACAATGCCGGGGCAACAATTTTCATTAACGTCGGCGTTGGAATGATCTCGCCGACGGTTTTTGTTTATTCGGCCGGATAAATACGTCGCCGGATTTAAAATGCCGGGCCTTTGGAAATGTAACCCGTTTCGGCGCCACTATTCTCGTTGCGTTTTTTTTCCTCTTTCCGGCGATGAGCGGGAGACGAAGAGAGAGAGAGAGAGAGAGAGGTTGGAGGACGGTGCTCGTAAAACGCGTACATAGACTCGCGTTGATAACGTCGCGATATCCAGGTGCTTTTTATTTCGCGCCGCGCGTTCCACGGCGCGCAAATGAAACGGCATTATCCGAATATTATTTTCATTCTGGAAATAACTCCGCAGATTTATCCGGAATAACGTAACGCGCGATTGCACACCGCAGCTTACCCGGTCGCGTGACGTCGATCGATGCGTAAAAAATCTAGGCGCGGTAAAATGTATTTGAATGTATATTTAATATCGTGCCCTTGTTCACGTTTCCTCGCGGAACCGAGCTGCTTCAACTTTACGACCTGGACGATGTTAATGCCATTATAATCAATTGATAAGAATACGAATCGGCGAGGGTGATTTATCGCGCGAAATGAAACGCGCCGATCGAAACTTCGCGCTAAAGACGTGACGATTCGCACTGACACTTTTACCGAGAGTGATTCAGCGCGGATGGTCGACGCGAGATCGAGGAAACTTGTAAACTCCGATACGATCCGAGTTCCCGTGGGAGCGCGACGGAAAATTCGATCATCGGTAATCGGACGCGACGAATTCTGCGAGAGTGTCCAACTTTCCAAACGCGCGCGCAAGAAGCAACGCGATTGCGGCAACGAACCGAACAACTGATTTTATATTTCAGGATAAGATAGTTTAGGGACATTTTGACATACGAGAGATCTCCAGACATTTATGATTGAGCAACATTGTGAAAGCTGGAATCCTAAAAATGCCGAAGAATTAATTTTACCTGTGAGGCATTTTTATTATTACAATATGAACGATGTAACGATAGACAAAATTGAACACAATGTTGTGAAAAATGTCAAAGGTAATTTTATGAAAATTATGTATGTAAAAAAACTTTATCTGAATTTTATCTGTGAAAATTGTGTTTAGATAACTTTATTTATTCATACAATATTTTCATTTCTTTTTAAGAATTACATTTTCAAAAAATTATTCTATTACACAAAATATCCTTTACCATGAGTGATGTCTCTTGATGTAATAAAAAAAGCAATTTAATTTCATGATTGTCAAGTGAAATTTTCTTTAATTGTTCATATTTTATAATCTTTGTTCCTTACATATATAAAATAAAGATTAAAGATTGATGATATAGTTGAGATTCAGTTTGTGAAAAATTAAAATACTAATCAATTCACATTCAGATTTATTATTTTTATGATAGTATATCGAGATGTCCTTAAATTATTTTGTAGCCGTTTCCCATTTTTGACACATTGTTAATTACTCACAAATATTCACGCAAGATTTTTCAACGGGTAAAGGACTGTTCATTCACTCGTCTCGAAATATAGTTTCCAGTTTCTCACATAAACGCGACAGTGTATCATCCCTTGATAGCAGTGCGCCGTGCAACTTTCTCGAATATCCGAGATGCAAGTCGTGGAGATGCACCTCATCGTAAATCCGCGCTATTACGAAACTCGAACTACTGTAGTGCTTGGCTTTTCGTCCTTGCTCACGTACGTACGTCAATTCGTCCAGGAAATCAAGTTTCATATTTGATTTATATGTAGGTTTACGAAAATCCCGCGAAAATACAGTGATCATAAGATTCCGTTTTGCCAACTTGGAATTATATTACATTACAGTGTGGATTCGTGTTATATGTATATGTGAAGAGAAGTGACCATTTTTAAAAACACGTAAAAGAATTGAGAGAAAATTATATTCATATAAATCTGTCACAATTTGCCGAAAGTTTAGCAGCGCACGTGTTGGATTTTAAATTCTTTTAAGGTCGGATCTACGTGTGAGATGGAAATTTCCAGCCGAATGTGAGATTCGGTGATCGAGCGGATATATGAGTAAAAAGGCAGGCTTTTCTCGATGGAGGACCGAGTTCACGTTTTCCGGCAGCTCGTACGCGCGCGCTTTGTAATTTTAAGTGTCTCATCGCACCTTGCCAAGGCTCATCCTCCTGCGCGACCATTTCGACGACTCGTAGGACAAAGTACGGGTCTGCGGGATCCCTCGGCGACACCCTGACATCGCCGGATCGTGTGAGCGGAATTCAAAATTGTCGGCGCTATAGGCATTTTCACGGCGAAATCGACGCGTTAACGATTTATTTCGCGCCACCGTCCAACTGTCTATTCCCTTCTCTCGTTCTCCCGGCATCTCTGCATCGTAAATACGGTCACGATCCACCGTTTTCTTCTTCCTCGGCGGAACTCTGCTCTGGTAATGATAACGACGTGGTCGAGGCGAATCGATCGTCGATTCCGCCGGCATCGTAGCTCCGTAGTCCACACTTGGCCGTCCGTGGAATTTCCGGGACGTCATTACGTGTTTTTCTATGCGTTATCTGTAACGACGTGAACCTACGTTGCACCAATCGCCTTTACGAAATCGGTGGTCGAGTCCGAATTTCAAATGCGCTCACGTTTATCTCGTCGCATATTTCTTTTCCTCTACCGTATCACAATTTGTCAGTGATTTTAAATACCTTTGGTGATAAATGACTTGTGAACATATTATCTATCCCGTTAAAATTTACGCCAAAGTAAACTAGAATGATCGTAATTTTCTGTACAGAAAAATCTATCATATCACGTTTATAAATAATTCTAGACATACTTAGAATTGAAATGTACACGCAGGTGTCGTTGGTATAGTTTGAGGTGAGATAGAGATGAGATGGAGAGAGATTTTATAGGCGTTTGGGGAACTTGTTCCAGCACACGCAACGGATAAAATTGGTGACGATAAAGCTCGCGTTAACATCGATTTTCTGTATTGACATTAAATCATTTTTAAACTGTCGAACGCGCTTGGCGATTGTTCGGCGATCGTTTGGACTCTTTAACGCCGGCTTCCGACCGCGCGCAAAACAGAGGCGGACACGAGTGCGGACGCCATCGTTTGATATTCGATCAGCGCTCGATAAAGCCGCATGTCCGCCAAAAAAACAATTCGCACTCGCGTGAACCGAGAGTAAATCAACAGGGGCGCGCTGGATGCGCTGTGACGTAGAATCTGCATACATAACAGACTCTTTAACTCTCTTTCTCTCTTTTTCTTCCCTTTTCTCGGATAATCACTTTCACCATTTTTCCTTTTTCGATCTCAGTCGGTCGACATCTTTCTTAATTCGATAAAATGCAATACATCATCCATCGTTCCCAACACATGTCTTATGTACCATATATTTTAGCTTTGTGTTATTCTTTCCCTCTTTCTATCTTCATTCGGCTCTCTTTCTTTCTCTTTCCCTTTCGCACATCACTTCGTCTACCACCCGCGTGCACTACCCTCGAACAGCCTCTCGCATTTTTTATCGTAGTGAGAACAAAACACGTGTAAATTGACACCTACACCGATAAACCGCGTAGGCTCGTCGGTATACACATACACATATACAATCGCGTCGCACATCTTCTCACTCACTATTTCATTCGTGCATTTCTTTGCTTCTCTTCTAACGCATTTTTCTATAGACGCTTGAATATATGTGCAAGATATATTTATCCTCCTGCATCTTATTGTGCTTTTATTTTTATTCTTTTAAATCTTAAGGCGTCTGGAATCGGAGAAGAAGAACGCTACGATTGACAGATTTTTATTGTATTGTATAATGAGAGATTGATGACGATTAGAAATATAACATACAACTTTGAAGAAACTTTACATAATTTAGTTTGACATCGTAATATACTTTTATATCTTTATCTTATAAAAAAAAACAAAAACGAGAAAAAAGCTAAGAAAATCTTCTCGTCTTTCTTATATTTGATGTACATGTATGTAATAACGTGTAAGTAGAAAAGTTCCAAATGATTTCCTTTCTTTTCGAGTACGAGCAAGACAGATGTTGACGGGGAAAAACTGTATATTCTCACTTATACATCGAAACTCGGTCTTATTCTCCGCTTCCGCCGTCTTGAGGCGATGATGAAGTCCTCTTGAAATATAAGAACGCTCTGAATTTTGCCTCGGGCTCACTAATCCGCGTCCAATTGTTTTGAGTGGTTGGTCCAATTATGCAAATGAGATGGCATGCCGCCGACTTACGGGCACGGATCCACTTAGATCCTAGAATTCTGCATTCGGAATATATACAGTCGGGATTACATCTTCGTGTTTGCGAGGACAAATCGCTTGCTTTTTATCACGGTTTTATGCGCAAACCAGCTTTTATTATTAGTCAAGTTACTTCGAGAAGAATCATTTTCAAAAGCAATATTCGGGAATACAACGAATTTATGGACATATATGATATATAAAATACGTTTTTTTTTATCATGCCATGCTTATAATATGCACATTTGATATTCGAATTATTATCTTCTCGGAATCGCATTTTCAAAAATAGATAACACACTTTAGCTCTCGAGATCAAATTTCTCCAACGCGTTTATCGTGATATATCCCCATCATACCTCATATTATATTTTTTCCATATTGCTTATGAATTGTTATAATATGAGCAGGTTTAAATGACGATGTTCAAAACATTTGAAAATAACAATAGGAACTAAAAATTGATATTTAATTCACGGCTGGCATCTCCACTGACGGCTAAATTAAACTTTTGACGAGGGCGGTTTACAGTACTCTCGAAAGGGGAGGTAGATTGCTGCACGCGATATGAAAAATACGATGCTCATATCATTCCAATATTCGACGACGCAACCGCAACGGTTATTTTGGAAAGTTGCCGGGAGGAGAACATTCGAAAAACCACCAGATATATATACGCACTCCCGGAAAAAAATATTCATTACTAGGAGATTGCGTGGTATTGAAACGTAACAACGACGAGATTAATATTTGTGGGCTGGTTTCCGGCGCTTTCTTTTTCCTCGTGTTGTCACGTCGTGTTGCCTATCATCATCTTTTTCGGTCAAAAAAAATCTCATCAATATATTGAAGCAATTACAGAGAAATTGTTTCGTGCATTGCGATTGGTTTCCTCCATTGCTCAATTAATTTTCCAAATTTCGATCGACACAATTAACGATTTGACTCGAGACGCTAATTTTTTTTTCAGCTTTTATTTGAAAATAATTCCATTATATGTGTACTTACCAACTGACCGAGTTGTTATAAATGTTGCGTCTGCAAAATATCGCTATACAAGTAATACCATTAGATAATAACGATGTTATAAAGTTTCTGGAAAATTTAATTGAACTTAAGCGAGATGAAGTAAGTTTAAGTGTAACGAGATAAACATGGGAAACTTCTTTGTGGAACGCTGATATTTTTCAGTACTCCATGTAATTTTTCTCAGCTGCGGCTCCGGGTCTCTTTCCGGAGGGAACAAATGGATTATCGTGGTGATCCTGCGACCGAGTATCTCTGCCATGTCAGCTATAAGAAAGCCCGTTTCCGTAAAGCGATTACGAGTCGAAACCGCAATTCCGTAGCTCGTCGTCACGGTGGTGGTAGACATCGCGATGGAATTCGTGGCTTGCGTTTTCGCGCACGAGTTTCCTCGACTCATGACTGGAGGAACCACTTATAGAAATGATGCTCGCTAAATGGATAATGAAAAATAGTCTAATTGATTTCGCGCGCCGCGCTTAGGAACGAAGGATAGAGAAAGAAGACCTCTATATCGCGATCTCTATCGCGCGCGAGCTGTACATCTGATTCTAGCTTCATCATGCGACTTTCTCAGGACAGCAGACTGCTGTCAATACAGCTGCGCGAGTGACACGCTCTCGGGCGGTCGATTGCATTACAGGTATTTGACTTGGAAATCGGGCTTCGTTACTAAAGAGCGCGCGCATTCACCGCATACACTCTCTTACGGAATTTCGCCTAGCAATAAAGTTGATAGGAACGGAATATTTTGCGTATTACTTGGAAAGTCGAAAACTGGCAGCATTTTAAGAAATTACTTCTCATTAAATATCAAATTATTTATACAGCCGATTAAGTAATTATTACGTGATTTTTTTTATACATAATGTGAATAATATTTGAGGTAAATGTCCTTCTTGCATCCGGATTATACGATGTTTCGAAAAATGAACTTTTCAGTCAATTGCATTTTTGGAACGGACTTTATTCACACGCGATCTTTCGTCTTACGGACGCAATTGTATAGCAAAGATAAAAGGAAGAGACACACCCGAGACAACAAAATCTACGTAGTCACCACGCTTGATAAATGCGATAAACGTATGCATAATGCAGTTTATGCATGATACTCAGCGTAAATATTTGCTTCCGTAATCTCAAATTTACATGTGTTACTTGCAGGCATACTTGTCTACCGCAAATAATCGATAAAACATGTTTTTTCTAGCATGCATCTTGAATTAGAATGTATTTATCCGTATCGTGTAATTATAGATAATTGCTGTTTATCGATGTGTTTCATTGAATACGGCGTAGTTATCTTCACTCTCTGCGCGTGTTTACGTATCCTTCGCATTTCACGAAGTGGC
Organism: Lasius platythorax; assembly: GCA_963971435.1. Taxonomy (NCBI): domain Eukaryota; kingdom Metazoa; phylum Arthropoda; class Insecta; order Hymenoptera; family Formicidae; genus Lasius; species Lasius platythorax. Next base: position 9,940,443 of record OZ020545.1, read on the forward strand.
CACAGTTGTGAATACCCGAGCTACGATACAATGTTCTGGCAAATAAGATTTATCGAAACATTGAAAAATGACAATTTCTCGAAAGATCGAAAGAAAAATCATTTCGAGACACCAGACATATCTTCTCGCTTCGAACTTTGTCGTTATAACGAACGATTCGTTGTTATTTTCTTTCATCTCAGATTGAAAAGTTCTTTCTGCTAGAGATATCTGGAGAAATGTTCTGAAAATTAAAAGAAACATGACTTATACGATAAACGTTTATATGTTCCCTCTCTTCGTGTTTATATATATATATATATTTATATTTATTCCACATATAATTTAATCAAAAATAATATGTAGACTCTTAATCTCTAAAAGAAGATAGATATATAGAAAGATATATATGAAGATATATAGAAAAAATTCTAACAATACAATACAATAAGATGTCTACATATAAAACATAAAGATATCTAAAAATACATCTTAAAAGTAAGAACTATCGTTATTAAAATATCTGCTTGATTAGCACACAACATTTTGATTAGCTCTATATTGATGAATGCAATATTGTGTTAGAAAACATGTTATAAAACAATGCCTCTTTTTGCTACGCGTAACATAACAAATTTAATCACATAGATGAACAAATATCGTTGAATTGTCGTTTGTATTTTCCTGACAAACATTGAAAAAGAACAAAACATTCTATGTCGGTGGAACCCCGTGTCTCTTTGACACTTTCCCGCATTATTCTATGACAAAGAGTCCGGAACTAAACTGCGAAGTATAGCAAAAGGAATTAAATCACACGCCGATGGAACGGGGAGGAGGACACATCAAAGGACCCTCGGCGATTACAGATCGGCCAGAAATTGGAACAGAAAGATTCCCCTTTCGTCTACCTCTGTCATTTACGATCACCTATCGCGTCGCGTCGCCGTCCATCGCACGACACGCACGATACGCCACATGCGTATATATGTACGTACGTACATACACAAACCGAGAGAGTGCAGCGCCGAGAACAATCGGGACACGCACGGTTTTCTGTTCGGCCTGGTTGCACCATCGCCATCCCCAACCCCTGCAACATCGTATTCTATACATCCGCCCCCGCCTCCTCTTCCGCCTTTTCGGTCCCGTCCTCGCGCGTCAGACGTCGTCGTCGTCTCGTTTCGCACGGTCTTGCACTCTTTCGCACCCTCTAGATATTTTCTCTCTCTCTCTTCTCCCTCTTCACGTGTGCACACGCATGCATACAGTCCTCTCCATGATTCCCTCCGAGCTTGAGCCCTCCAACTTCGCACACGGTGGGGACAACGTCGTCTCTCACACACAGATACATCTTCGTAGTTCTTTTCAATGAATACGCTTTCGTACCGACGAGTTCGTTCGAACGACGACGACGACGACGACGACGACGACGACGACGACGACGACGACGACGACGACGATGGGGGTGGCGGCAGTGACGACGATGATGACTACAGCACGGAGTGCTGTAGTTCAGAGTTCACTGACCTCGTAACAACTGCGCGAATTAATATCTCTCGTCTACCTCTTTGACAAACATAGTGCCGGCAACGAAAGAAAGACCGCGTACTAGTCAAGTATCTAATTATGTATATGTGTGCGAATGTTTTTTTTTTCCCTTTTATTACTATTAAATTGATAACATGCGAATGCGTTGTTTAATGCACAGCTTACATCAATGACTGAGACACCGGTCGGTGACAATATTAAAATTTCGTTGTCCGGCGAAATATTTTAACGTGATGAAAGTCCCCTCTTTTATTCATTTGAATACTTTTAATTGCACCGCGCCGCCTTTCATCATCCTGCGGGCGTATTCTAGAATTTCATTTCTCCGTGACATGAAAGGCTCTTTCATACTATGGAAAAACATTAAAATACCGGATTGCTATGCAACGTTTTACCGTGACAGAGGAAATAATTCCTGTTAGCCTCCTTGTATACGTGCATGTGCAACCTCGCAAAAGCAGGTTACACCGTGTGTCGCATGTATTAACGCCGCAACGCTGATAATGTTAAATGAAATTCATTCGATCACACTCTTCCCCTCCGTTCGTTCTCTCCCCTCCCCTCGTCTAATTCCAGCATATCATCTCGTACGGTAAAAATATAACAAGTAGATAATCATATACACTTCGAATAAATTTGCTTACCCGCGCGATAACGATATCGTGTATGCGACCAAGGTTTTTATAACATTCGCGACGCATTATATTACGCGGCATTATTTGCAATTGTGGTAACCGGTCGCGTAGAAAAATTAATGTAACCGGCTGATATCGCGCGGTGCTAATCGATCGAAACTCGGTCGAACTTGGAATTTCGTTGCAACGAAGCCGCGCCACGGCGTCAACAATATCGGTTGCGGGTCTCGTCCTCCCGCTCCCGAGATTTGTTTTCCCCGTCGAAATTATGCGGAACTAGTTTCTGAGGGTAGTTTCCAATTTGCGTCGCCTCGGATGAGATCGAATCTCGATTAATTTCGCGCTATCGGGGACGCGCGCCGTGCAACGTGGATAGAAACGGTGACACATCGGTCATGCCCAGCCTGGCGAGCTATTTCAGAGCGATTTAATAGGAAAGAAATGCGAAAATCGGAACTCCAAAGCGTTGATTGGCCGAAACGCATTTACTCCCTCGCGCTTCACTGCCCTTCTCGTCTCTCCGTTCGTGTGTGCAACCCGTTCTTCCCTTTCTCTCTCTCTCTCTCACACCACATCGAAACTCCATTAACCGCCAAAAATAGATCGCACTCGGCGACGAGAGATAACACCGACCGGTATTCGATAGCCCCGGACTATCGCATGTCCGATTGCGCGAAGATACCGAAGTCTGCGTCAGAGAATATTTGCCATCAATAAATAATAGAACGAAAAATCGTGAGTGAGACGGTAAAAAAACTATATCCACCCATATTGTTTATATATATATATTTTTTTTTTGTCAATACACGGCCATGACGCACGAATGGAATGATAATTTCAGTAGTGAATTGAGTGTATTTCAATTGCAGGATACACACAGCCGTGTGAAAACTGCGAATCAGATTTCTAGCGCAATACACATATAACTGTACATACGTATACATATATGTTGTACTTTTTTCGATTTATTTTATCCCTTTCGATAATAGAGAGTTTAAAATATAGTAATATAGGTAAAATAAAAAATAACTGTGCGCAATATGCTAAAATCGAATTTTGAGAATTTGCAGTGATTTGTTAAAGTACGCCCATTAAAAAATTCATAAAAAAATTTAAACATCTAGAAAAACACATCCAATAACAACGAAATTTGGTATACAATTACGTCGCAGGTAGATGTGCAAATAACTTCAGTTTGAATGATTATGCACGTTAAAAACGGTCACCAAAGTGCATAATTATTGCTACTGTCGTTATCATTGGTAATTTCGTTGTTATTGGATGCGTTTTTCTAGGTGCTTAAATTTTACAATGAGTATATGTATATCCAATTAATTTTATATTTGATTAAGACATCGGTATTGTACTCTAATAGATCCTATGTCATCATTTGTAGTTGAGTTAAAATTACTTTTAATGCACTATACGACGTTTATTTTATAATTACTTCTCGCTATCTTCAGATGTGTGTTACGTCGAGCTCCGAGTATATCTCGAAACGATCGATATTATGCTCGGCCTTTCCTTTTCTCGTATGCGATCCAGAACGACGTAACGGAAATATCGACGCCTGGATTTGTCATTCTCACTTCCGCTGATACCTTTCTCTCCGGCAATGCGTAAACATTTCGGAGAGCATAATATCGCGCGTCAGTCGCGCGACTGCAGTTCGTTAAAATTAATGCATCGTTAGCCGGCTCAAAAACCAGGACGCTTGCTGGCGTTTGTTAATAAGGCCGATGATGTTTTCCGACGCGTCGAAACTCCCGCGTCGATTGTTAATTAAAAATAACGATACGCACCCCTCCTGCGAGCAGACGCGCGACTAACAATGCGATCGCGGAAGCGCATCACGCGTTCGAGAACGATACCGTCGGCGAAGTTGCGACGCGAGCAAGCTCTCGGTGTAACCTCAGCGCCGATCTACGTGGCAGTGCGAGATAGGCGATATCAATTCGCCACGTGAGAATAGACGGCAAGAAACGGCGAGGGTGCCGTGAGGGTGTGCAATTTCACTCATTAAAACTCCAGTAATTAACGGGCCGCGCCCCACGCGCTCTCCTTCTCCCTTTCGAACTAAGGCGAGGGTTGCGCATGGGAGGAGATGAGACGAAGAATTAAGAGAAAGTAAAAAAAAAAAAAAATATATGAAATTGCAGAGATTATCTATAATATAGTGAACAGTCTATCGTTTTCTCGCTCACTATGGTATTGAATAAATGAGCCATTTATATAAAAAAAAATTCTATTTTTTATAATATCTACTAATGTAATTATGAGTTTGGACCTTTTTCACATTTCTTTAAAATTCAGTCTAACTTTAAAGAAATTTGATTATATAGACAACGAAGACACAACTTGTGCGCATTTGAGAATTAATTTCCTCATGTTTAAGAAAATTTCTAAAATTAGGTAATTATATATATTTTCAAAACGCGTTCCGCATCATTTATCGATCGACGACGATCACGTAAACGTATCCATGTAGGTTAATGCCCTGCTCTAATTGAAAGAGACGCCTAGCCGATGATGAAGCAATAATTAACACGGTGATGAAGCAGTAAACCGTCATCGACGACGAACGTTGGGGTGTTCCGATTTCGAAGTTGTAGGGTTTTCCACGTCAGTCTCCAGCCATCGCGTCCCCGTCGCGCCTTATAATTTGACGGACCGAGGGGGGTCGCTCGCCCAACAAGAAGCGATTCGCCGTCAAGCGCAGAACTCACCCTCCGACTGTTATTAATCGTCGGCGCCCTCTTTCTTTTTCACTCTCTTCCTCTCTCTCTCCCTCTTTATGTTTCTCGCGAACAATAAATTCAGAGCTCGTTCCGCCGGTTGGTTTACGCGGGAACCAACCGGTCGGAGCACAGAGCGGATTGCGTGATTGCGCAATAAGTGCGGTTTCTGCGCGCCGCCGTGCAGGTTTTTCAACGCGCTCGCGCTACAGTGCCTGCTTCGCAGGCCGTTATCAAACGCTCTTTAACGAAGCAACCCTTTATTACGGCGCGCGCGTACGGTCGTGACGGCGGCAGGGAAGAGCAATAAGCGAAGCTCGGTTAACCGGGGTATCTATTAATCGCGGTGGAGTCTTTTCTTTAATTAGCGATCGGTCCGGCAGATAGATGGCACGGGATGCGCATTGAATCGCGTCTCTCTCTCTGGCGGTTTTCTAAGCGGCGGCGAGTTACGGAAACGCCAACGGAGGAGGACGAGAAGAGAGAAAGGTTCTCGCGTATCTACCTACCGGACGACGTAAAGTTAAAACCGTTTTGCCGTGTCGGTGGCGAAACCATCAATTTCGACTCGCGTAATTAGCGTGTAACTGGGGGGAAGCGCGCACGGTTTGCGGTACGAATAAGTAAAGAGGCTGCTGCAGCAGCGCACACTCTATGTACAGTGTCTGGTCTCTCTCGCGCCGCAATTTCTCGGTCGATGCTTTTTTCCTCCGGTATTCCGGCTTATCCGCCTTTTTTCCGTATTTCTCGCTTTGATTATTTCGCTCGTATTCGCGGTGATTCGCGCAAGCAGATTTATCGCTAAATTGGAGAAATTATGCAGCTGTCGCGCCCGGAGGTTTTATCGGCGCTTTGAAATGCGACTTGGTCTTTTTTTTCGATCAATCCGACGTGCGATTATCGCACGTAGCAGCTTCATTGCGAGAAATCCAATAACGTAAATTGAAAAAAAAATATATTTATTCGGGAGAATCCCCGAAATTCTCTGATGTATGTGCGGGTTAAGGTGGCCATTAGAACTCGATCGTTCCCGTGCGATTGTGTATTATGAAATTTTAACTGAAAAATTTCATTATATATTTTTGTGCGAGATGAGAAAAATACGCGAAATAATGGAAACATGGATTTCGTACCTACAGTAACTATATGATATAAATACGATACATTTTCCATGAAATAAACCGATGAGCGTTCTATCATATTTCGAAATTTTCACTATCCGCTCACATAATTTTTACCGAAAACAAAACACAAAAAATCTCGGGCTATGTCGGAACATGCTTCGTTAGTCGCTAACATCTAGCGCAATGTATTTAAAAACATGCTTCCGTATACTATTGTACAGTTATTTTTTTTTTTCGACCCAACGTGCTTCATAATGAATGTATCTCGCCATATCCCTCTACGCGTGCGTTCACGTCGTCATTTATTCGAAAACATTTCCGCTGCGTGCCGATGAAAGCACTACGATACAAGCCGACGAAATTGTACGATTGTTACAGCATTAAGTGCGGTTAACCGTACCGATTTTTCCGGTTTCCCCGGCTATTTATATTAGCTTAGCTAACCGACCATCTCTTTTCTGTTTTCAGGTAAGTGTTACGACTCCGGCCGTCGATCTTTCCGACCCCTGTACGAAACGCTTCGCCCCTATACGTGCCGCTGCGAGAACCCTTCTCTCCACCCTCCGAGTCCGTAACCCTCTTCATCCCTGCCTGTTTCCCCAACTCCTTTTTCCGGCATGTATATCTTCCTCTCGGCTCCACCCGGCTAGCCTCACCATCCTCCGGCCTGCACCGCTGTTTCTCTCCAGCCCTCTTGAAAGTCTGGCCACAGTCGACTGGTAAGTTTACCTTTCAATTAATCGGCCGCCATGGCGAGCATCGGCTAACTGCCAACTATCCGGCCATTATCCACTAGAGAAGTAATTGGGATTGGAAGTTGCGCGCCTTACCGGGCTCGCTCCTGTGTAAGCGCGCAGACAGGATGGACGGAAGTGCGTGGAACGCAATTTCCGGCTTTCTCTCTCCACCCCCTCTCTCTCTCCCTCTCTCGAATGTTCTCTATCGCATGACGTGCGCGACGGTAATTGTCTTCGTTGCTACGTCTTAATTTTTACAGCGTACGGGAATAACGAACGTAGTCAAGTTAACGATGTTAACGAGGTTAATGAGGATGCGGTTACGGAATTAGATGCAAGGCAAAACGATTTTTAGACAAACTTCATTAATGGGCACAGGTCAGTGTCTTCTATTTTAGCAGAATAGCGACCGTAAAGTTTCCCCACCGTGTTCTCACGTTGTCATATAAACTTCATCTTGCTCGCCTCGACTTTCTCATGCGAAAAAAAAGACCTGAATTTATGACAGAGTAAAAAAGAATAATTAATACAGTATATTTAAATTTATATAGTGTCTTCTCGCAATTAGATTTTATATTCTTATTTACATGGCATATTTTTTAATTTCGGCAAAACAATTTATAGCAATTATTATTTATAGTATGATGACAAAATACATTATTTTAAAAGATAATGACATAGATCGCGCGATTGTTTTATTGTGTTGCAACATATATTTTTTAACAGCATCTCATATATAGCGAAGGACGAGCGTTAGAATTCGATGGTCGCCACAGATTTTCTTTTTCTCGAGTCAGCATTTTTGAATGTTAACGCTTTCCGAGCTAGTGCGAAACTTTTTCACAGACACAAATTTTGCCACCTCTTGTGAAGTTCATTCAACAAATCGCAATACTCTGAAAAGAAGCGAGTTCTCACATGTCCGTGGAAATAATCGTATCATAGAGTAAAATTTTTTTTCTTTTAATAACAACGTTTCTCTATATTTTTAACGTGCTTTTTTATACTTTTCGTGTGTGTGTGTGTGTGTGTGTGTGTGTGTGTGTGTGTGTGTGAGGAAAGATCATAGATGTAAAACATTTTCTTCACATTGCAGCAATTGCATGTTTCCATTTTTTTTCCCAACTCGCTTTTTTAAGCTTATCACTTACATATGCCGGATTCAACAATGTTTGTTATGCATAATTCCAACAACCACGTATACTTTCTCATTCCCGTAACCCAATTCTGTTTTCTGGCTGCATCTAACAAGGTTATCCTATCTCATCGCTTCGTGTTAAGGGCAAAGTTCTGTCGTTACATCCGAATTTAACCGATCTTGGCATAGGCGAAATTTTTCATCCTGCTTAAAGTATCGCGTAACAGGGCGGGCGAGCAGCGATGTATATAATCAAAAGTGAATTTTAACTCGCTTTTTCATCGTGCCGGAGATGCTCCCAGTAGTCAATTAGGCTTTCTCGAGGCTCCTGTCGATAGCCTCTTGTGGCAGATTGAGCGGCAGTTATGCGATCGATAACGGCACTACGGTCAACAACGACTTCCCGTCGTATAATCGGCTCTTAATTAATATATAACGAAACGCGCATGGCAATGAAAATAATAATACACGGTATATTTATCCGCGTGTGACCGTAACCTGCCCGTCACCTCCCGCGCGTTTCATCCCTCGCGCTTTCGTTCCGGTCCACCGAGGTTAAAACGCATCCTGCATTTATATGAAGCGGCAACGATGCACTAGACACGCTATCATTACGGCGCTATCATTGAAAATGACAATTTCATTAGTAATCAAACTCTACGCGCGACGACATTGTTCAAATACAAATAATTATTAACCTCGTGAACTATACTTCATCCCCCGCGTTCCTGTTGTTTTCTCTCTCTCTCTCTCTTTCCCTCTCTTTCGTGCGCGTGCACCTTTTTCCTTTCTCTGTATGTGTGTGTGTCTCGTCCGTTTTGCTTGCGTTCTCTCTCTTTCTCCTTCTCTTTTGCTGTCTGTATACATATACATTTATATGCATGCTTGCACGCTCGTTTGATCCACTCTATCGCGGTTGATGACCATGGTCCAGGGGTAAAAGACCCGGGCTCTAGTTTATTAACTAGCCTCGACCAATTACACATAATTATGTTTTCCCGAAATCAATGAAATCACATTGAATCCTTAATGCAAAAATGTTTTACGCTGCATTCCAATTATACCCATATGTCATTTGATAAGATTGTGCTCGCGCAGTAAAATCAATTCACAAAGATATACTGTTCGATGAGGGGCAATAGACTTGAATAATTCGTTTCGCATCTCGATTATATCTGTAAGAAAATTAAGAGCTAACTGACCGTGCAAACAAGCAGTTGCGAGGCGCCCGATTGAACGTAATTATTGACATTTGGCAGATCTTTGATGCTGCACTTAAGCACTCATTAAAAATTCATCTGGCTCCGAAGATGGTCGTTCCGACGAATTGATTTATGCGAGTAACAAACTGCGGAAGAGCGTACGAGATTATCATTTTTTAATTACAATTCATTGCTAGACTGGAGCGCGTTGCCCCTCCTTTCCAAATTGTTAATGATCTTTTAGTACAGGCGCTCGCCGCCCCTTGAACTTTATACGTCTCCAGGGGCCCAATCGCGATCTCAGAATCGCGTCTATATAAGTCCGAGAGGCGGGCACATCAGGCAGCTTATTAAAACTATATTTCCCGTCCGTAATAAAATTTCGCGATAATTAAGACTGGTCAATTACCGGTAGTAATTACCGGGTAGGTAGGGCCTCTCCTCCCTTCTATCTCCCGCATCATGTATAATCCGTTGTGGTTGGTTGCGAGTAATCGATATCGAGAAAAACGATATTGGCGAAAACGGCCGAGCAGCACGAGGAGAGTTTCCGGGGAAGCTTCGCGGAGAGAGTAACGAGATAATCGAAGATAACTAAATAGACGGAAGTCGCTGCTAAAGGATAAAGATCCGCTTCGTCGTCACGGTGGCGGTTACTGCCGCGATAACTCGTTTTATCGCGTCCCCTTTGCGATTTGCCGTAATGGGAATTTTTCTTTTATTCGGACAAATCAGGCGTATAAATGCATTAAACGTATTAAATAAAATTCTTATTATATGTATAACGCATTTAAGATATGTTACGCTAATTTTTTCTCATAAAATAATCTTTCAAATGCCGTGTTCTTTATCAACATTACATCCTTTCGTTCTCAAATTATTACTATTATTTTATATCGCGATGTTATTGTTTCATATTTTCTCCGATAATAATAATAAAGAATAAAGAATAATCTTTGCCCGCAGCTAACTATTTTCATCTTTCAATACTTCGATCAATCTTATCGAAAGTTTGATCACTTGTTCAGATTCTTGTTCTATATTATTTTATAGATATCTCTAACTCGTTCTATCTCCTATTTAATCTTTTTTTATTTTGAATTGAAAGACTCTGCTAAAAGCGATGAAGATAAAGATAACCCCGATACGTCGTCGAGAGAGAGAAGTCTGTGCCGCGGACTCCATTATTATCATAATTTTATTCAAGAAAAATCAGACGCGTGTCCCTGGAAGCCCGAGCTTGGCGGACCCGTCCGACACAATAGAGACCGTCCCTCCATTGTGCATTCACCCCTTCACTCTCCTACCACCGCTCCACTGCCCACCTATTATCTGCACCCGAGCACCGACAAATTATTTTATCAGAACCTCCTTCACCGACGAGGGTAAGTGTCGGCGGATCGATCTTTTCAATCTTCGTTGCTTACGTGATGCTCCCGTGGATGTCTATAAATGGCTTTTATTCTCGCGATCCTTTTGCGATAATAGCATTTTCCAAAAGTCTGTGATTTTGCATAAAAACATTTTTTTTTTTTTACATATTACGTATCTAAATTTGTACGAGAAGAATATAATTGCGAATAAGGGAAAAAAAAATGACTAAAGAAAAATATGTCTGACTGAAAATTGCGATGTTTCTCAACATATAGCGATGAGAGGAAGTGCGGAAATATCGAAGATATTGTCAGTCAATAAGATGCAGCGACAGCAGCAGCAACGAAGACCCGATTTAAAATGGCCAATAAAAGCTCCAGTACGGAGCGAGTGAGAGTCAGTAAGGTAAACGGATATAACGGGTCCCGGGGCAAATTTCATGACTAAAATGCAAATATGATCGAAGGAGACGCCCAGGCGGCTTCTCAGGAAAAAGCCGAAGAAAAAGGCGGGTTTACTCGAGGCTCCACGCCAGCTTCCCTTACACACCCTTGCCTCTTTCTATCTTTCATTCTCGCGAACGCGTACACACCGTCTAGTTGTCTTTTTCTATTCTCTCTCTTTCTCTCGTCTATCCTTTCCTCGTCCTCGCAGATCCTACGTTAACCTGCCGGAGGCATTTACCGCCACTTGATTTGAACCCGATTTACCTCTCCACTGCTGAGACCCTCCGGATATTTGCTTGGCTTGCTCACTCAAATTTCCTTGCCGATGCGTGAACGCCAAGGCGCCCTTTTTGAGCATTGGTCTTATCGAACTGCGAAATTCTCCCACGTATTTTTCACAAACATTTTCTGCCTGCAAATTTCTGTAAATAAATTTTCTTTTACGGTTCCTTATAAATTAATCAATAATTATAACGTTGCCCACAAAGTAGTTTTTTGTATCTTTATATTTTGAAAGTCTAAGATCGTCATTTGTACACATTTTGCACAAGAAATACTAATTTACATGCTAACAAATTAAAATAATGATTTGAACTCACTTTTAACGATTGCGCCAAAAAAAATTCAAGACAAAAATTTATTCATATGCCGCATATATAGACATCCTGATACGTATTTTGAATATGTGTGTTTTATATATTTCTTCAGATGTTTTCTGCATTACACGACACAATATTGTAAATAGAATTTTGTTCCGAATTTTGTCGCGAATTAAATCATTTAAAGTAGACCTTAAATAGTTATCTGATTGAATAAACAGGAAGCTTATACAAATAAATATACAAGTTGATGAACAAGGTTGTCACGGAGAAGCTTATGATGCTCGTACAGGCTTGTTCCTGCAACTGGTGGCAAGCCATTAAAGCAGCATGACGTGAAAACGTATTTCACGATACAGACGAAAAGTTGACTGACCGCGTAAAAGTGGTTTTCACGAGTAATGAGTTCGGAAAAGTTGTAAATTTCACCCCGGGTACAAACATTATGAAACGGTCTCCTGAGGAAGTTTAAATTATTAACCGACGTGTACAGTGACGTTCAACTAATTTATAGTTTATACGTTTAATAAACTACGACGTTACGCGTCATCTGTTTAATATCACCGAAACTTGTCTATTAGCGTTAGTACGTGAAATAAATACGCGAAACCTGACACTATACACATGAAATTTATTGATTAATCGTACGTTAATAGAATTATATTGTATATTAATGAAATATCAGATGCCATTTTTTAAAGCGGACAATCTCTAATTTTTTTCGTTTAACTACATCTACTTCTATTATACTATTTGTTAAAAATTATTATACTCAACATTTCTCAATCTGAAATCTTTGGCATTTCACACATTTTTATCTTATATTTACAATTAGTATTGCATTTTGTATCGACAAGTGTTTTGCAGTGCTTTGTTTTTTAGAACAAACATATTTAATCATAGTTTGAATATATCCTAGTTATACTTATATATAGAAAAGCAAGTTATTGAGGCAATTAGATTCTGTGTTAGTATAAATAACAGTCCTTGTTATCTCTCTCTCTCTCTCTCTCTTTCTCTAAATCTCTCTCTCTCTCTCTCTCTTTCTCTTCCTGTCTGTCTATCTCATCTATCATGTCATCAATAGTCTTGCATAGACTATAAGAGATATTCACATGCGACTGCGAGGCATCTAATCCTGAATTTCGCCGAAAGTGCCAACTTGAGGGGATCAGATACTGAGCACCTCGTGTACGGCTCTCTCATCCCCGGGCTATCACGCTGATATATCGGACAAACATGCCCGTAGAAAATCCTCACTGGAGGATCCATCCTCGTGTTGCCCTTCTCGCCCTCTGTCAGGCGCCTATCGTGGCGAGACGGACAGGTGGGTGGACGTTGGTATAACCAGGCGCGAAGGGAGTATCTTGAGGCTTAACGTATCCGCGTAATCCCTTCATCCCTTTTCCCATTGCTACCCTCGGACGTTTCCTAGGTCGACTACCATCGAAGAACAGCTTCTGGGTTGCTGGTCGATTAAGGAGTCGCAAATGCGAACCAATACATTCATGTCATCATCAGTCAAACATCTCATCATTAAAAATTTTTAAATGTCTAATACAAACACACACATATATCTATATATATATATATATATGTTATATTATTAGACATTTAAAAATTTATTTATACATGTATATATATATTAATGGAAATTATATATTTTTTCTTTGAGAATGACATAGCAAAGAAAGCTGTAGGTAAAATATAAGTAGTGAACCGTTAAGTCGATTCTGTATATGCAGCACGATCTTGCGTTAATGAATTCACGATGTTATCGTGGATGCGATACATATTGCAGACGCATATCAAACTGTCGCCGTTGCAGATGTCAGTGGATGTCCATTATTCCATTACGGATGACACGCCGGTATGGCGTGCGTATATGCACATCCAAAAACAGTCGACACCATGGCGAGGCGGTGCGTTTAATACGCGATATACTGGATATAGCGCGGGAGGATGCGCGATGCATGTAATAGTACGGGCATTGTGGGCCTGATCAATGCACGGATTGATTAATGCCGACCCGTAGCACGCACTCACGCAGGCACAGGTCACTGTGTATGCCGCATTAACGTACGAGCGTACATGTCTCCCCCGCGTGTGCGTGTGTGTGTGTGTGTGTGCGTGTGTGTGTGTATGTGGGGGGGATGGTACACCACGTATTCACAGATTCCTGCTCGCCCGTCACAGTGCCTCTCGCACTGTATGCGATTCGGTGAATCGGCGTCGCCACCGTTTACAAACCCATATTGTCATTCTACGTTACGAATCTGCGCCGATCGTTGCCGACGGCCGATTCCGAAATGGCCACGACTTTGGTGCCCGCGTAGCAGCCACCACGCCAAATGCAATTACTTATTTATATGGTTCACTAATTTAGTATGTTAAGCACGAGTTGCATTTCACGTAGTATCAGAAATTTTATGTAACTAAATATCTCTCTCTACATTAATCTGACGCGATGGCAAATTACATTTTAATTTTTAATATGTAAATAATGCAATATATTTAATATTTCATCTTTCCAATTTTTTATGTCATATACACACTTTAATGTACGTGATATTAAAGTTATGCAATATTAGCATCACGACGGTTTTATAGTATTGGAGTAAGATGCGGACGATTACTTTCATAGCGTAATCCTTTCTACTTTGATGACCACCAGTTGATACTTCGGCATATTCATTGATTAGTTCCACATATTTATTTCATTGTGTAAGCATCGAAGAGAGAATTCTTTTAATGATTTTAGGAGCATTTCTCTCAGGCGAATTCTATTATCGCTGTATTTTATTACACTGTAAATTTGCTTTAATTAAATGAAGATTATCTCAGTCTCTTGGCACAATCCGCGCTTAAAGTGAGATCTTTAATTGTGTTGGGAAAAAGTTACAAAGGCGAGAAACAACGACTCAGTCATCTTAATAGACCACGTTACGGTTCTGTTTATGACAAAATGTTGTCGTCATGCGAAAGATGAAAGTCATTGCGCCGTTAATATTTTGTTTTATCGCTTCAGTTTCATATCTGACACGAATGCATAAACGTAAAACAGAAACGTCAGCCAGCAGTAGCGACGTTTCCGAAATGAAATTGCACATTTCCCTAAAAATATGCTCGATCTATTAAGGCCTGAAAACAGAAATAAGCTCTCGGAAACTGTCTTGAGACGTTTACATTTGCAATACTTATTCGCGAAATGTTTACCATTCACGTTTCTTTATCGGTTTATACTACTATTAAAGTAATAAATGTAAACTGTCGCGCGTGACACCGCATTACTGGCAACAAAAATAGTTGTTATAAATCGTGACTTGAATCACACTCCGTCGATTCGCCGAACGCATTTTGCGGTGGCGACGCATTTCTGGATTTATTAACGACATTACTCTTGAACGTATGTCAAGCGCATCGACTGTTGAACATTCGTTATGTTTAATTTGCTGAATAACTCATGAGAGAATTGAGAGTGTAATTGACAGAGGTGAGTGTTAAAGGAGCACCATGGATCCTGCACCATGTAAGGCCCTTTATAATGTAGTGGTACTGAAAACCTCGCGGCATTCGCCACGGGTGGTACAATACTCCATGTTCGAATTCAACATGAATACATCCAATCGTAATGTACCCTGGAAACAGTTATTGACCGATTCAAATTCCGCCATCATTACACTCATATAAACGCGCACGCGCGCGGCCAATATATACACCTCTATTTAAATGCGCAATGTAGATGTTTGGCTTGTGTGTGCACATCGCTTGATTGAACGTAAGGCAAGTGCACATAAACGCGTCGTCATTAAAGCATCAGCTTGTAATCGAGTTGTCTACGTGGTAATTAAGAGCTGCCTCGGTGTCCTCGATGTTTGCTAAACGTTATTAACTTTGAGAGATTCCATCAACGAGATATAACGCGTCCCGCGTCTCTTATAATATTCATTAAGGAATGAACAATCTTCGGATAAAAGCCTGTATAAATTTCCATACCAAGCACAAACGTAGCTTCTAGTTCAAAATTGACATTGAAAAAGGTATCTTGGCAAAAGGATACCTTTTATTATTATTTTTCTTCTCCATTAGCTTTTGAGTCTCAATAAAATTGTATTAATTAAATTTTTTTGAATTTTACAGATTAAAGTTAACAATGTAAAAAAAAATTTATTAAACATATATATATATAATTTATGGAATCTTATAAAGATTTATAAATACGTCTCTTGAAAATGTATGAATACATTAGAATAATTTGGCATTAGTATTAATATTAATATAGAGCTGGTATTATAGTATAACAAATGTGTGTGTATGTACATATATATAAAATATTAGTTAGAATATTATATACATTATAAAATATAGAATCAGATTGCCCCTCAGAATCAAATTGCCAGGGGGAATTTTGCGCCGCAGGGAAACAACGTGCTAGGATATAGCTTTACGAAGACCGGATCAAAGGACGTGCTTGGATATCCTGCAGTGTACCGAATTAATATCATTATTTATGCTGCATACGTTACAGCACGATTTTCAAGACGGTATTATCATCCTCATCATTATTTTGACTGTGATTATCATTACGGCGCGATATTATGTGACTATCTTTTTGTTTATCGCTGTTGCAGTCTCATTACTTTTGCAGTGCCTACACTGGCCAATCCTTGGTCGTTCTTTCTGTCGTTTTGCCGTCCGTTTCTCCTCGCTCTCGGATTACACGAAGCTCGTTTCACGCCGAGATTGAACTCCCCGAGGCGAGCTTATTCGTTTGTTCTTAATAAGGCGTAAGGCTGTGCGTCAGGCGGGAAATACACTCTCGGCCACCGAAACTCATCGGCCGCCGCTATAGTGCGATAATGATCCATTGTCTTCGCGGTCAGGCACATCGTGGCCTCTAAAAATCGTCGTAAAAGTGACGCATCCGGCGACAATTGCGTTCGCCTTTGCTTATGAAGCAAGAATGCACCTCGCGTTACATAGAAGACGGACATTGTTAACGAAATTCACGCGATTAATTTACTACGAATAAAAAAAAACGAAGAAAAGGGAGAAATGAGAGAGATTAGTTAGGAATATATATTTCGAAAAGAGCTTTGTACTCTAGTCGATGGTGATTGATAGCAATTCGAGACTGTTTACCGCGATTCAATTTCATGTAATCGGATTGAATAAGAGGTCCGTCATTACGTTACATCGCGACGACGTTTCAATATCGACGGGGAATTACATTCAGAGAAAACGTCTGTCTCTCGGCAGTAATACTTCGCGAATAAGAGTTATTGGAGATCGTTTCAAGGAGGTATTACGGCATCGATGCGCACCCCCGATACTGTCTCGGCGAAGCCTTCGCATAATGCTCGCAATCTTTCTCGCGGTACAGCATGGAGCAGCGTACTTTTACTTTTAGCCGCAGTTTCGTATCGTAATTTATGCATTGAATTTTAAATCAAGCTATGCTTCCATGATGAAATCCGCCTACCACTTCGACAGGTCGTTAGACTCGATGGTTAACAAACTTAAGCGAAATGTTTTATTTGCGTCCCGTATTGTAGCAACTTGCAGGAATCCAGTCGGGTCCGGTCCATCGAAGTTTTCGCGAAACGATCGATCGATTCTTCGCACGATATTTCGGAACTTTCAACAGCAACCAGACTGTTGAAAGAGAACGCCGTTTAATAATGGCGCTCGAAATTGAGGAAGACGGGACAGTTGATTCTTTTCTTGGCAGGCTTTCTTGTTGTTTCCTTACACTGACCAACTTCGTGTTTAGACGCAGTAAAGCTTGCGAAACTCAGTAAACAACTGCGCGAGTACTTCGCTCTTGGGGGGGGACAATCTCTCTGGAATAACTCGGACGGTTGAAATTGTAAAACCATTACGGAAAATTACTTTTACACCTTTCGGGATCATTACTCTCTGTTGACACTTTCTGTTACATTACTATTTGTTTGCCTTTGACATCGAGAAATAAGAAAACGGAGAATAAAAAGAAAGAAAGAACACCAGTCTGTATTTACTCTTTCGTTCGATAGTAAGTCGTGTTCTATTTTCACTCTTACCGATCTTATCCGTTCCGTGATGTTCTTTTCCTGCATGACGATAAGGTAAAACGTCTGGAACAGGAGTCTCGATCGTCCTCGAACTCCCGGGGGATGCTTAAAGAATCGTGAAGTTTCGAGCTGAATAAAAAATGGAAGGTGACACGCTCTCGAGCCGACGCTGACTTAAATATGCACCCCACGATTTTTCACGGATCGTCACTACCGCGAGATCTTTTATAATTTTTAAACGAAGGATTAATCGACTGGCAGAAACATTAACTCTTCGAAATCGTCGAGCCGTTCTAGCATTAATAATATATTGCCCATCTCTTTCGTTCCAGGATACGCTTTAAATATCACGAAGTCAAGACCGCTAAGCTAGCCCTATTATATATAGAAGAAATGGAAATGAAATATATATCAGAATTAAACACTATATTATATAATATTTTATATTATTTATATATGTGTGTGTACATACGTGTGAAGATATCGCGAATATATTAAAAACTTTTTAATCTCCTCGACAAATTGATTTTTTTAAATTGATTAATATAAATGATTGATAGAGGGAAAGCGAGATGCGCAGAATAAATTAATTGAACATTGATTTAAAACAATCGAATAATTTTTTGTTTGTTTTTTGAACTTATATTACTTTTATTATAGTTAATGTAGCATGTATGAATTTTTGAAAAAGATATATTTAGAATATTGGGAAATATAATAATATTACAATATAACTTAATCATAAGTACATTAATAATTATAAGATCAACCTGATTGATCTTTTAATCATATATAATTATTGTAGTATTAGATTTTAATAATTTACCTTATTCAACATGCAAATTACACGCATCTCATCTGAAAATCACCGTAATCTGATTGCTATTAAAGGTAAGCAAAATAATGCGCTCAAAATGTATGATTGGATGTAGCTCCTCTCTGATCCCTAAATACAGGAATCTAAATGAAATAGATAACGTAGATTTATATACACTACAACACGCGCCGCTCCCTCCCGTGCAAATCAATGAGGCGCGCCCCGTATGCAGTGAAACGAATGAAAAGGCTGAAGCGTATCGATTTTGCGTATCTGTATCCATTTAATTCAGAGCCCCGCCGAAGAAGGTCAGATACGAACGAATGATCGGGGTGTAAGCATAAGGGGTTGAAATCTAAATTGTAGATGAGTAGCTTCTCTACCCCCCTACTTCCGCTCTCCGCAGTCCACTTCACCCAAATCAGTTTCACTTCGAGCTGGAGCCATCATTTACTCGCCGACTCGATGGGTGAACGAATAACAGAAATAATCGATTCAATTTACGTATTTTACTGCGAGCGCGGTAGCAGACGTTAATGGTATATTCATAGGGTAATATTCCGTCAATACTAATGACAAATAGAGGCAATGGACTCTCGGTTGGATTATAATGGAGTAATAACTCTTTAACCGCAGAACGCGCAGCTGTTGGTTTATATTGTAACACGGACACAAACTTTCTGTGTACCTTTGGGGAATCGTTGACGCAGAGCACTCGATAGTATCGCGCGCGATTTTGTTTAGATCGCGGCTCGATCAATGTATATACAAGGGCGATGCGTTTCCTATTAAATTCCACTCGATGGATCTCGCCCTATTATCGATGTACAATTTATTGCAATATTAAAGCCAAAATCCACTGACAATTCCATTTTCCTGAAAAGCTGTATCGTGACAATTTCAACAAGTACAGTGAAAACGTTACAATTCCAGCTCTAGCAATTTTGACATGAAACTTATTCGAAACATGGAAATTTATCCGTGGAATCCTCGATGGAATCCTGTTACAGCGAGAAAACGAAAACTATTCTGATACTCGCCAAAGCACTTTCGATTTCGTGTGCATACGAATAAAATGAGCGATAGAGATAGTAAAAGAGAGAGAGAGAGAGAGAGAGAGAGAGAGAGGAGGCTAGAATGATGGAAACATGTATTCCGCTCCATGCAAATTTCCATGGATAGACATTTTGTCGGTGGGATACGAGAATCCTGTGCTGTAAAATCGTTTTCATAAAACTGCTCTGGATTAAAGCCTCCGGTCACGTGCAAATCGCTATGTAACGACAGTTCTGCTGTGAGAAGAAATAACTCGGTGAACTCCCTGAATTATATCATAACAAGCCTTCAAACTATCCTCAAGTTTTCTTCAAATGCAATGCAATGTTTTTTGTCGTACGATTAAAAATGCGACTTTTTTATACATCATAAATGTATAAGATTGTGATAATTTGATATTCTTTTAATTTACATCAAAACTCTCTGCCGTTGTAAAATATGCTACATACTTTCATTATTTTTAACTCTTGTTCATTGCTTTTATTTGTAAAATTCTGACAAGTATCTGACAGTTATTTAATTAGATTTTACTGTGATTTACGAATAATATATATACCTGTTAGATATTTTGTTACTTTGCTCGACCACATGTGAAATTATAAATACACTAGAAGAATAATCGTTTAACCTCGCTATCTTTTTTTTTACGTGGCAAGGACTTGTCCGCGAGATATACGTACATACTATCTCATTCGGTGATCGTGCTAAACCAAATTGGAAATCCGAAGCAACATAACTGGTCGCCACGCTGCATATATCTACGTCGTCCCGCCGCGTAGCAAAATCCATCAAGCTAGTGAATGGTACCTCGTAAAATGCCCTTTTTTACGCGCAGCGAAAGAGTCCGGTATGTGCGCGCGTAGGTACAACGTTCTCTATGTTTTCTCTGTACCAAGAAAAAAAAATAATAAAAATAAAAGCAATAACACAGGGACGGATCGAAGCGTCGACGACGAATAAATGCGCGCATGTGCATCTTTTGGTTTTCTATAGTGAAACTTGCGTTCCGTTGGCAACACATTCGTATACATAAAATACACTTTGTTTTGCACTTTTTTTCATGTTTATGATTCACTGAGTCGCGTGAGTCCCTGTAAGACTTTTATATCTCCATAAAAAAATATATCTGAAAATTTACAGCGTGAATTTATTTGGATCTTTATTGCAAAATTATATTTGTTCTCGAAAAGAGTCGGGAAAAAATAAGAATATGCGGTTTTATGTGCACACAAATCTAAGCAAGAAAGAGAGAGAGATAAATTATTAATCTTTCATATTTTGACAGTCTTATTAATTTACGTTTCATAAAGCGCAGAGTAAGTACTACGATCCGTGTAAATGATAAAAAATGGGTGCAAGAAAAGCAGAAGAAAACATATGCTAAGACAGAGGATGAGTTTGCATTTTCAGTTTAGAATAGTGCTGATAAAGACTCGACACGTAACCAAGCTCGGGGGATGTTTTTCTTATCTATCGGAAGCCACGCCGCAACGGGGCGGAAAGAGCTGATGCGGCTTGGCGACTACGAAAAGAAGGAGAAAAGTAAAGTGCGGCGTCCTAGATATCCACTAAATTTAAATTTTAAATAGCGACGTTTATACCAGGGTTGCCAATTCAACAAGATACCGGATTAGCCTTTTCTTAAACTAGTATTACCACGTTTCTTCTCCTTTAAGAGACTGTATATACTATACATTGATCTCTATATCAAACAACGAATATTGAGTCGAAAAATCCTGCTATTGTTGTTAATATAATATTTCTAGATTTCTCGCATTTATTTAATTATTTTCATTATAAATGTTATTCAGAGAAGCTACACACATCTATAAATTATATACAATAATTTTAATATAAGATAAATATTTATTAGATTATTTCAAAAGCGTTGCAAATTTATTCGTAATCTGTTATCGGTGGAAATATATTCGTATTTCCTAAAGCGATAAGCTAGATGAGAAAACCGTCGAAGAAGAGCATCAATCTGAATTCGCTCTCTCATCTCTGTTGATGGGAATTTATAGGCAGTGGCGCGTATCAATAAACGGAGCAAACGCAACTTGACTAGGAATTAAAATTGAAGTGAACGTAGACAGAGATATTGCATCAACTCCTGTGCCTTTATGCAGTGCACGTATTTGCCACAACAAATTGTCGATGCGTTGCGCATCGTTATCGTTGTTGTCGTAGCTGCGCAAAAGTAAAGAAATCGCGAAAGGATAGCCCGAGTATTCCGTGATTTCGTTTATGTGCAGGTATATTGCGCATGTATATTTGCGACACACACAAGGATATCATCGTGAACGGATCGACTATCCGTACAGTTATTTAGATGCGCGCACGTGCGTAGACTTGTATCTGTGTGCGTGGATGGGAGGGATGGAGTAGGAACGGAAATCGCGCACGCTGCAAACAGAATCTAGGTGCTCTCAAATCAAGCAGATAGCGTGCAACGTGCCCTCCAGGCTTGGTAAAGAGGCAGAGCTTTGCCAGCGGTAGAAAAAGACAGGTAGAGAGGGAGAAATTGGCTACTGGAATGCTCGTTACTACAATGCGATTGCCTAGCCTGCGTCATTTAGCTAATCATTGAATTTCAGTTCCCCTTTCTCCGTTCCTTTGTCATCTACCCTCTTGCTTTCGCTGATCGAACGAGCGATGCGAGCATTCGTGCATACATCAATTGTATTACTACAGATACATAGTCCCGTCAGTTGGAATTAAAGCGATGCATCTCTGATATCAATTATTTATATTAAAGACAAGAGAATATTAATTACACTTAATGGAAGAATGGAGTAATGGAAATTTTTTCATAACGAATAATATCTCCATCTCATAAGGGAATAATAATGTCAGAATATACAGAACAATTTTACCTAGCAGCAGCTTACGATTTTAAGAAAATGAGCACGAGATAAATGACTGCGCTCCGCGAATTAACATACATGAAGCAAGGATTATGAACCTTCCACTCGACCTACCTTTCGCAGGCAAACGATTAGCCTATTAGCAAACTCGTTTCAACCCTCTATTACCGCGAGAGTATGCGATCGATATTCGATAGTCATCGATATGTAGGTTACTATGGCCGCGGAGTCATCGATTTTGTGTCGCGCGTGTTTATTCGTGTTCATTCTAACGCGGTATGAAAAACCGTTGATTTTTAGATCCAGAGCAAT
Organism: Lasius platythorax; assembly: GCA_963971435.1. NCBI lineage: Eukaryota > Metazoa > Arthropoda > Insecta > Hymenoptera > Formicidae > Lasius > Lasius platythorax. The sequence continues at coordinate 9,963,068 of OZ020545.1, forward strand.
TAATCGTCCCATTAGTTCTCATCGTCTCACAAATAGCACATATATACCTGGCAATTTATTCATACCATCGACATTTGTGTCATTTATTTCAATGAACTAATTTTAATAAATAATATAACAAAAATGAAAAATTAATTAATAAACATACGCGTACTAATACAATAGATTTTATGTGATATAGATTGAGATATTCACAGAATATTTATTTAATTAAGATATTACAATTTTCGACAAAGAGTATCGCTCTCTCTCTCTCTCTGTTCATCATATACGATTATTGCCAAATATTCTATAGATGGTGGAAGTATATTATTCTTTTACAAGTAGAGAGCAGATCGCATATTAATGTCTTACCTTTCGCGTTTTATCTTTTCACATTTTCCCTTGGCGCGTTTACATAGCAAACACCAGGAGGCGAGATAGTGGCACGAATATAGTCTAAGCCCTGCGTGATACCTTTGCTTGAATCATCAAGAAAACCGTGACCGAGTATTGAGCCGAGTCTTTCGTTCGGTTCGGTACGCGGAATCCCGAGTCTCTCGCTTGATAACAGAGCGCGTCCCAATTTCAAAGGGATCAAGAGATTTGAGTCCCTTCAGTTCTTAGATCCTCGAGAATCCTCGAAGGAATGTACGTGCGGGGCATTTCGCCCACCGCTTCCACGCGGCACGATGTGCATATGACACGCCTGTGTCGGGTCACATTCAACTGGATTCCTGTTTGCACTTTGCTGTATTCCAGTTTAGATCTAAGGGTAACAGTATTAATAATGTATGCGATGTCTTTTAAAAATATAGATCAATATTTGAATTAAGTACTTGAAGAAATTTAAAATCAATTTCCATTTAATCAATGAAGTTTTATTCGAAGCTTTTATCTCTGATATTTTTCTGATATTTTTCTCTCTTTTATTCTCTCAATAAAATATATTTAATAATTATATCTGTGATGTAAAAATCTTCTTAATTATTTACAAATTATTTGTGATATATAATATTCCGTCATTTATTCATGTGGCGAATCAAGTCGAGAAAATCATTTAAATTTTATTCATGTATGAATGATTTTATAAGTAAAATTTACTTTTATATCGGAACACTATTCGCAGAACTTACTTCCTTTACAGGTTCAATAACTGAGCGCTTCTACGCGTAATTTCCCCTGAATAAACTCACTTTTATATCTCGCGATGATTTCATATTTTCGAAGAACAATGAAGCTGCTCACCGACGTTGAATCGCTTTATCACAACGAACGAGAACCAAAGCCTTTTTTATGATTGCTTCTGCGTGTGCGATAAAAAAAGCGCTTCAATATTTGAAATAGCTTTATTCGCCTCGTGCGAGGGCTATTGTAACCTGGGCCAAAACTCGTTTGTTGTCCCTTAGTTACCGGCATGCCTTTTGCCCACCTGCAGGCGCCATTATTAATATTTTTAATTAAAGTCTTACAAAGAGGAAATACGCACACCATCGATACGTTTGCGAAAAAAAAAAGAAAGAAAGAAAGAAAGCGATTTACTCACGTCGCTATTCTGTACCTCGCAAAACATTTTATGTTCGCTCAACAAACTATATATTGCATCCTTTTCGATTCTTTTCGTGATATTATAATATATTTGTTTGAGTAAAACATTCACAAATTTTGGGAAATTTTTTATTGTTCAATCGCAATCATATATGAATACACACGAAATTATTAACAAATACGTTGACAGTGAAATAGTCTTTGTCTTTATTATATAATATTATATTCGAGCTGTTTAATAAAAAGAAAGAAAATCGAGTTTAGTTTTGCAGGGAATTTTTGAATAGTATTGCAGCATGATTGCGGAATATCTATCTTAAACGATAACCGTGTTTCGATTCGGTACTTTCGATTTCATAGAGAAGTAAGGAGAGGAAGGGGCAATGGCTCGTGCGCTCTACCTGCTCTACGTTCTGTCGAAGCTTCTCGAGCGTAGGAACACCATTACCCGATGTTAATGGAATGTAGTTCCGTATTAGCGGCCCCGATTTCGGATCTTCCATATAGGATCCGAAACAGCTATTCTGGCGCGAGAACGGTCGGGCGCAATAGAGAGGACGAGAGTGAGAGAGTTAGGGAGGGTGGAAGGAGAGAGAGAGAGAGAGAGATCTGCGAATGATACTGTAACGCGGCTAGGATTATAACGTGGCCTGTAGGTTATAATGAGGTGCGTGGTAGTCTCATGGCTGGCCACGAGAGATAGCGGCTTGCTGCCCACTTAATTGGCCCCGACCACCCTTCGCGCATTCCCGCCTATCTCGCCCCCCTGTTCTCTCTCATTCTCACCCCGCGTCTAAATTTGAGAGCTTTGCGAGCGCCCGAATTCAAACCTCCTTCCCCGGCTCGTTCGTTTCTTTTGACGTATTTCATAAATTCGTATGTACGTGCATGCGTGTAGAAATTATTATATCCGAGCGCAGATTTCGCATGCAAATAACGTCGCTTTCTAATTATAGCGAAATATTGACAGAACAGTGTTAATAGAAAATTCTAGTGCGAAATAAATACACATTTCGAAAATTTCGGGAAGAAAAGATATATGCAGACAAAATGTATCGTTATAAGATTAAATTAAATCTTATCTAAAGGAAAATCTTGATGAATGGATATTTAAACAAAGAAGTTGATGACAGAGATGAATAATAGAAAGTGATAAAAGTCGTGGCGTCTGTTTATAACGAAATAGGAATACACGAGCCTTCAAGCGTTCTCGCAATAGCCATCTCAAGAATAAGGAGTAAACGCGAACAAAGCAAGAGTTGAAATTGAGAAATAAAAGTAAAAGCGTCGCTGGACAAAGAAGTTCAGTTCTCGTCTTACGTACAACATAAGAACAATTCTCTTTACTTATCTCTTTGTCTCTTCTCATATTTTAACTTCTGCTTCTCTCATATCTTTTAAAGTGTTAATAATTCCTCCTTTTCTCGAAATTTTTGTTTTGTTATATATGTATATAAGTCATTTTGTTGCACGGTTATAATATTGTCGTTTAAAGATAGAAGGCACAAATACATATGATTTTAGATTGATATTTAGATTATTTTGATCCTATACAAATAGAGAGAGATAATACCTATCACACACAGAAATTAAAAAATTTATATATTCTTTCAACATAATTTTTTTAATTACCTTAATTCAGTGATTTGATTTTCTGCTTGTCATTTTGTTCACTCAATTCTTGTCATTTTTCTCACTCGATTCTTTCCGTTTTATTCAACGTATCCGTAGCACTGCTGACTAATGATAGAAGTTCAGTGTACGCTAGCCAGACGATGAACGGAGAACACCAATCACGTTGTTTCCGCCTGAATCGCGAAATTATTCGAGCGTCGGTGAGAGATTCCCCAGGAGCGATCGCGCCTCGCGAAACTTTCATCCACGAAACGCGGTTCGAAAGGCAGACGTATCCCTCGGTCTATAGAGTATCAAGGCGAGACGGAGGGAGGCTTGATGAAAACGAAGGTGGAAACTGAAGGACGGCGAGCAACTTACGGTAGTACGAGCGTTTCCGCTTCGTCGCCTCGCGGAATCAGCGGCTGGGTTGGATGTTTATTCGCCGGTAGCTTCCCCGATGGCAGAATTTTCCCTCGATTGCGAAAGAGACGGCGAAAAATTCAAGTCGAAGGCTTATCGTTGTCGTTTTCTTCCCGCCCATCGCCGCGCATCGTCTCGAAAAAAAAAAAAAAAAGAGTAAATCCACTTTGGAATTAAATCTATTCCTCGCCACGGTACGCGATCCATCCTTTCCACGCCCTCATCTTGTGTTCCTATTCTTTTTTTTTTTCTAACAGAGAGAACATTGCGAGAGAATCTTCCCCTTTGCTCGAGCAAGCTTTAACGGTTATCGGCAGTTTCCTTGAACGGAAAAGCCGCCGACGTGGGCCACGCCCGAAAGGAATTGTTTGCCACGATCGTCCGCAAACTTTACGCGGATATTCGCTGGTAACGCGTTGCCACATTAATGAATGCGAGACGGATTAAATACGGAGCTTTCGCGTTTCTGCACGTAGTAGTGTTAATTTGCTCGCCGCGTTACGAAGCATTGTTCTACAAAGAGAAAAGAATACGATATTGATACGATAAAATATATAAAGATAATGTATATTTCAAATCATTGATTACAGTCAATTTTAAATTAGCGAAGCATATGTGTATTAAATTGTGTTTCTCATTTTTTAGAAACTTTTTATCCTATTCTTTGTTCCGTTTGTTCTAGTAAATTAACATTCTAAAATGTCAAAACGCCGTGAACTTAGTGAGGATAAACAAATCTAAATTTTATTATTGCATTTTCGCAAGGATTATTTCAAATATTCTCTCGTCATTCAAACAATTATTACATAAGCAGCTAGCCGAAACCGGTGGTGTTATTTTGATTTACATACTAAAAAATAAAAAAATATAAGGATGTCCAATAAGTCTGGAAATAAATATACACACATGTTAGATTATTTTAGATAAATATTAGTCTATGATTTTAAACACATATACTGCTATAATTTCTTTAAAAAAACGGCGTTATGTCTCGAAATTATCCTGTACAATAGCATATTTGCGATAGATAGATTAGAAACAATATAAATACGTATTTATTGTATAGTCTGATACCTCACACGTGAGTCACGGAATTTATCGACCAAGTAAAATTTAAGATTAAACAAACCCTGAAGACAATGTGCCACGCATACCATAGATTCTCATTCCATGCCCACCAAGATACCAACGTTGATATAATAAAACAAAGTGACATATGATACATGTATGTACTATCTAAAAAAGAAGATATGAATGAAAGACAGTATTAAGTAATATCAATAATATATAGTCGTTTAATTTTGATTTCCACAGAAATAATCTATCATACTTTCTTTGAAAGACCACGAAGATATCTCGCCTGAGATCGCTGCAATCAATCGTGGTAACTTTGCGGGCGGCCTCCGGATGCTTATGAAGCCATCCGATGTGCGAGAAAAAGAATCATCTGCGTACGTCATGCGGATCCGCATCGGTGTCGAGGCATGTGTGGTGCATTCTCTGATCTCTGATGCATTCATAAATGTAACTCTGAAAAATTTAAAAACGGGCGATATCGCTACGGTTTAGCTAAAGTTAGGGAAAAGATAGAATGTGGAATTTTGATTTGCCGCTCATTCAGAAATATGAATTTATACGATGCTTTAATAGCGATAAAGAAAAAATTTACGTCAAACTTTCTTGAAAAGCAGTTGTCTGCAGAATCATGAAAACAAGTCTCATCGCAAAGATTGAGTGAGTTTTCTAACCGTTTCTATGCTTGTCGGTTATATATTGCAACAATAAAAGAGACTCTTTGTAATCGCTTGCGAAATGTTACATGAAGAACTATACATGCGCTGTGCACACGCAAAAAATCTACGTTACTCCGTTTTGCAATATCTACTATCTATATCTATTTTCTTTTTATAGCTACAAGTCGCGATTTTATGTGATTTGAATCATATAAGATCATAATTAATAATTCATTCAGTAAAAGTTGATTAAACAGCACAGTATCTATACATTGTATCGACATTATCAGTATCGGGATTTACAGGATGAATAATTAAATTATTAGATTAGAATTGGACGGCAATATTATAAAAAATTCTAACAGTGAATACTCTTTTTCAAAACTTCTCTTCTTCATATTTCGTGATATAACTTACCAAGTTTAAAAACAATGCAATATTTGTTGTTTTTTTAATCTTCATAAAAAGTTTAAATTATATTGAATTTCTAATTTTGATAAATAATAAAATATTTGCTTTTCTTATATTAGCACGGACATAATATTTCTGATAAATCATTTATTTAATGTATAATTTCGTAAATTTATAGTTTACAGAATTTATTAGTTTAAGAATGCATTTGAAGATCCATATACATTTATATGATTGACCATATTTTTCATTATTACGATTTCATAGAATACATTAGCAAAATACAGTTAAACATTTCAAGAACATTTTGTATGAATGCCGAATATATTTTTTACATGCAAGCTACCGAAAGATTGATTGCTCCATTTTGCAGCGTGATCCTGGCTTTAATCTTAGATTATAAATGATATTGATGCATATTAACTGTACTTTGTGACCTATATGCGGCTGTTGTTAGTATCAGGCATATATAGGGTGAGTCATTGAAACGTTCACATCGAAAATAGGGCCAATTGACAGCGATAACGATGATGTAGGTACGTTTATCAATGAGTCAATTCGCATTCTCTCGACATGAAGGATGATTGTATCCTCGTCTGGTCACTACACAATAACAACTCCAATTGATTCTTTGAATTCATGTTACGAGCCATCAAAATGAGTCAGTATATAATCCTCGGATATTTCTGCCGGACATTTCGTCCTCGTTGCTAACGCATACACATTATACGTACGCATCGTTCGCTCATGCAGACGTAAAAGTTCTCGTCGATCGTAAAATCCTTCAAGAATACCGATGGGGATGCCTTAATAGAATTTATAAAAAGCGCGCCATGGCGAGCGAACGGACAGTGAAACGCCCCGCAAATCGTTTGCTTGTAAAATTTACTGCCAGGACATAAAATACACCGTAGGAGCAATTATTTGTCAAATAATTTATTTGTCGGGAAAAAACGGTAACTGTGCGAAGCGATGTAACGGCGATTTGGTGGTAAACGAGCGGAGCGTAAGGAGAAGAAGCTGTTCCAGTTGGGGGGAGAGCGTAACCGAGCGAGAAGGAAAGGATGAAATTTTGGCCGCGTTTCAAAGCGCGTATCATGCGCTATTCGGGGAGGCAGCCTTTTTCTCGAAAAGGTTCCCCTCGGTATCCCTGGCAAAGGTGCAACCGGCACATAATGCACCTCCTGCGGTTTCGGCGGGATCAAGTATCCAGATGATTCACTTTATCCCGGATGAGTTTCCTTAAAGTGCACTTTACTGAACCGTTCGCCATCTCTTTCGCTAGAACAGATCGATAAGATATCAGCTTTTAAGATCCACTTTCACACATCTAGACAACGTTATAACACAGTATAGTTATTTAATATTTTGGATTTAAATTTCCATAATGCATGCTATTTGCAGATATTATTCACGCAATCAATGGAATAATAATTGACAACCAAATTTTTTAATTAATGAGAAAAATGACTCTGTTCTATGATTTAATGCGATAAATTACATCGCGTGCACTATCGGATAATTTATCGCCCAAAAACGGGGGGGGGGGGGCATCCGAGAGATTTGGCTCGAGATATTACATACTTTGAATTCAAACGTCTCGAAATGCATTCATGGCGGCCGTATGCAAAACACCCAACGTTCGAGTTCGGCCAGCAAGGCGACGGAGACGGGAAGTTTAAAGTAGATATAGGAACGTGGGACAACGATAGAAGATACAAGAGACGTAGCGGAGGGAGAGAGAGAGAGAGAGAGCGATAGGAGATAGGGGGTTGCATTTAGCGCTTAATTCGGGCCACGGTGGTTGGTTTCCCGATGTGATTCAGTGGAGCTGCGCCGCCCCTACCCGACGCCTAATGAAGACACATGCTTCCAACGGTGCAAGCCAAATGATACCTAGGCCATGCATACGTTCCGCATGTCGTCGCGTTCGGTTCCGTTCCATTGTACACACTAATGGCATACCGAGTATTACGCGAACGTGGCTCCGGTGTCGGTGAAAATTTCGAAAATTGCACGATGTCGCACCTTACATCTGCCGCCGTGATAAGAAGAAATGGCTCTTTTATAATCTTTTTTTTTTTTTTTCTTTAATTTTTTTGGAGACGGTGCAACGGCGCGTACGTGTTCAAAACGGTCGTAGAGAAACTGCGCAAGCTATTATCCCAAGAAACGACTCCCGGAAATTAAGATTCCGTTATCTCGAGCATCCTATTAGTTGTTAAAGTTGCTCGCGATAAGGGTGAAATCGCACAAGTTATGAAGGGATACGCCGTCTTTTTCGCCCTTTGTCCTTACGACTTAATTTCCTCGCGAGATCTTTAAACAAGACCATCGAAGGGCACGATAAACGGTCAGATACACGATCGGGAAGGGGGTTTAATTTACAACTCGGAGATTCGGGGTTCTACGGGGAATTACCGCTGGGGAATTTCACACTCTCAGGATCGACAAACCAGAGGGAGGGACATTAGATAAACGTTTTGGGGCCAACCGCGTCCAGATTCCACAAGTCTCGGTCTCTTCGGGCATTTTCAAGGTTCACATCCCTTAGGATGGAATTTGTGTAGAGTGTTGGCGAGCAATGAAGGGCGACTAATGCTGCAATAACCGAGTAAAATTTCAGTCAAACTTATGCTAGATTGTCTTGGATGTAAAGATTAGAAACATTATAGAAATATGCAAAATACTACTAATAATAATATATTATATGTATATGCATGTATATAAATAAATATATATATATACTTTTATATAATTTATATCTTAAAATAAATATTTCATGATACCAAAGATCAATGAAAATGTGAAAGAAAACTTACATGTTCAAGTTTCGTCCAATTATATAAGAATATTTTATTGTTTAAGATATTGTTTTAATTATCTTTTTCAATAATCCATATTGCTCGAGTAAATATAGTATATAGCTGCATTTTATATATATATATATATATATATATATATATATATACACACACACACACACACACACACACACACACACACACATATATATATATATATATATATATATAATTATAATTAAAGATAATATAATATCTCTCTTATACACACAATTTCATAAGTGTCAAAGGATTAGCAACTCTCGTATATTTCAGAGATATTTCTCTCATTTCCCTGGGAATTTTTAGTTAGAGTTAAAAAAAGTCAGTGCACCGTGAGACAGGATTAGAAAAGTATCCTTTCCTCTCGGCGCAAAATAAAAGCGAAAGCACTCGACGCTAATCCTTCCACCGTATGCACTTTTCCATAAAAGTCTCGTCAACGTAACCGCGTTCCCGTTTATCCACTCGGTCGCCGCTGGGCTCTCCGGAGGACGGGGTCGCCTCCGAAGGGGAAGACAAGGGGACGACAAAGAGCGCCGATGGTGTATCAGGAACGGAGGTGACGGTACGCGGGGATATCGGTGGACGTGAAGTTGCGGCGATATAGCCGCGCAAAGAGTTAATCCAATGCAAAGACCAGTTTCAATTTGATGCAAGTGGTGCTCCAGGGACGCGCTCGTGTAACGGCTCTGCGGTTACGTCGCCGTCCTCTCCGGCGCCCTTCGTCGACGCCAACAGCGTCAGCTCGGACGATATATCGGGGACGACGGTCCATTCGAGCGACGACACCCGCGAGACTTCGTGTTTCTCAGGAAAGTCGCAATATTCGGCCGACCGTCGCCCATGATGACCTCTATCCTATTTCCGGTAGTATCTCACGATAAGGAAGCGCGATAACGCGCGTCGCGAAGAGCGCTGCGTTACTTTGTGCATACGTGACCCGATATTTTTTTTGTCGTTCGTTTTATAGGAATTTATAGGCGTCGCACGGCTCCGCCCGAAATGGATGACGCTCCGGGACGATCGATCGTAATCGCGCAGCTTATAGACTTTTTATCGATAATTTGATTGGGACGAAATTGGCCTCGGTGCAAAATAAGATAAAAGGTACATTTTACGGCGCGTTGTATTCGAGAAAATTGCCTGAACGGTGTAACAAATGACAATTTAGCGGAATGGAAATTATTAGCATGCAAGATACAAAAATCTGTATGATATATCTTAGATTTTTTCGCTTAAATATCTTTGATATCTCTTGATACAAAAGTCGTCACATTTTTTTTTATTGACGACACGTTATCTATTTTATATTTAAATCGACTCTGTCATGTTGATTAAAATTATTATAAATATCAATGATTTTTTTAACTCATTCATTATCCCTCTTTTTCTTTTCTTTAAATATTTATTATATATTTATTATTATTTATTATATTTCTGTAAGCGTATGACGTATGATAATCTTAAAAACATTTAATTAAAATAATCTTAAGTAACTTGCATATACTCGACATTGATTTCTTTTCGTAAATATACAAATGCATTGAAATCGTAAATGTAGGCAAGAGACAAGCATTCCCTTTTCCTGAACACGTATTCACAGACGCAGATAGAAAGCTCGAGCACGAACATACGCATGAAAGATGAATCGAGAACTTGTCGAATGCCGGCGGAATGCAGGAAGAGAGGCATCGACCGTAATCTACGTCGAGCTTCCCCACTGCGTTATTTCATTTCACTCTCTCGCCTTTCGCGGAGTGGAAACCCTCGATCTCTCATCCATCAAACCCCGTCTCCATGCATCTGCTTCTAACTTCATATATCACAATTACGCCGCGCGTTGCCCCCTTTCGCCCGGTTATTTGCATCGAGATCTCGCACTTTTCCATTCTTCGAAATCGACGTGCACAGATTACATTCTCGCCGAGAACGTCCATCGGTTGATCGCGCCTTTAATACACACCACTTATGATTTCTGCGTTTTCGAGAAAAAAATTGATGGATTCAATATACTGGGGCGCGCGTGCGGAGTATTATTTACGATGCAATTATAAAATAAAATAGGCAGATAAATGAATTAATAATTAATTAATAATTTTCAATGAACATATATTTACTGCACATCAGAAGCAATAAATATAACGCGGATTTTATGATTTACGCGGAAATATAACGCCGTGATATCCGGAAGCATTCATCATGTGAGTCACGTGCGTAACGCTTTCGTATTCTCTTACATCCAAACATACATCTCTCTCTCTTTTTCGAAATCCGTGGACCACTCGCATACTCGGATTGCCAAGATTTCTTCGTTGAAATACGATTCTCCTGGGCAGAAGGGAGGCAGACGTGGACTTCTACAGAACATCTTACACACCGAACTTTAAACTTATTTTTATTTATCCTCCGCGGCTATAAAATGGTTGCAAAGAGATTTTCTCGTCGGCAACCGACAAAAAAAAGAGAGAGAGAGAGAGAAAATAGGAAAACGGTGGAGCACAAAGAAGAGGTGCGGATGACGCGAAAAAGGAGAGGGCAAGCAAGTAGTAAGGCAAAAGGTCCCCGAGAGCACGTTTGTTTTCTGAAGGACTGTTCTCTCCGCGAGAACTCCCTCTCTTTCTCTCTCTCTCTCTAAGTAAAACTCACTTAATTCGTTCCAATGTCCGCGTTCACCCGCGCCTCTCCCGTGTGAACCGAAGTTAAAACTTAATCAAATCTCGTCGCTACCTAACCAGATTACCCGAGGACTCGTTAGATCTTGCCTCGTCGCGACGCGCATTCTAAAAGTATGCACTTTTGTACTCGCGAAGTTCGCACGACCGCGCCGCACCGTCGTAACGACGTGATCCATCTTACGCGCGAAGAAATATCTTCATTCTGATACATTACTCGAATTCCGTCCAACGGATGAAAAGTCCGCGAATCGCGCTCGTTATCTCTGAGAAGTTCTTCTTCGCGACGGCGTTAATGTTTCTTTTCTTTACATTCTTCGAGGAAGTTTCTGTTCCTTGTACTAGCGGAGACAATGGTGTCTTGTTGCGCACAAATCTTATAAAATTGATCGTAAAATAATATCACGTGCAGAAATTTTATTTTTATTAAAATCTGAGCCATTATGCAATTTTTTATTCTAGCGAAAACTACGATATTTCGCGCGTGAAGTAAAATGGATATGCTTAATAAGAGTGTTTATATACAGCAGAGCGATGGCAAAAAAATGCTCAGATGTTGAGAGAATCCTGAATGGGTTAGAATCACGGAGGAAAAGGACGGGGATGAATAAATTTAGGCACGTTTATCGCAGCAGTTATGCTATCGAGGGGATTCTTCCCTGAAGGGGAAGAAAAGAAATATGTGTATACATATGTGTGTATATCTATGTGAGCATTACATGCGAGCCAATTGCGAAGGGCGGATTATCACGATTAAAAGTTGATGTATCGCACGTCGCGTGTTAGATGGATATATCGCGAACTGCCACGCATTATCCAACGATCAGGTGCATGTAATTCCGAGTTAATTATTAATAACTCGCGAAATTACGTCCATGCCGTGTAGTCAGAAGGGGAGACGCGAGAAAATGAAATAGGAGTTGAAAATTTAAGAAACGACATAAATATGAGAAAAACATCGATTTTTTTTATTGTCAAAATAAGATGACCTAAATTAAATTAAGTAATATTAATATTTTCCCGCGCATTTATGATTTTCATATCTAATTATTTAGTAAGAATACTTAATTGTGGGACATACAGGCACACGAGCAATGTCCACGTTGATCCTCTATATTTGCTAAATGGAGACACCAGGAGTACCAATAATCATAGTCGATAGCTAACAACGTTCCATGATGCTACGCACGACGGATCTCAATCTGCAAATCCACCGAATCTTGTCGCATAAATTCGGCGAACACATTTACATAACATGAAAATTCGAGCGACATTTCCCGGGAAGAAGTTGCGACCGCAGCGTCAGCGTTCTACTTGTTTCACGTAATCGAAAATTTCTAGGCAAATGAAACTCTTTGCGCGTTCTTTTCCGCGCTCATTTCTACACTTCGACGTGATTTACTCTATTGAGTCGAAATCTAGCGGCGAAGTCCCTTGACAACGGTCCCAAGGATCAGGTATTTCAACAGCTCACGGGATCCGCCTTTTCTTGTACTCTCACGCTTCTCTCGCTTGGAATGGTTATCTCTTATATCCTCCTTTTACGCTCACGCTCTCAATTTCCGCCTGCCTCCATCTCTTCCTCTCAACTGTTCCATGCTTTTCTCGTTTCTTCGTCCTGTCTGTATAAGACCATCGCTGTTTTTTTTAGATTCACGCAAACTCGCTGATGTCCGCTTATTCCCTATCGCTCGTTTTCTTTCCTATCCATCTGAACAATTGCGAGCCTTTCTCTTTTTGTCTCCCCCCCTCTCCCTCCCTCCCTCTCTCTCTCTCTCTCTCTTTTTCTTTCGTCTATGCATTCATGCCTATTCGGTCAGTTTCACTTACTCGGTCGGTTCCATCGAGACTTATCTCCTTGTACGTGCTACTGACTGGTTTCCATGACTGGCGGCGGCTTGTCTTTCCAAAGGAGCGCAAAACCAACGGGGACCGAGTGCGGTACTAACCGACCCAGCTAATTGGAATTGCATTAATTCCTTTCTTCGCCGACTACTTGCCCGCTTGTTCAATAAGATCGCCTTTCAGTATGCGCGACCGACGACCATCGTGAAATCCATGTTTCAGTCACGTTCTAGGAATCCGACACGTTTTTTGCGATTCCATATGAATTTTAAAAATCGTCGAACAATTTTGCAATCGTTCGTTTTTCAATCGATGATATGAAATATGGCATTGTCTTATCGTACATGCCAAATTAGATAATGTCTAGACAATTTTCAAAGAAAAGCATATTCTTACATTTTTGACATTAAAAAAAGTTATTGTAAAATTTTATTTGGTAACATGTGGCAATTTTTTTTTAGTCCAAAGCGTTTTATTTGCAAATCCCGCTTACGGATGAAGAAACTATACATACATTTAAAAATGAAAGATTCGAGAGATAATTTTGATATGATTGCAGAATATATGCTATTAATATAGCAACAACCATATGATATTTCCAATTTATAAAAATTTGGATTGCAATCGACATTCTATTTGTTCTACAATATTCATATTATATTAATATTATAAACACATGAAATTTAAGTATGCTCCTATTTTATTGTCATTCTATTCGATAAAAAGACAAGTATTTATAGAATGTGACAAGAAAAGCGCGGCATATTATAATGACAATGAGACACGCGAGAAACAAGCTTTTCATTAATTATGGTAACTTCGTTATCATCTCTGTTTCGAATAATAATTACATTCACCTATTTATATCTTTCACAAAAAATATTAGAACTTAATATCTTTGCGTTTATATTGCATTAACCTCGGTGCAATCTTTACGTAATTATATATGTTATATAAACTATATATTTAACAGCGAGCACTAATTAAAAATTATTGGAGTTGAAATAATTCTGTATATTACGTAACGAAATTTCCAATTCGCTTTTTACCAATTCACAAAATCGACGATATTAATAATTCATATTCATACTCATATTGAGAGTTGTGTATTGTATTGCATTTTAATTATAGGCCGATAGAGAATATTATTACTTTCAACATCATTAGTGTCAATGAAGTATATACAATTTATATTATGCTTGAATTATATAACGTAAAATTCTGAATGCATGTATAAGAATTTGAGATCAGATTGCATTGCAATGTGTGAATGCATTCAACCTTTACTAGTGTCCAACTTACCTGCTCCTTCTACGGATTTTAAAGAATATCCTCCGCATCTCTCGATTTTCCTATTTTCTTTTCTGGTTTTCCTAGATGGAAAAACATCACCAGCGAATCTTCCGGGACTGAAGGCGTGAGAGCTCTGCAAACTTTTTGAATCAACGACTTCTTTCCTCTTTTCGCGGCCCCTTATTCTTCGTAGAGATGTACAGACTAATCTCAAACAATCTATACTCTGTGATCGAATATATTTGTTATTAGTACATTAATTTATCGCTTCACGTTTGATTACACATTGCATTTAAAGTACTTGCATGGCTATTTAGCTGTGTTGCGTTATCTTGTTTGCAAATATTAATTAATTTGTAATATCTGAATTTGATTGTTTCTGGAAGTGCGGAATCTCTCTAACATTTGATATATTTTTTATAATGTTCTAAGAGAGAATTCCTTGCACACAAATATTTTATTTTACTATTACTCAATAATAATAACGAGCCAAACAAAATAATGTCCATAGTTATTTGCCTAGCTACTAATATATTTAACATTTTTGTTAATTTTAATTATGATTTAATTAATGAAATAATTACAAAATTGGTAATCTCTGAACGAATACATTGTTAATTTAATTATTGCTATCACGTATTAGCGTAATAGAATTCTATTATAACACATAATCTCCAATCAAATAAAATTATATAAGTATAATTTCTATATATTATCATAATCTTTTCCACAACTATATTAACTTTCATATAATATCCACTATTTTCTACATATATATACATATGTATATACAAAGTGCAGTAAAGTAAGATAAATATTCTTGTTTGAATAAGTATATCGATAATCGATTATCGGATAGAAGAACAAGACAGATAGCATTGTATTGTCAATTATGATAAGGCCAAACTTTTTTTTTGCGTACAATCACAGGCAGATAGTAACATACCGGGACATTTTTCTTCTAATACTGACATAACTTTTATGTCATGCGTACCATAGAGATACGCATCCTGGGTGTGTACATAATGCGTACTAGCCAGTCTGGTCGTTGAGTGACAGCCGAGCTAATGGACCATCTCTCTTCTCTCCTCTCATCACCGACGGCCGGACGCCATTGTTGACTTCGCATCATCCACTATGACGGCTCCTACGTCGCAGGGTACCGTCGCTTTTCCTACAAGAACCGTCGTCATGTCTGAAAGTCCCTTTTATTAACCCGTCCGCGACGAGCAAACATAGGTCAATATTTTGAAGATGGACATTTTTTGAGAGCAAACAATATGAAGCGCAAATATTGTTATGTATTTTACGTGTACTTCAGTACACTTCCAATATTATATATTCATGATACACATTTCCGGTTCATCATTGACAGTTCATTGAATCACGCATAATTAATATTAAACTCGTACATTCCGCGCCCATTGTTACGAGACCAACATGGGTAATAGTTGTAACGTTCACTTTTGACAGACGTAATGGCATTATATATGGCAATAATTCGTTAATCACAAGCCATCCAATTAATGTCAAATTAAATGGTGTGAAATACGAGCTGCATTTCCGTTTGATGCAGGTGCGCCACATGTTGATGTCATTACCGATCGTGCCAAATGAGCAAGTTATATATCGGACATGCTAAACTAATAAATAGGGACCTTAAATAATTTTCTTGTCTAATAAGAAAGTCGATTGTGTGTGTGTATTAAGAATATTTTTTTATTTGAGACAAATTGAAGGAACTAATATTTTTAGGATGAATTAATAATTAATTGTTAGAATTTTGATTCGACCATACATCATCACACACACACACACACACACACACACACACACACACATATACATACATATATACATATTACAACATCACTATTTTCATGCAGAATTTTTGCGTATTTATGATTGCACATGTCAAAGTGTTAGAACGTTTTCGAAAAGAGGATTGCCATAGTTACGCCGGCTGAAGGAAATATGCGTGAATATAATGAAAACGAGAGAACGAGAGAGAAAGAGATAGAAAGGGAGAGGAACATATGGACTCTCGAAGGGCACCGGGAACAAGGGACGGATATGGAGAACATTGGATGAGAGGAAAAGAGTGGTGAAGGTGGAGGAGGGGGAGGAAGAGGAGAAGGTGGAGAGGCATACGTGAGCGAGGGTAACGTACTGTTCTCACCTCCGACGGGCCCTCAGGGCTTTCTCGGCTATCCTTTGGTGGTGTACACGCCGGTATACACGATTGTACTATCCGGTGTACGCATGTAGACGCCTAACTTCGTACGTGCGTGCATGCAGACTGGCATATACAATGCGATGCGCAAAGTCGGCACCACATATATTCGCCCTACGTATACGCGTTGCTCGTATCTACCCATCATCAGGCGACTCGTATCATATTCCACCAAAGGCGCGAAAGAGCAAGTCGATCTTCTCATTCTTTCTCATTTCTTTCCCTTTCTCTTCCATTTTGATATGTCTGTTCGTCGTCAGTTTCCTATTCTCGCCGTTTTCTATATCTAATAGCTTTCCGTTTCTCATAAATGGAATTATTTTAATCAGAGATCATTTCCTTCTGCATCTTCTGCGTTTGAATCAGGATAATAATCGAGAATACATGGATCGGAGAAATTTCTAAATTGGAAAACGAATTAAAAATTTTTATTATAATTTTTATCGTCTCAATTTATATTTGCAAGCAAGTTCACAATTAAAATACACATAAATTATTTTATATATTTATTGTACATTTTTATTATTTATTGAGACAATTTATCTTCATCGCTTGATCACTGAAAATCTGTAGCTAAAAATTCTGTACTACATCATTGTTCGCGCATTGAATAAACTAATAAAAAAAAAAAAAAAGAGAAATGAAGGGGGGAAAGAGTAACCGATGACGCGATTGATTCATCGACGATGTTCGCGATTGTCGTGCCTACGCGCAACACGCACTCACCTACGCACATCCGCGTGAATTATAGCGATCGCTATATTGCGCCCACAGGCAGGAAGGGCGCACGAGAGGATCGGAGAGAGGTGACGTCGAGTCGGGTCGCGCCAGGGGGATGAAGAAGAGAGAAACTGCGACAAGGGCTGCTGACAGACAGTGACGGGTACCACTTTATCCGCGACACGATTCTGCGCTTACCACAGCCCACGAGTTTACCATCGCCGCCGTCAATGCCGTTCGCGCGACCGATCTGATCTGATCTCATCCTAGCCGCGCTCTGATCCACCATCTACTTTCTCCGCTCGCCACCTGCCTTCGCATTTACCATCTTACTTGATCTCGCCCTTTATATCTCCCACGCGCGAGGTTTTTCCTTGCGCCCTCTCTTGCTCTTGTTTTCCTCCGAAATTCCACATAACGCGATACACAACCTCGGTGTATTGAAAACATTTTTCCCCCCCTTATGAAGGTTAAATAGTGCAGTTTGCGGCGAAGTACGGGATCTCTCGAAATTTCTATTTTGTCCGCGGATTGTGAAAACAAACTTTTCCCCAAGTTTGTTCTGCTTGGTTTTTATTTTGTGTAAATACGTTGCTTATTGCACTTTTCCGTTTCCACTTATTCGCATTCGCTAAGAAGGAGAAGCTACCTCTTCCACATTCTGCCGACTCGGAATTGAATACGAGCTTTCGGCGAAAGGCTTCACAACGCGATGGAAATGTCTGTATTTGGAAATCTTATGTCGGCGAAGTAGGGGAGTGCGCCACTCTTGCAAATCGAACCCTCCTATTTCGGTCATCCCGTCGAACGGTTCTCGATCCTTCCCTCGCGTGCACCTGCCTGTCATTCGGTACGAAAGTGCTTCCGATTTCGACGCCCTAAGGGAAATAATCCGTCGCTTCGCTCCCTGGATCACGTAGAAGACCGCCGCGTATCCTTCCCGGAGTATTATGGATTTCTGTGTACCGACGTGCATGTATATTGTGTACATAGTATGTATCCTCGTATATACATCGACCAAATGTACATGTGCAAGTCTGACTCGACGTTCCCCTATAATGTAAAGGAGGCATCGTGAATGAAAGTCGTATGGCTCATCAGCGTCAGCGTGCAACTGTCTTGTTGTCTGAAATTGCGGCAACGAAATGCACGAAACTTTATCGATCGGTTCAATCTTGCGTGAGTTGAGCCTGTCTTCGACGGAAGCGTATCTCAACTGAGATTACGGAGGAGAAACTATAACAGCTGTGACAGATATATATTATAAAAGTTCGTAAAATAGTTTTAAAATGTGCGAGAAATATGCAGTCGAGTGTCATTAATTATCTTTTTATGAAAATGGAATAGAAATTAATTTGGATGTTAAATTTTTTTTTTAATTACAACATAATAGTTAATATTTTAATATTACATTTATAATATTATTTGAAATATTACATTTATAAAATTACATTTATTATATATCCAAAAACATTTATATCCAATTTATAATTTTTGGAAATTGGGAAATGAAAAAAGTATATTCAATATAATGAATGCGTAAGAAATAAAATAATATATCTTTAGTGAGTGTAACGTTTGGAAAATGAAAGGTACTCGTATAAAGTAACTGCCTTATCTTATTATCGGTAATACTGTCGACGGTTTATTGGCTTTATATACATATATAAATGTTTATAAAATTATTTTTCTGCAGTTATTGTAATCAAAAATAAAACTATTATGTGGAAATATAATCGATACAAAACGTGCAAACACTGGTATTTTACGTTGCATAATGACTTCAAATTTACATACATCGCAGCAGCACCTGGCATGTCGTATTTCGGATCTCTCAGCTCGCGTAAAATATTATCATAGTACCATCTGCCACTTGCAACAGATACACGGGAGAAAATATTTCGTTTATTCGTTTCGCGTACTGCGTATGCATATGCACGCGAAAGCAATCTATTTGAGTAAAGTCGGGGGATAATATGTAAAAGTAATCTCTTGCGTTGTGCGTTTACGCTTTTATTTTCTAAATTGCTTTTATTTTGATCGGCGTGCGAGCATTTTCGAGAATATATTCGTTATTTCTCTCGTTTTACAGCTAACACAGTCATTCCGCATAATTATAATTTTGCACGATACATATTGAAACAAAGACAACAGAAAGCGTGATGTAGCGAGACGCATTTTGATTTTCATGATTGTTGAAGGAAAAAATATAAAATAATCACCGACCGTTCAAATGATAGAGTGTGACAGCGGTCTTTACAGAGAATACTTCTCTTGCCCGGGCCGTCATTTGTGCCTTTTGGATACAGCCTTCAACCTCCAGTGGGCGTCGATAAGCATCCTAACGATCATCCAACGGCGACTAATTTTGGGTTTCTCTAATTAATACAAATAACTTCGGTGAGAGAGAAGTCCTCGGATCCTGATTGCGCGAAAGAACAACCGTCTCGTGCTTTCTCCTGTAGTCGACGAATTAACTCGTTGTCCCTTCGCAACAGCAGGTTCCACGACTCCTCTCAACATGGTTCCACTCAAACGCATATCTTCTCTTCGTCCCTTCCCTCTGCCTTCAAAAATATGTTCACCATCAAGGATCTCCAAATTACCAGTATTTATAAACCGGACTTGAGCGTCCAACTTCGCTAACGCCGACTTTAGAAGAGCAATCTGTTGGAATCATTACTTTTAATTGCTATTCTCGCTTGCTCCTATTATCGGTTTTATTGTGAATTATCGTATACGTCACACATTATAGGGTGTTATTACGTTCGATTCAATAATTATAATTGGAATGCGATGTTTCTCGCGGCAAAAGAGGTACACAATATTATTTCTTTTTCACCTTTGATTGAAATATATCATGCTCTTGTTAAAATTGCGGTTATATCAAAATTATCTGACTTGCCAACCAAAATAATTATGAATAAAATTATTGAAGAAGCAATGAGATCCAATCTGAATAATAAATAAATCCTTTTGCTGTTTCTTTTTTAATAACAGCGCTCTATGAATATGCAGAATTATATGCGTCAGATATAATTATTTTCCTTTAATGAGTAGATAAAAGCAAGATCAATTCTGATAAGGAACAGCTTGCTTCAGAAGAACTTTTAGCATTTCGTTTGAAAGATACGTGCGAATAGAGTATACTATTTCCGTCATATCATGTTGACGTAACATTCCTGCTTGCCTGCTGGCTCGCATGCCGACTTCCAACTCACGGAATGATGCTCGGCTTCCTTTGTGTAAACAATAATTCTACCATGTAAACGCGAAAACATAGGCCGGTTGAGCCATCGCGCTTCGCGTGCTTTCTCAAGCAAGAAATAGTATAGGATCGCGTTCTCGCGCTTTCATGAATTTTCTATACGCACACCGGATGGATTAAAAATAACTGTAAAAGCGTTTTTGCGCGACGCTAGGTAGATGCAGCGAATCCTTGTTGAAAGCAAATTTTGCGCTGCCGGCTTTACTCCCACATCGCTCAAGAGCTAGGAGAATATTAAAAGCTATTTGAGATAATGTCTGTTGAGCATCTTTGCGTAGCGCAGAGAAATAACAAAGAATAAACATTTATAATATTTACAATATTTATAATATTAATAATACCACTGATCTCACATTTTATAACAGTGTTTTTCAGTGTTTCTGAAAAATGTGCGTTAAAGATAATATAATAAAAGAAGTCTTTGTCTTTTCACATTAGGAAAAGTCGATCTGAATAGACCCTAACGAATATATATATATTTATTTTTTGTGCTTTACTTACATTTAATAGTTTCTGAAAATACTTATGAACGATACGGAATTTACTCTACGACCAACACTGATTAAAAAGAACAAGCCAAGCCAAGAATATCTCAACTTGCACTTCTCTCGGGACTTGAAACTGGAAAGTAGTTAAAGATTAGGGATAAACAGTATATATTAATGTACGTAGCAAGTTTGCTCGATACCTGTCGCAAAAGTTACGAAGTTACAAGCCCGCCTTTCCTCACTGGGCGAAGTTTGTTGCTCGAGCAAAGAGGTTCGCAATCATTTATTAAAAGGTAGATCAGAGAAAACGGGCTGAAATTTCACAGAACGTTAACTGAAGAGACGGGCGCAACCAGGAAAAACAATCGCGTATGAGCAATAATCGAAAAAGAAAAAATAAATACACACAAAACGTTTAATTAAAAAATTTAGGTTAAAGATTTAGGTTAAAGTTAAATTTGTAAATAACGGAATAAATTAAAAGAATAACTTAATCATGCTCCTTTATT
Organism: Lasius platythorax; assembly: GCA_963971435.1. Taxonomy (NCBI): domain Eukaryota; kingdom Metazoa; phylum Arthropoda; class Insecta; order Hymenoptera; family Formicidae; genus Lasius; species Lasius platythorax. The sequence goes on from OZ020545.1 coordinate 9,984,650, forward strand.
AGGCTTAGTTAAGAATTTTCAGGCAATAAAAGACGAGAGAGAATTTACTTGTGCTATATTATGTTAAAATCTCTTTAGTCATTTACATTTAATTATCTCCGCACACAATTAGTATGACAATACTTAAAAAAAGTGTAATACTCTTTTTTATGAATGTTATATACGTTATTTCATGCTTATTAAAGTGTTAATCGTTCCCTTTATGATTGCATCAATTTCTTAAAGCACCTTTTTTGCTGCTGGAATATAGTATGCTAATCTTTATAAAATTATTCTAATTAAATCAGCACCATACACATTACACACACACACACACACACACACACACACACACACACACACACACCATATACATGTAAAATGGGAATTACGGCGGTAGGATAAATGAATAGAATATGGAAAAGCACTGTTTATTATAACAAAATTAGAATGAAAGAGAAAACAGAAAGATAAAACTGAAGACTTGCTACCGCGACGAATAATTGTCCTTTTCGAGTCGATCGTCTCGAACATTCGTCATCCGTCTGATCTGTCGTACCGCTCGTTTTCAACTAATTCCTTTTTTTTTTTTAAAGAAAGGAACTTTTGCGGTCAGTTTTGTCAATTCGGACCCATCTGATATCCAGACACGGGCCAGCCTTTGCGTGAGAACTGTCAAAGTTATGAACGAATCATAAACACTCCTGGTTTATTACTCAGTTTTCTCTTCTATTGCTACCATGTTTTGCACAACGAAAAGAAAGTCTTAAAATAGAAAATCTAAAAGAGAAGTTTTACGATTAAAATTTTCCCGATTCTACACACACACACACACATATATATATATATATATATATATATATTTTTTTTTGCTTTGTTGTAACTGATTCGCGTTATTCAGATTCTTTGCACAATAAATATTATAACTACATAGCTATTTTGAAGCGCTTTATAGGAATCACGTGAACATTTGCTTTCGAATTTAATATTTATTCTCCACAAAAATATGCGCAAGAATATGGAATGTTAAAGATTCTCAAGCATTGATCATCAATGTCGTGTTCTGAATAAGATATATCCAATACAGCTTGTCTCTTCGTCGACCTAATTACGGCTTCCTTCGTTCGCGAATAGAGAGCGTCGAATCCTAAGGCGATCAGGCGTCGAGCGTGTGTATCGACGAGGATTATCTCGATCGCAAAGCGAGTCTCAGATACCGTATAACTACGCGCCATGTCAGTGTACGCCCCTCTGCTCTCGGAATTTCCCGGATAATTTGGTCGAAGCGGATCGCCAGTCTGTGATTTACGAGCTCTCGATGGATGGAGACGATTCGTTGCGGATAAGAGAACGGAAGAGGGAAAGGGAGCCGCTACGAAGGATAAATGTTACGAAACGAAGAGACAAGTAAAGGAGTAAGACAAAGAGAGGGAGGGGAGAGGAGTCTCGACAATTTGCCATCGAGTTTGCGAGCGACTTCCTGGCAGCCTGAAGGTCTGTCTCCTAGACGAAGGAGAACAGAAACTACCTGGGTTAATCTATGTGAGAACCTAAGCAGCTGCCTCTAGTAGTAGAGGAAGCCTGTCCTTCCCTTATTTCCTTATAGCCGATAGGAAGAGAAACAACAGGCTTTCTCCGCCGCGTTTCTTGCCCTTACCTCGATTACAGTTTATGCAGAATGCCCAGGTGTTTGTATATTATTACTAGGAGTAATTTAGCATAAAATCAATAGCGTTGCCTCCCAGCATTTCTTCGAGGGAGGAACGCGAAAATTCGCTACTAATTTATATACACAACCCTTATGTGCCTTTCTTAGTAGGAATATTCCTACTAAAAATGAATTCACCCCGCGGACGTTGTAATTTCCGCGGCAATATTCTTAGCGTATTTCGCGAGGAACCTCTTTCGTTTGACGGGGATAATAATCTTACGCGTTGATTCTTCTCTTTCTCTTTCAAAACACGATCGATATCCTCGTTTTGGCAAATGTTATCATGCTAACCGTATTTCGTTTTTCCTTGTTTCAGGTAAGTGCAATTAGCTCTAGCGCGTTCAGCCGCGAACGGCGCATGGGACGCACACGTGAGTATGTCGCTTTGATGAAATTTCGAAATGCTTGCTACCGCGTCGATGTGATGGACGCTGGTGCTCTGACAGCCGACGGGACGAAGATGAAAGACGCGATAGCTGACGCGAAGCGAACAGCCGAAAGAGAGTGGCGCGAGACGCGCGTCCAAATTGGACGCCGGAATGACGAATCGTCGCGGCGCTCGTATGCGAAATTCAATTAGGTCGGGTTCACCGGTTAGCCCGCGGCTATCTTCCAACTAGCCCCGCGAGAGCGAACGCGTCGATTGTGTCCGCGATCTCCGTCATCGATGGCCAACGATCCGCGACTCGATCGTATATAGTAATAGCCTCGCACGATTCATCGATTTTCAGACCCAATTTTTAGGTATAATCCGGTAATGGATTAGTTCGCACATTCGAAAAATATAACGATCGAATGTTGTTGGACTATTTGGAATATCAGAATTAAAATATATACTTTTTTTTATAATAAAAATGAATAAATTTGATCTTATTATCACGATTATAATATGCAAGAAACATATTAGAATGGAAATGAAAGAGAAGAAAATGTGTGAAATTAAGTTAAAGCAGATTTATTATGTAATATTTTTGAATGACAATATAATGGAGAATGTTTTATTTTTGGACTGAAAGTAATAATTAATTATTCACAGTCTTCTCCGACGAAGAGATATTTTTCTATCATTTTCCAGAGAAATTTATAGCACTTCCCTTTTTCGGCGATCAATTTTTTTTTTTTTTTTTATTTTTGTTTGCAATCCTGTGACAATACGTTTTTAGAGATCGCGTCAAATTTTTTGACGATATTTCAAATAGTAATCAAAACTTTTTTTTATTCTCTATGATATTTACAGAAAAAGATAATCGCATCAGAGATAAAGATTATATAATATAAAGCATAAATTAATTCGAGAAGTATTAGAGTATAATTTCAATATACGTATAATCTTCAAATGAATATATAACTCCAATAAGGTCCTATAATTTTATCTTTATCATCTATTTGAACATATCGTTTTCAAATTTTTGATAATTTTATTATTAGGTTCTTATGTTGAAGTCAGTTTAAAATCTATAAGGAAATTATTTATCGCAATATTGTCTAACAATAGAATATTATGACTCTCATATATATGTATATACATATACAATCACCAAAGCAGGCACAGTCTTTGCCAGCAGCTAAGACTGAATTGTTCACCAAGCTTGATAGGACACAAGCGAATCATGAAGTAACTTCTAGGCTAAAGTTTACTGGTTATACCAAATCCCACAGAACTCTCCGCATTCAAAATGGCCCGTTGTGTATTCTTCGGTGTAATTGTGGACACTCGGAGTCACTCTACATATACAAAAATACATATTTACTCATATAGCAACGCTTCTTCGTAGCGGTCAAGTTTAGTTGGTTATACGTGACTAAAGTTTCTGCTATCCATATACTCCTGCATTGCATATATGCGTAACAAGTAGTGGATTATATATATATATATATATATATATATTTATATGTTGTAGACTATTTGTAAAATCAGTTCTTTTAAGGCTTTTAAGATTTTACTTTTTTATAAAGCGTTGAAAGAATCTGAATTGGCGTTTTATAAAAAAGTGTAGTTTTTTCGTTAAAAAAATGAGTTTACACAGAGTCTGCGACACACATTTCATATATGTATAAATATAAATTTACATATACACATACTTGGATCTGTATATAATGTATTCTCGCGTGGCTAAACAGAATCAAGATATACCGACGGACGACACAGTTGGGAACTCAATTCGCATATATATATATATACATATATAGTCAACCGAGTTGCAAGACTCCGAGCTAATTATTATAATTCCCACAACAATGATCGTACATTAAAAACTAATGTCGCTGATGGGAGCTGAAAATTAATCATAGCTCATCTACACATATTCAGTGATCCACTGAATTTTTAAATCGCTGAAACCCGATCTAAAAATAATTTTTCAGACAGTCATTAGTCTCACAACAACCTTACGACTTATGAGACTGCGCGAATGGTTGGCCGGTGCATAGATAAATTTTTAATCGTTGCATGGGCGTTACCTCTTTTATGAAAAATTACAATCCCTCGTGCTCTTTACGAATTATCAAGTTTTGAAATAAAAAAAATATTTCTTGTTATTAAAGATTATCAATTATTAAAGATAGATGCTATTTTAATAGATTTGCCTTTGGAATCGTTTGATAATTATAATTTATTAGACAAAGTTTGAAACGTTATTTAAAACATAAAGTGTAGAATTGGAAATAAGATATATAGAATAATATGTTCTTGTTGTGATATATATTAGGAAAATGCTACTTAGGAATATTACTTTCCGTTAGCTCTCTTTATTTTACTGATATAAAATATTATTATATAAAATATTATTTCCGTTAGCTCAATTTTACGGCATATAATATTTTGTATAATATTATACAAAATATTATATATTCGTGACTATAATAAATTGGAAATGAAATATCATCCGCGCGGTTGTTAAAGTGTACGCCTACAGTAGTTGTAATTAGCAACTTTCATATCAAAATTCCTTTGCGGATCAATGAGCTGCCGTAAAATCGCCTATAAACTTTGATTTCATCGGCGATCATGCTGCGTCGCATTGCAATGACCACGATAACCGATTATAGCTCTGAATTATGAAGGAAGTTTTAAGCCGCCCTGCCTTCATTGGCAAACGCAATTAATTAGGGAAGAGCCGCCCGCCTATGAATTATTCGTATTTCTATAGCGTCCATGGACGAGAATGCCATTCGGGCTGTCGAAATGTTTGAATCTCGTACAGCGAGAGATAAATGCTCCGTTGAAATATGTATGTAAGCCAGAATTTCGATCAATGCGTCTGTCCCTTCCTCTTGTCTCCTAATGCGTCTAGTTGACGAAAAACGTAACAAATTGCCGTGAACGCATTCGAGTCGGTAAGAAAACTTCGTTTCTGGCATTGACAGCCGGAGAATGTCGCGGGCCTCTTATAGCGAGACATTACGCCGCCTTGATGTAGAGTCATCTTTGTACTTCGTGCAGTAGTACTTGAATTGGTAATTTGAGTACGCGTCGTTACGCACAGCGCTACTATTACAATGCTCTCTGTCCGCGACAAAGTCAAATCTATTTTTAATGATAAGAAATGCAAAGAAATTTACAACACAGCGACTCACAATTATTGCGGAATATGTGCACATTATTACGCCGTTAACAGATTATTTATTAAACATTCCACAGATCTCATTATAATTCCTAAAACTCTCCAACTTTCCCCGACATGATATGAAATTCCCCAAAAATCGTTCACAATTATATTAAGAATTTTATTTCGCGTGCGGGGGCTTTCGACGTGATTTCCCTCGCGGTATCGTCGCGTTCGACTCGTGTACACACAAGGCATGTCCGGAGAGGGACTTGATGCGGTACTTTAAAAGTAGTTGCGCTCTCCAGCAACACATTGGTTATATGGCACGCTATCGTTTCGTCTAAAGTGTCGCGATATCGGTGAAAGAACCGTGGCGCACGCCGCGCGGAACATTGCATTGCGGTTCCCCGGAAAGAAATTGCACTCGACGAAATCCAATAGGTCGAGATCGAATCGGTACTCGCGTTGGCCGTTCCGGAGAGAGCTTTATTTCCTCGGTTTGTCCGCGCAGGCTAAACGGGACTAAACGGAATCCACGACGGCATGAGGAGGCAGCCGACAGCAGCACGCGCTTTCGCTGTCCAGAATCCGCCGTCGCCATTCGTTTCGCGTACGGCACGATTTTTTTTGCCCAAAAAGAGAGAGAGGGGGAGGGAGAGAGAGAGAGATTCAAAGGGAGAAGCTATTAACATCGTGACTTTTCTTCCGTTCAACAGCCAGAACTCATTACCACATCGTATAAGAGTTCCGACAGTTTTCGAGGTAAAGTTGGATTAGAGGTTGGCAGCTCGTTAGTCGGCCTTATCGATCCCTTCTCTTGGATACCATTGTGCGCGGCGTATTAATTAAAAAATGAAAATCCGGGGGGGGGGCGGGGGGGGGCAACACACGAGGAGTTCTGTAATCTCCATCGTGCAAGTTTCGCACATTCTCGCTCGCTCTTTTCACGTCTCTCTCTCTTTCTTTTTTTCTCTCCTTCCTTCAGAAACGGCCGCGAAGTTATAAAGTGCACCGGATCGCTTATCGATTTTCAATTTACTCTTCGGTATCAATAATTCAATGAGCCCCGGAGTACTACTTAAATGAACCTAGTGAAGTCTCAATGGGCCAGCCACGGTTTATCTTTTCATATCTCTTTTATAATCGAGAACGCTGAATTATAACTCGCTGCGAAAAACGTTATAAATCTGATCGATAGAATATTCTGAATAGATGACTAGTCGGGTGCGCGTTCTAGAAATAGCTGCAAATACATGGTCGCCTTCAAAGTAACTATCGACAGGCGTGAGAAGCAACATGTGCGATCTTACCAAATCATTATCGATACGGTTCCAATCACAAACGCGAACAAGGGGAACTCTCACCGCATTTGAATTATAAACAAATGTGTGTTACGGACAGGTGAGGGGTGTCGATGACATCTTGCAATCACTCCGGTTCGCCAATTTATCGAAAGAAAGACTAATGATTTGCCGGAGGGTAGCGTGTTCCGTTGGGTGAAGCCTCCGGCGGGATAAAGAGAAAGAGGGGGTGAGCGCGAGAGGGAGGAAACGGGGCGAGAGAGGGCAGTGACAGATAACAGCGTCGGAATCGATCGATCTGGAACGAAATAAAATATGCTCGCGAGAGCACACGGTCGTAATTACGAGCGCCGAAGAAAAATACAGCACGCCATTACCGGAGGGTTAAGTGAACCTGCGATCGGGTTATACGGAGAGGAGAAAAGGAGAAGGACGACGCGATACAGAGGAGGAAGGAGGTCAGCAGTAGAATATATAGGAGAGAGGAAGTAAGGTAGAAAAGGAAAGGAGATAGAGACAGAGAAAAAGAAGCAGGGCAAGGTGAAGCCGGAGGAGAGGTATTACTCAGATAACTGAAACGTGGAACGAATGAACGAAGGGAACCTTGAAACAGTCGGTAGGAAACGAGTCGTAGGAGACTCACGAGGCCGGAGGAATCACGAGGAGAGGCTGTTCTCGCGGGGACCAAGGGTGGAAAACCAAGTACGGCTTGCGTGTTCGGCCGCAAGTTCGCCTTGGCTTCCGGTTGCTCGCATGCTACGAGTCCACTTGTATTAGACTCGCTGTACGAACGCACGCGGTTTGGACATAGTTCAGTCAGCAACACACACATACACACTCATCGAACACACAATTGAACAACACAAAAGCCGTTTCGGACAGAACTCACCCCTCGACGCGAAGCTAATCGCCGGTTGAATTAATTCCAGAACTGAGAATGGCTTCTGTGTGCCGACACACCGACGGGTTACTATCTGAAAGTGGAAAGATATCGGACAATCGAGTGCGACTAATGGTTGCCGGAAATCCTAGACAGCGCGGCGTACTTGCAAACGCGATTTCGATTGTGGTTTAGTGCGCGAGTACGAGTGGATAAAAGGTTCCGGGTACGAGGTCGTGCGTTTTGCTAAATTCATGTGATCCGACCGACCCTGGGGTTCGAGGTGAATTCTGATATGGTTAGGGAGAAACTACCATAGAGACCAGATAAAATCGGTCGTTACAACTTTCACGAGAAAGCATATAAAAGCTATTACACAGGCTAGATAATTTCTATTATTACGAGAGTAGTGTTAAAGAGATAAAAGTTGCTTTGAGATATTGCTGAATAGTGGCTCTATTTTATCCAAAACTGAAAGAAAAAAAAAATATATATATATATATATAATTTTTTACGTTTCCTACATATTGTTTTTTTTTTTTTTTATATAAAAATACAGTATATCTATACAACATTTCTTTTGATGAAAACACGCTTCAAAAGTTATTTAAAAAAAAAACGCATCTGTCTTCCTTAATTATTACATACAATATTTTGTGTTCACGCGACAGAGATTCAGCTTCGCGTTTCAATTAAAAGCCCCTCCGGTACGTTATTCAACGAGTAAGCTCCATCCGAACGGCAACCAGAAATCAATGAAAAATTTTCAGGTTTAATTTCGAGGAAAATGGCGAAAAATACCGTGTCCGCAACGTGCGCCGAATCAAAGTACTTTTTTATGACTCGACACGAGGGGTAGTTAAGTTAAATAATGAATGAGAATTAAGCTAGCTGGGGGCCGGTCTGCTGGGGGTACCGAGTTGCTTTGATGTCTGGCAGCAGCCGCCGATTATGGAATCAATTATTGCTCGGCGCTCTCTCTTTCGTCCGCTATCTTTCTCGATCTACTCTCGCACTCGCGGCTTCGCCAGGCTTTCGTCCGCCGCCGCTTTTATATTTCGCTCTCTTTATCTTCCCTCTATTCCGCGTTTTCTCTTCTCTTTGCGTTCGCTTTACCTCTGTCTCGTTTCGTGACGAACGCGGAGAGAAAGATTTATTCGATATAGGATGAAATTACTCAGACAGTCACGGAGAACCGATTCCGCGAAAGGTCAGCAAAGTCCAGGTCCACCCGCGTACATAAGGATATACCGCTATTATCATCCTATAATCTACGTCAATTACCTCTGACGACGGGTAGTCTCGCGGAAATAGGACCTTAACTGTCAGTACGTGCTTATTTCTCCCGGTTAACACACACGCTCACGCTTGAATTTAATCTTAATGACGAACTGCGATTTTGATAGAAATTTTATGACACACACTGAGATAATTATATTTTATCACTGAAAAAAATATTATTCCGTTACTTGAAACAGATTGGGTTTTTTTTTATTATACTTATATATATATATATATTT